>JAXLNO010001265.1:251967-364224 GCA_038087875.1 Malacoraja senta
CAAACTCCCACGAGGAGTGTGAGGAAAAAACCCCTAGTGTGTGTTTCAACATGAAGATCACAGTTGCTATGGTGGAGGGGGGGGGGGAGAGAATGAGAGAGAGAAGGGAGAGAGAGAGAGAGAGAGAGGGAGAGGTAGAGGAGAGATAGATAGAGAGAGGGAGAGAGTGAGAGAGAGGGGGAGAGAGAGGGGGTGAGAGAGAGTGAGAAAGGGAGAGGGAGAGAAGGAGAGAGAGAGAGAGAGAGAGAGAGAGAGAGAGAGAGAGAGAGAGGGAGAGAGAGAGAGAGAGAGAGAGAGAGGAGAGAGAGAGAGGGAGGAGAGAGAGAGAAGGGAGAGAGAGAAAGGGGGAGGGAGGAGAGATGGAGAGAGAGAGAGAGAGGAGAGAGAGAGAGAGAGGAGAGAGGAGAGAGAGAGAGGGGAGGGGACGGAGAGAGAGAGAGAGAGAGAGAGAGAGAGAGAGAGAGAGAGAGAGAGAAAGAGAGAGAGAGAGAGAGGCACGCATCGGAGAGCGAGGCTTGAGTGTATTTATGCTGGGTGCTCGGAGAAAGATCGGGCAGTAGATTGTTGGGAAAGACCCAACGTACAAATGGGTGACCACTTTAACACCGGAATCGCAGAGGCTTGTTGGATTGCAACGCCCTTATTGGAGAGATACAGCTTGATTTATTAGACCTGCCACTCCAGTGTGAGTTTAAAAAAAAACGTTTTCAGGCCTCAATATATCAAGCGATGAAATACTGTCAGTTAATTCAACTTTTAATTACAAGTCAATGATGCCAATATTTTTATTGTCACGGCCACATGCCGCCAATGTGCAACATCGGCAAAGCCGTTTTGAAATATGTTTCCAGTGCCACCTAACTTACACAGATCACATCGCAGATCTACCATTAATTAAACATCACAAATGATTTAGCATTAACTGCATCCAATCTGACATTCACACATTGGGTTGAATGCGTTTGGTATCTGAACTGATGTCCCCTATCATTTCCCCTTTGAGTCCGATGCTTTAAGCGTTTGCAGAGACATACAAGGTACACAAAAAATGCCGGAGAAACTCAGCGGGTGCAGCAGCATCTATGGAGCGAAGGACACTCGCGTTGTCTGCTTGGCCTGAAGCGGAGATGATGGTGATTACTGGAGACGTCACGTCCAAGTAGGCACCGACAAGGAGACGAGTCATGAGTGGTCCTACCACTCTAGTTTTTTAATGTAGGTATAAAAGGTATTCGGGTTTTCGTTAATCTGACACGCCAAAGCCATTTAATGGCCCATTTTGGCCTTTGTAATCGCCTGCTTAAATTCTTTCCCCTTTGCTTTATATTCCCCAAAGACCCTGTCTACTTTCATCTTCGTAACCTTGCACACACTTTTGTTTTCATTTTGACCACGTTTACACGTCTTTGGTCTCTACTTTCTAATTCTTACCCCCCCTCCCCCCCTCTCCTTACTGGACCATTCTGGTCATCAACTTTGATCAACGGCTTTGATTAAACGGCTCCACTGATGCGGGTTTAACCAATAACAATTCCTTTGAACGTTTCTTTCCGAGCTGCTGCCCAATCATCTCTACTCCCAAGCCTTTCTTGACGTCCTCTGAGCGAGGGCCATATGTATGTAGTGATGTTTGTATTTAATCTATGAACCACTGTTGTTTGTTATACTATTCTTATACCAATGTAAAGCACTTTGCCAACGAGAGTTGCTTTGTGCATATATAAATAAAAGTGACTTGACTTGAATAACGTTGTAATTTATCTTATTCCAATTCAGTGCCTTCCGGATTGATCCCTTTCAAATAAATCTCAAACTTATGGAGTTTTGATCAATATCTCCCAAAAGGTCATCCACTGAATCACTCGTCTCCTGTCCAGGTTTATTTCCCAACACAAGATCCAGTAAATTCCCTTCTCGGGTTGGACTATCCACGCACTGCTTCAGGAAAACATGTGCTGTATGTCGCTCATATACCACAATCCAACCTGAATAGTGAAAGGCAGCATCAATAATGTTATGGTTAACCGGAAGGAAGATCCATTATCACACAGGGGCAGAAGGGCACACCAGGCCCTACTAAAATAACGAAGGTGCGGTTAGGTAAGCTAGGTAACATGAATCTCATATTGAATATCAAAGAAAATTTCAGATGCTGGAAATCTAAAATAAAAACATAAAATGCTGGAAATACTCAACAGGTCGTACGATGTCTGTGGACAATGAAACAGAGATAACGTTTCAAGTCAAAACGCTCACTTCTCATTCGTGATCTCACCATCCATACAGGCTCAATGGGTTGGCTGGCCATGCTTGTCCCCAGTTTATCCGCTATATGTTATTGAGGGAGATGTTAGTAATGTTTTATAAATATTCATCTTTATGTTTTAACATAGCTTTCTTTTACAGGTTTATGAGTGTCTTTTCCGCAAACCGCCGTTATGCACATTATTTATTTCCAGTTTTGGTTTACCATGGTATTCAAATAGGGCGGTTGCACGTCAGGTCATCAGGTCAAAGTGCGTGATGCACGGAGTAGCTCAATCCTTCTGGAGTGCAAGGCAGCTTCCGGCATACACTAGTAACACGCGCAACACATATGTTCTATCTGTTGAAAACCGCCCAAATTGTCAATTTTTGCGCTGAAAAAGTTGTGGAATTAGGGGTAACCGTGAGTGAAAACCACCAAAATCACTGCTGCTCACTGACTTGCGAAGAGCAGCGTGCCGGCGGATTGAGGGCAAGTCCCAGCCCCACGACAGCCCGGGGCTGGAGCAAGTAAGGTGAAAGTAAATCCAAAGGGTTTCTACAGCTAAATTAATAGCAAAAGGATAACAAGGAATAAAATTGGTTCATTAGAGAGTCAGAGTGGACAGCTATCTGCAGAGCCAAAAGAGATGCGGGAGATATTGAACAATTTATTTTCTTCGGTATTCACCAAGGAGAAGGATATGGAATTATGTGAGGTAAGGGAAACAAGCAGAGTAGCAATGGAAACTATGAGATTCAAAGAAGAGGAGTGTGCGGACACTTTTGAAAAATATGAAAACGGATAAGTCTCCAGGTCCTGACAGGATATTCCGAGGACATTGAGGGAAGTTAGTGTAGAAATAGCAGGGGCTATGACAGAAATATTTCAAATGTCATTAGAAACGGGAATAGTGCCGGATGATTGGCGTACTGCCCATGTTGTTCCTTTGTTTAAAAAGGGTTCTAAGAGTAAACCTAGCAATTATAGACCTGTTAGTTTGACGTCAGTTGTGGGCAAATTAATGGAAAGGATACAGAGATAATATATATATAAGCATCTGGATAAGCAGGGTCTGATTAGGAACAGTCAACATGGATTTGTGCCTGGAAGGTCATGTTTGACTAATCTTCTAGAATTTTTTCGAAGAGGTTACTAGGGAAATTGATGAGGGTTAAAGCAGTGGATGTTGTCTATATGGACTTCAGTAAGGCCTTTGACAAGGTTCCTCATGGAAGGTTGGTTAAGAAGATTACATTGTTGGGTATTAATGGTGGAGTAGCAAGATGGATTCAACAGTGGCTGAATGGGAGATGCCAGAGGAGTAATGGTGGATGGCTGTTTGACAGGTTGGAGGCCGGTGACTTGTGGGGTGCCTCAGGGGTCTGTGTTGGGTCCACTGTTGTTTGTCATGTACATCAATGATCTGGATGATGGTGTGGAAAATTGGATTAGTAAGTATGCAGATGATACTAAGATAGGTGGTGTGGTGGGATAATGAAGTAGATTTTCAAAGTCTACAGAGAACTTTAGGCCATTTGGAAGAGTGGGCTGAAAGATGGCAGATGGAGTTTAATGCTGATAAATATGAGGTACTACATCTCGGCAGGACGAAATCAAAATAGGACGTACATGGTAAATGGTAGAGAATTGAGGAATGCAGTTTGAACAGAGGGATCTAGGAATAACTGTGCATAGTTCCCTGAAGGTGGAATCTCATGTAGATAGGGTGGTAAAGAAAGCTTTTGGCGTGCTGGCCTTTATAAATCAGAGCATTGAATATAGAAGTTGGGATGTAATGTTAAAATTGTACAAGGCATTGGTGAGGCCAATTCTGGAGTATGGAGTACAATTTTGGTCGCCTAATTATAGGAAGGATGTCAACAAAATAGAGAGAGTACAGAGGAGATTTACGAGAATGTTGCCTGGGTTTCAGACACTAAGTTACAGAGAAAGGTTGAACAAGTTAGGTCTTTATTCTTTGGAGCGCAGAAGGTTAAGAGGGGACTTGATAGAGGTCTTTAAAATTATGAGCGGGTTAGACTGAGTTGACGTGGATAAGCTTTTTCCATTGAGATTAGGGAAGATTCAAACAAGGGGACATGACTTGAGAATTAAGGGACAGAAGTTTAGGGGTAACATTAGGGGGAACTTCTTTACTCAGAGAGTGGTAGCTGTGTGGAATGAGCTTCCAGTGGAAGTGGTGGAGGCTGGTTCGATTTTATCCTTTAAAAATAGATTGGATGGGTATATGGACGGGAAAGGAATGGAGGGTTATGGTCTGAGTGCAGGTAGATGGGACTAGGGGGAAGTATTTATTTACCCAAAAACAACAAAAAAACAAAAAGTGTTCGGCACGGACTTGAAGGGCCGAGATGGCCTGTTTCCGTGCTGTAATGTTTATATGGTTATATGGTTATATGGTGACTGAGCGCTCTGAACTAAATGCTCTAGTATCTCTGCTCTGAACCCGAGCACCAAGGTGTAAGCGGCCGAAGGAGCGCATCCCTCGGGACAGCCCCCACACTCCCCCGGGGTCAGCGCTGTCCGGCCACGGCCGCCCTCCCACCCGTCTCCCCCTGTGCGGCGGCACTGTCGTGGGCTGTGGGTCGGCAGCGCACACACACACGGGGCCGGGTGGAGCGGCGCCGCGGCTCCGGGCAGTGCACACACGGGGACGGGCACCCAGAGCCGCAGAATTGAGGACAGTGAGGTCCCTCCACCCACTCAGAGTCACTGACCGCGCTGCACCGGCACCGGCACCCCGGCGAACCAGGCCTGCAGCCGCACATGGCCGTTTGGGGGAAGGGTTTGTGGGAAGGTGGGATGCAATTGGCGTTTAACATTAACTCAGTTTCACAGTTTCACGTTAACTCTGTTTTCAGTGAAGAACACGTGTAACGCGCTTGTACAAAGTGGCTTTGTTTCATTACTAGTCTGGCAACTTGAAGACAGTTCAAACATTATAATGCCAGTGACGTCCGGGAAACAAGACAATGAAATGTCGTCGTTTGTTTAAGGGTACTAAGTTTCCCATAAAATAACGTCAGTGGAATACCTACTGACGAGCGTAGTATTTACCAGTAACTTATTACTTAATAAATACAGCGTAGATCAAAATTAACTTTAATTATACGGCAAATGCGTTTTGTTTTGATTTGCGTATTGCATCAATGTATTCAATTCCATTTCGTTTACGCTTCTTTTGATAAAACAAAAACAAAAATAGTTACTTAATTGGATTTGATGCCTTGCTCTGCAACACAGATCATGCAATTACGTCACCCTTTAACAAGGCTCGACTTTGTCATTGCTAATTATATCGGCTATTTAATATTTAACGATATTAATCACAATGTTTTTATTGAGGGTATCTTAGTTTACCCAAGAAACGGATCAAGTAATGGCAATCAATATGACAAATTTCTTGGCATCTTATAAGGAGCAAACTGAGAAGTTTTGTTCCCAATGGAAAGGTAGTTAATCGCGTTGAGATAATGCGTGGGAAGACTAGCGTGTAAGGGGAGGAATTGTTAAATCATCCACGTTGAACCTGGCATGCATAAACATGCGACATATTTTCTAAATAACTGGAGGCATTACATTTTGGGGCGCTGAGCAATTTAGGGCGCCAATCGCACAAATATGTCGAATTGCGTCCACGTGTACAAAATTTGATTAAAGTGGTGACTCTTCATCCCGGGGAAGCTATTATTTATATTTGGGTTATATAAAGCTTTGCCTGCACCCGATTTTGATTGTTTCATTGTGTGTTTAATATCTGCCTCTTGAAAATTATATTGGCGATGAAATAATATTTTTCATAATAGATACATAGATACATAGAAAATAGGTGCAGGAGTAGGCCATTCGGCCCTTCGAGCCTGCACCGCCATTCAATATGATCATGGCTGATCATCCAACTCAGTATCCCGTACCTGCCTTCTCTCCATACCCCCTGATCCCTTTAGCCACAAGGGCCACATCTAACTCCCTCTTAAATATAGCCAATGAACTGGCCTCAACTACCCTCTGTGGCAGAGAGTTCCAGAGATTCACCACTCTCTGTGTGAAAAAGTTTTTCCTCATCTCGGTCTTAAAGGATTTCCCCCTTATCCTTAAGCTGTGACCCCTTGTCCTGGACTTCCCCAACATCGGGAACAATCTTCCTGCATCTAGCCTGTCCAACCCCATAAGAATTTTGTACGTTTCTATAAGATCCCCTCTCAATCTCCTAAATTCTAGCGAGTATAAGCCAAGTCTATCCAGTCTTTCTTCATATGAAAGTCCTGACATCCCAGGAATCAGTCTGGTGAACCTTCTCTGCACTCCCTCTATGGCTATAATGTCCTTCCTCAGATTTGGAGACCAAAACTGTACGCAATACTCCAGGTGTGGTCTCACCAAGACCCTGTACAACTGCAGTAGAACCTCCCTGCTCCTATACTCAAATCCTCTTGCTATGAAGGCCAACATACCATTCGCTTTCTTCATTGCCTGCTGCACCTGCATGCCTACTTTCAATGACTGGTGTACCATGACACCCAGGTCTCGCTGCATCTCCCCATTTCCTAATCGGCCACCATTTAGATAATAGTCTGCCTTCCCGTTTTTGCCACCAAAGTGGATAACCTCACATTTATCCACATTATACTGCATCTGCCAAACATTTGCCCACTCACCCAGCCTATCGAAGTCACCTTGCAGTCTCCTAGCATCCTCCTCACAGCTAACACTGCCACCCAGCTTAGTGTCATCCGCAAACTTGGAGATGTTGCTTTCAATTCCCTCGTCCAGATCATTAATATAAATTGTAAATAGCTGGGGTCCCAGCACTGAGCCTTGCGGTACCCCACTAGTCACTGCCTGCCATTGCGAAAAGGACCCGTTTACTCCTACTCTTTGCTTCCTGTTTGCCAGCCAGTTCTCTATCCACATCAATACTGAACCCCCAATACCGTGTGATTTAAGTTTGTATCCTAATCTCTTATGTGGTACCTTGTCGAAAGCCTTCTGAAAGTCCAGATACAACACATCCACTGGTTCTCCCCTATCCACTCTACTAGTTACATCCTCGAAAAATTCTATAAGATTCGTCAGACACGATTTACCTTCCGTAAATCCATGCTGACTTTGTCCAATGATTTCACCACTTTCCAAATGTGCTGCTATCCCATCTTTAATAACTGACTCTAGCAGTTTCCCCACTACCGATGTTAGACTAACTGGTCTGTAATTCCCCGTTTTCTCTCTCCCTCCCTTCTTAAAAAGTGGGGTTACGTTTGCTACCCTCCAATCCTCAGGAACTACTCCAGAATCTAAAGAGTTTTGAAAGATTATCACTAATGCATCCACTATTTCTGGAGCTACTTCCTTAAGTACTCTGAGATGCAGCCTATCGGGCCCTGGTGATTTATCGGCCTTTAATCCATTCAATTTACTCAACACCACTTCCCGACTAACCTGGATTTCACTCAGTTCCTCCATCTCCTTTGACCCGCGGCCCCCTGCTATTTCCGGCAGATTATTTATATCTTCCTTAGTGAAGACGGAACCAAAGTAGTTATTCAATTGGTCCGCCATATCCTTGTTCCCCATGATCAATTCACCTGTTTCTGACTGCAAGGGACCTACATTTGTTTTAACTAATCTCTTTCCGTTCACATATCTATAAAAACTTTTGCAGTCAGTTTTTATGTTCCCTGCCAGTTTCCTTTCATAATCTATTTTCCCTTTCCTAATTGAGCCCTTTGTCCTCCTCTGCAGGTCTCTGAATTTCTCCCAGTCCTCTGGTATGCTGCTTTTTCTGGCTAATTTGTACGCATCATCTTTTGCTTTGATACTATCCCTGATTTCCCTTGTTATCCACGGATGCACTACCTTCCCTGATTTATTCTTTTGCCAGACTGGGATGAACAATTTTTGTAGTTCATCCATGCAGTCTTTAAATGCCTTCCATTGCATATCCATAATAGATCGCATTATGCCTCTTCTATATAAAAGACTTGTGATTAAAATAATTATAAGAACTGAGGGAGTCGGTTGTGTATTGAACATTCCAGATCACTGGGTTTAACTGTAAAAATCTGAGCTAGGCCGCACGCTAAATAGTTGTTCCACACAAAACAAATGAGTTTGGAGTTGCCATTCTAAAAAGAAAACCTGAGAACTGGGTAGTCGAACAAAGAGATATTAAATGTCCATCAGAGGACAGGGTTACCAATTAAATATCTAGATTGCTAGAGCAAATTAGCAGGCGGAATGCTCGACAGAAATTCAACCCGCCGCAACGGTGCGCCTAGATTGTTTATAAGAGCGGGAAGACCCCTTCGTTGCATTCCGAACGTAATGACATGGCAATTAACATTGTTAAATGACTATTATTGATTAATCGTCCACTGTCACCTTTGGCAGTTGCCAGTATTTGAATCAAAAACATTTTCCGCTCATGTAATCCTGCACTGACTGCATACATTTGAAACTGGGAGCAAAATTAGGAAGATATGAGCGTGTGATATGACTTGTTTCATTACACGAAACTTTGAGAAGCTTGAAAGCGCGCACAATCAGACGCAGGATCAGCTTCCCCCCCTCTCTTATCAGGCTTCTAGTCGGTCCTTCCATGAGGCGGGGTCCTGTCCCATTCACCTCTACCTTATTAAGGATATCGGACTTTGGTTATGGAACAGTTGCGTTAAAATACCCAGAATCATATTCTACAATCCGTGTCTTCTCTTTTGATCTATTTATTGTACCTTAGTTCGACTTGATTGTGTTCATATAGATATATCTGATCTGTTTGGATATGATGCAAGACAAAGCTTTTCACGATACCTCGGTACACGTGACACTAATATACCTAAACCTAACATTCAAGACCCCAAAGTCGTGTCCATTTCCCTCCACAGATGCTACCTGGCCCCCTGAGTTCATCCGGCACTTTGTTTTTTCCCATGGATTTGCTCAACTCTTCCTGAAACCCTCATCCCTCGACACATTTCACCATTCCAATGTTCTGCCCCTCCTCAAACCCACATACACCTGTTGCACATAAGTGCTGTTGCATAACAGGTTCCAAGAATCTTTCGCCACCAAGACTGGCTCACCTGAAGCAGTGCAGCTCTCGCAATGGTAAATCTGATACTCAATCGTGTTTACAAACGACCTATAACTTGGACGAGTGACGGAATCTTTCGGCAACCACCCTCCTCCGCTTTCATCCCCACTACCTTCCAGTACTGGACAACCTCCCCCAAGCCCGACCACCAGTATCCATTAGCTCTCCTTAAACCTCATTGCATTTCCACCCCTCTCTGCTCATTTAATATTTTCCGGAATTTACACTCTTTTATTTGACCAGGGATAGTCTGTCCCGACAATTCCCAGTCATATTCTTGAATTTGTACCACCGGAGTCCCTATACGAATGAAAATTGCCTCGTTGATTGTTACTGATAGAAAATAAAATCTGTTGGCTGTGTGGAAAAACTCCTGATCGGTGGAACTGTAGTCCCGCTTATCTGTCAACATTATTGCAATGACTAATCAACGAGAACATCACCAATTTATGCTGTTGCATTCGATTGCCCAATCAATTTGGACGCACGATTGGCTGTGAGATGTTTCGATACACCACAAGGACTTGGAACTGGTTACATAACCGGAAGTTTAACTCTTCTCTCAGATTCGATTCCGAGCGCGCCACGAACGTTCACATAGGTCGAACAAGAGGGAAGAATAGAACAAATGGCAACCACACAGTATGGTCAACGTCCCAAGTACGACAGCGGCGAAAATGATGATCATGAATCGACGACTTTAATCCGCTGGAACAACTTCGAATTTTGTGGATTTAGTTTGAAGATCGCTCGAATGATGGATTCAAGATTGGGTATCTCCTCGTATATTTGGGACGCGGTAAGTCCATTGCGTTAGTCGTGTAGAGAAACAAACTAAATATAATGCCACATATCTTATCAGTTTAGCGGATTCATGTTATCCTTTTCTTCCTGTTTTCAGTTACTATGAAATACATTTCCTGAAAAAAAAGGTCTAACAAGCAAAACAGAGATAAGATACTGCGTTAACGTAGCGCGCCGCGCATACGTCCCACGAATTATAAACACGCATTATTTTTAACCTATCAAGTGCCTTATGTTGAGGGACTTTTCTGCAGATAAAAAAGGTGAAATTATCGATCAACCTGATAATTACGGATCATCATGTCTAACCTGCTTTTCCATCCGTTGCGCCGACCCTCCTTATGATTTCACGCACTATGATCCCAGCTGCTAATTGAACATCAAGCCCCAGCCCCTCACTAATTTCCGACGCTCGCGGTTTAACAAAAAGGCATATTAGTCATATCGTTGATGCACAGGTCACCTTAAGAATAGGGCAAGAACGATTATCGTCGTACTGGCCCTTGCATCTCTGTATCGCGATGTGCAGCTGCGTCCGATGTGCGGCTTTAATTGATTGACCTTCATTGACGAAAGGAGGGAGCGTGTTATGGAGATATTCAGCCTAACTCCATCCTAAGTTGTAGGCGGGCGAACCAATCCTCCCTCCTCAGAATCTATCACAGAGTCAACCATGCACTCAAAGCTATCACAAAGATGAACTGGAATTGCGCTCCATTCTCTGAGTTGGACATTTATTCCCCCCCTGCATTATTTGCATATGGTGGATAGATTCCTATTGCCATGGCCATTCCCCTTTCGTTTAACCTAAACTGGCTGCTGAAATTTCCTTACATCATTAGGGGGATAAAACTTTGAATGATCTGAATTGGTGAGACGCTTTGAGATATCCTTGTGCCGTGGAATGTTCTCTTCAAACGGTGTTTAAAACAAGGTCAGCCCCACACTCATTTGACTGGATTAGGAAATTATCGGAGTGCCTCTTTCAACTGTCTGCTTTAATCTCTACAAATCGTTATTTGGTCTAACTCCCACAATCTAATATTTGAGCCTTCATGTTTCCAACCTATTCAGGGCGTTTCTCTTTGCCAGTACTTTGAGAAGGAGGACGTCAGTTTCACTGGGAAGAAAGTGATTGAGCTGGGATCCGGCACTGGAATCGTAGGCATATTAGCAGCTCTGTTGGGTGAGTGTCAGCTTTACATTGAATCAGATGTTATTGCTGAATAGGAGATCTGTCAATGGCTCGACGGGATGATTTCGTATGTGTCAATAAAGTATGCGATTATTCCCTTTAACGCGTTCAATTCCTTTACGACTTGGGAAAAACAGTTTCCTTATTTTAAGCCTTTCTTCGTTCAAAAGACGTTGAAGCGTTGGTCAATATGTAGCAAAAATGTCACGATGTAACTTATGATATTCGGCAACAGTTCTCTGGAATGGGAATACCTCCGGGTTTATATTTGAAACATTGCAGTTTGGTAAAGCTGCTGCGAAATGATTCGGATCTGAATTCCACCGTTACTTGCCTTTGATTAGGACGCTGCTTAATCTGGTCATATTTCAAATATATAACAAAATAACTTTTAAACCGCCATCTGCAATTCTTTCCTACAAATTTAAACGCGATCTGAGCGGTCTTTTTTTCCACACAAGATGGTGATGAATATCTGGAGTTCAGGAGGCATTTGGGTCAGATACTATTTACAACGTTTGAAAGTCTTCTGGCTGCTACCCTGGCAGAGAATGAGCAGAAGGACAGGCCCCAACGCGGGCAGATGGGTTAAAGTCGATGGGTATAACAATGGACAAGGACGACATGGGTGGTAGGCGCCATTTTAGTGCCGCGCGTTTCTGATTCTAGTCCTCTCGTTTCATTTTTCCCAATCTCTCGCCAGTTGTTTCTGGGAGAGGGCTTTCATCAGCAGAATCTGAGGTTTGTAAACCCAGGGGTATTCGCGATTCTATTTACATATTTATTCCATTCTTCTGCGGCGAGAGGTAATATTTCGTTTCGACAAACACAGTCCAAGTGCTGATGTTTTCCAAGGATAACCGTGAATTAAACACCGATATATTCTTTTGTTCTCAGGTGGAAATGTTACAATGACGGACAAACCGGATACATTGAAGCAAATAAACAGCAATATAGCTGTCAACATCCCTATTGCATGCCGACACCGTTTAAAAGTTAGTTCGCTGATTTGGGGAGAAGATCAAACTAAATTTCCCAACGACTACGACTTCATTCTGGGCTCAGATATCGTCTACAGTTCGATCTGCTATCCGGCGCTGTTGGAAACACTGCGTTATCTCTGCAATCAAGGGACCACGATCTATCTTTCCTCCGAACTCCGATCCGGGAATGGGTCTATTCCTTTCCATGACGTCATCCTGCCTGACTACTTTAACTGCGAGGTCGTGACCAAATTAGAGCCTAAATGCATAGTTGTGTACAAATTGACTAAAATTAGTTCAGGGCAAGTTAAGAAATAGGGGATCTCAAACGGATATAGTTGTCTTTCGCTTAATAACGCATACATCATATGTAGCAAGTATATACATTTCCACTAACACGTTAAGCATTATGCAGATCCTCTAATATGAAACCTAACTATGAGACAAGGGGAACTGTAGACGCTGGAATCTTGAGTGAACCACAACATGCTCGAATAACTCCGCGGGTCAGGCAGCATTTCTGGAGGGAATGGACAGGTGGCGTTTTGGGTCGGGACCCTTCTTTATACCACAAACATCGCTTGTCCATGCTGATTGACCCGTTGAGGTACAACATTTTGTGTTTCACTAAGAAAAACATTTAACATTTTTTTCAATGATAAATTGAATATGTTTGGTGCCAGTATTTGTTATAGAATTCCCTGATGCATATCCATAAGTGCAGGAAGACCAGCAGAACTTATAAGTTGTTCAATTCTACTGCTTACAACCCTGGATATGAAATCTAAGGTACTCTGCATTTTACATACATTAAAGTAGGCGTTACTGCGATGTTACTAGAGCAATAAATTCTGCATAAATAAGCAAGCCCAACGTGCGATTTTTTTTCAAAAACCAATTAGCACCACGAGAATAATCATTGTTTAAAATAAACCACAACGTGTCTGAGAGAAAGGTTGTCGGTGAAGTACAAGACGGATTACGGTAAACCAACTACTCATCTCATGTGATTGGAACCTACAGTCTTTATTTGATGTAAATGATTTTCAGGTATCTCGGCAATGTGACTGGTCTTGAAAGCCACTCTGCTTTCAGACCGCTCACGGATTGGCGAATTAAGCGGAGAGCAAACCCAAGTCCGTTGATCCTCCAGGAACTAATAACGAAAACTAGTATTACATTTGCTAGATCTGCCCGCGATGGGTCCGTGAGGGAACATTCCTGTTTTCTGTCACCACCCCAGGTTTTCTCCAGTCCAATAGAAGGTTGAGAACCACTTGTACATTCTGGGAAAAGAAACAGGAGCTTTCGTAAACATTCATCCCAGAAGCAAGAAGAGGCAAACAATCTTCCATTAAGTCCTGCCGTCCACGTGGCGTCATCCGACGAAACAGTTATCCTTAAATCAAAGAAACATTTGAAGTAATTAGATTATGGCCTGGTTGGGGACTTCCGTGTACTCCGTCAAAGGTTGGGGACTTCCGTGTACTCCGCCAAACGGCTCCGTAGAAAATAGCTGCCAGATATGCATCGAAGAACGAAACTTCCACCCTTTTCAATATCGTTGGTGGTTCATCCCAGCCAAAACCTATTGAAATCAGGTTATTCTACCCGGAGCAGAATGGGTCGTGTTACATGGCAGCATTCCTGTGCTACGTCTGTTAGAATACTGTGATGACTAATTTTGCCGCTTAATAATGACTCAAAGACGGCAGGCAGGAGAAAATTCACAACCACAATTGGTAACCTCTGACAATGATATTGTTCTCTCTGCTTCCATTATCAAGGTAGATTACCCTACCAACGCTGTTTGAACGTGAGCTGTATCAATGATTCCTCGAGCAGCTTCAAAGAGCCATGGAGTTGTACAGCACAGAACGGAATATTCAGCCATCACATCTAAGTTGACCATCATGCCTATATATACTGATGGCAATTGCTATTTCCCTCTTTGCCCTGCTCATTCATGTGCCTGTCCAGATGCTTTTCAAAATCACGCTACTCTTCCTGTTTCCATCACCTCCACCGACTCGCCCTAGATTACTACTCTTTCTGTGAACTACCCCTCAGAACTCATTTAACCCCCCCACCCCTGACACAAATCTGTTCTCTCTTTGATACGGCTACCATGGCAAACTTTGGCTATCTACCACATCTATGCGTTACATAGTTTTATACAATTTCATCATGTCACCACTCAGACGCCTTCGATCCAGGGAATACAAAGCCCAGCGGCTCTAGTTTCTCCAGCCATCGAATGCAGGCAACATCCTTGTGAAGGCACAAGGGACTGTAGATGTTGGAACCTTGAGCAAAACGCAAAGTGGTGAAGGGATGCAGGGCGTCAGGCAGCATCTTTGGAGAGAATGTGTAGGTAACGTTGTGGTCTAACGAAGGGTCCCGCCGAAACGTGCTTGTGAATCTTTTCTGCACCCTCTCTAGCTTAATCGCGAGTTTCCTAAATTGTGGCGATCGGAAATGCACATGATACTTCAAGTGCAGCCAAATAACTGTTACACTACGTCTCAACTTTATACCACATGTTTTCGCCGATGAAGGCAAGGTTTACCATCTCAAAATACATCGCTTTGCACTTGTCCCCATTGAATTCAATCTACCATTCATTTGCCTTCGTTTCCAGTTGATCAATATCCAGTTGTCACCTTCGCCACCATTTTTCACTGTGCACGATGCCATCGATCTGGGTGTCATCTGCAAACTAACTAATCACCCACCTAATACTCAGCCAAATCATTAACATATTTGACAAACAACAGGGGAGCCAGCACTGAACCCTGCAGCGGACCATTGGTTACATGCCTCCAATCTCAACAAAATGACCCTCCATTACTAGTCTTTGCTTCCCATATCGTCAATTGAGGGTCCAATGTGTTATCAGCTTCTGGCCAGTCTGCCACCCGGGTCTTATTGAACACCTGCCCTCAACAATCTTGTTGGCCACCTCTTAAAAGATCAATAAATTCGTGAGACATTACTTCCCATGCACAAAGCCATGCTGTATATCCTTAGTCTATCCTTGATTTTCCAAATGCAAGTTAATCCCGTCCCTCGGTTCCCCGTGCCTTAATGGTTCTGCTGGAAAGCATTGGCTTAAATATCCTTGGTCCAAGTTAATATAACGCAGAAATCGTGTTTCCGTACAGCTTAACACTGTGCATCATAAACGGCTGAGGATAATTAGGTGCACTCAAATAAGTCAAGATATTGGTATTCAGAAACTACCGTCAATTGAGTTATAAAGAAGAAGGAAAACCGATGGGAGACAGAAAACAAGAAAACAACGGTGACATATATGTTCATGTTGGTGCAAAGCTTTACGTGCGTAAACGAAAGGATTTTCGAGTGAATTATACAAATCAGATTAAAGGCCTTTGTATGACCAAAATATGAATCTGTGGGCTGACCAAAATATGAATCTGTGCTCTTACATAAATTATTATATCCGATGCCAAATCTCTGTTCGTTACGCCCACAAAGGTCACCCTGCGTACCCGTTACTGCGCACCAACCAACAAACCCCCAGCATTGCTTGCCTGCACCAATAATCAAGTCAAGAGTCGAGAGTTTATTGTCATGTGTCCCAGATAGGACAATGAAATTCTTGCTTTGCTTCAGCACAACAGAATATAGTAGGCATGAATACAGAACAGATCAGTGCGTCCATATACCATTATATAAATATATACACACATCAATAAATAAGCAGATAAAGTGCAAATAAACAGATAATGGTCTATTAATGTTCAGAGATTTGTTTCAGTTGAGTTGAATAGCCTGATGGCTGTGGGGAAGTAGCTATTTCTGAACCTGGACGTTGCAGCCTTCAGGCTCCTGTACCTTCTAGCTGAAGGTAGAGGGGAGATGAGTGTGTGGCCAGGATGGTGTGGGTCCTTGATGATGCTGCCAGCCTTTTTGAGGTAGCGACTATGATAGATCCCCTCGATGGAAGGGAGGTCAGAGCCGATGATGGACTGGGCAGTGTTTACTACTTTTTGTAGTCTTTTCCGCTCCTGGGTGCTCAAGTTGCCGAACCAAGCCACGATGCAACCGGTCAGCATGCTCTTTACTGTACACCTGTAGAAGTTAGAGAGAGTCCTCCTTGACATACCGACTCTCCGTAATCTTCTCGTTGATGTGCTTTCTTAATAATTGCATCAGTGTTCTCGGACCAGGAGAGATCTTCAGAAATATGCACGTCCAGGAATTTGAAGCTCTTGACCCTCTCCACCATCGACCCGTTGATATAAACGGGACTGTGGGTCCCCATCCTACCCCTTCCAAAGTCCACAATCAGTTCCTTGGATTTGCTGGTGTTGAAGGCCAGGTTATTGTGCTGGCACCATATGGTCAGTCGGTCGGTCTCACTTCTATACTCTGACTCGTCCCCATTAGTGATACGTCCCACAACAGTGGTGTCGTCAGCGAACTTGATGATGGAGTTCGCACTATGACCGGCTACGCAGTCATGAGTATAGAGTGAGTACAGCAGAGGGCTGAGCACGCAGCCTTTAGGTGCTCCCGTGCTGATTGTTATCGAGGCTGACACATTTCCACCAATGGGAGAACCAGTGCCTTCGGCCAACCCAACTACTGGCCTTGAACGCAATTGACAACAATACACCTGACCCTGCAGATGTTCATTTTGAATGCACTTACTCTCTGTTACTCTTGAATGCACTTACTTATTGTTTAAATAGCCCATTCTGAATCATATGTCAGCCTTTCTTGAACCAGGGTAAATGGGACTTTATTTGTCACATGTACCGATGTACAGTGAAATTCATTTTTGTATACAGTTCGGTACAAGTATCATAAGCACTAGAATATATCTTAGATAAACATCTCAGATACAGCACTGGCGTATAGCAGTAGCACACTGAGGCAGTACAGAGATTCGCCAGTTCTTGGCGTCATTTTCGAGTCCCAAATGCAGGGATCTTGACCTGACCGCGATGCCCATTGCCCCGGCGGCGTTGCAGGGTCCCCGGCTAAGCGTGGCCGTTGTGTCCTCCACCGCTCCTCTGTCCCTGCTCCACCGGTGTAGGCCGCGTTTTGTCCACGTGCTCGGCTCTTTTGAAGCGGCGCCCAATGCAGCCGACCCCAGGCTGTTGCAGGGTCTCTCCAAAGTTTCCAGCAGGTTTTTATTTTGTTCCACAAATTACGCCCACTTTAAAGAAGTTCTCCACTCTCTCACAGGAGTGCTGTGAGACCCTCCCTCATCGATCCCCATCGGTGAATCTTGTTGCTCTCCTGCTCTTCAACCATGTTCCCACACATTCTCGTCACCACAGCCATATAGTTTCCATAATACTTGCAGCGTTTGTCACTTACCCAACTTCAATCACCCCCCCCCCCCATCTTCATGCCGCCTATCCATTCTCTCCAGGGTTGATGTCTGATTGGTTGATTTCCTCAAGATTTCAGCAACAGCATTTCCTTGTCTCGTCAATTTTTATTTGAGATTTATCTTTTCTGTATTTTTTTGCTTTTCAATTGACTCCAATTATTATGCCGAGCGGTGCACTTTCTCAATTCGCGCTTTACGATAGGTGACCGATTGCCAATACATTGAGGAGCGACGTTTGCCTTGAAATTCCAGATCCCATCGCTAACAATTTTATTAAAGAACAGCACTTCAAGTTGTCTTAACGTCCTCACATTTAGCCTGTGGGCCGAGGAGCTTTATTCCAGTGTGTCGTGACCCAATTCACCAAACTACATGAAATTTTAACATATTGTGTAAAAATATTATATAAATCACCCATGAAACTCGTCATTAACAAGACTTGCACATTTTTTTAAATTAAATTAGAGAAAAACCTAGAGCTATTTTTAGTCCAATCAAAGCACGTTTAAAATTGAGTTGTATGCCAGTTGGCCAATCAGGTCAATCTTTGATACAGGCTAGCTAGGCAGGGAGCACACAACATGGCTGATAGTACTTCTACTGATGCCAGTTTTACTGGAGATTCCGATGAAGATTCTTTGTTGTTCTGTAGAATACATGTCGTGGAAACTTGCAGCAGGGTAATTGAATTTAGTGAGAAAAGCATGAAGAAGTCTGAAGAATTAAGAGTCTGAAGGAAGTGGAACAAATCCTTGAAAGCAAAGTCGCTACTGAGGTGCTGCAACACAAAGGGGACAGCCAGGAATCAACTCTAACAGAAAGGTAAAGTAAAGTAAAGTACATTTATTTATATGGCACTTTTCAATCAAATTCAATCAAAGAAGCCAAAGTGCTTTACAGAGAAAATTATCCATATAAATAATAAAAAGAGGTAGAAAATAAAAAATGACACAACACACTATAAGAGATTCAACACGAACATCCCCCCCACAGCAGAATCTACACTCTCCACTGTGAGGGAAGGCACTAAAATGTCCAGTCCTCCTCCTCCTCCTAGTCCACCCGAGGTCGGGGCCAGTTTGAGGCCACCGCAGCCAGTGTCTGGAGCGGCCGCTCCTTCCCCGGAGACTGCGGCGCCCGTGGACTTCAGGCCGCGCCGGTTGGAGCTTCGACTCCGC
This sequence comes from Malacoraja senta, assembly GCA_038087875.1. Classification (NCBI taxonomy): domain Eukaryota; kingdom Metazoa; phylum Chordata; class Chondrichthyes; order Rajiformes; family Rajidae; genus Malacoraja; species Malacoraja senta. The sequence continues at coordinate 270,858 of JAXLNO010001265.1, forward strand.
TGTGTTTTTGATCCAGCGCCGCCCGCCCGCGGCGGGGTGCCCTCAAACCGCAGACCGCGGACCGCAGACCACAGACCGCAGACCGCGGCTGCTTGATGTTGGTGGTCGGCGGTCACAGCACTCCGGAGTGGCGACCCGGCAAGGCATCGCCCGCTCCTTGTTGGTGTCCCAGCGCTGTGCCGCCGAAACTGTGGTCCCCGGCAGGAACGCCGCTCCAGCCCGATGGAAGGCCGCATGGGGAGATCGGATGGGGAGATCAGAACCGCGGGGTGTGTTTTGATAATCTCCGCGGGGGGGGGGAGGCTGTACATAGTGCCGTCCGCTACGGCCGTTTCCAAGCCCCGACCACGGGAGAAAAACGGAGGGATATTGATCGCATTTGAAAGGCTTCCATTGGAGTGAGAAATGGTTTCTGTTTCTGTAGAAATGACTTGGTGTATGTGAATTTGAACTGATTTATCTATGGTAGTAACCTATTGTTATTCTCATTAACATTAAGAAGAGGTTGAAATTTAATGAATTGAAGTCCATGCAGACCTAAGTAATATGAGATTATTTTTTTCTGCAGCTTCTGCCCCTCCACTCTTCAGAGCCTGTCCACACAAAAGTGTGCTTTAATGAACACTAATTAGATAATTAGCAGACTTGCCATCCCATCTACCTGGACATGCATACATGTTTAATTTCCTCATTGATATGTTGATATTGTCTTACATAATATAAAACATGAAAAGATGTAAAATACTCCCTGACACATATTATATTCTATTATTAGGAGGCAGCAGTGTATCCCGGGTTATCATGCAGTGCTATCGTCACTTCTGCAACATAACAACAATAAATCGAGCTATAGCAAAGTCTAGAAGGAAGAAAGGTAATGATAGGACTCAAACAACAATTATTTTTATTTATGGTCATATGATGTTACTTTGAAAAATGAAAAGATAAATTTGAGGATGTTGATTTATTTTACTTTTCATTCCTTTTCTGTTTTCTTTTTCCTCTTTCAATTGAGTTCAAGACGCTGAAAAGCCTGAAGCAGGTGAATCACCTCAAGATGCAGTTCCTGATGGTGAAGCAGATGAGCCAGCCCCAAAGAGACTGCTTCGATCCATGACAAGTCATAGTCAACAAACAGCAACTGTCGAGCACACTGACCGCAGGCATGTCCTACCAGTGTGCCATGTACAGATTTATGCAAGTGTGTTGACTGCAGAAACTCTATTACTGCAAAAGACTTTGAATCTGATGAAGAATCTTCAGATGAAGATCAGATGTAATGTAAACAAAATAAATTGGGCAATTAAATGATTATATAACGTTTTATTTTAATGTCGATCATTTCACTGTTTATTTGGTCAAATTATTTAAACAATGAGTGAATTACTTATGATAATGGCATGCTGGTGAATGACTGCGACAGTCCACCCACCGATCCACAAATACATACATACATACACGCATCCACATACACATCCATCCGTACGCACACTTCCATGCATGCAAACACACACATACATGCACATATAAATCTGCACACACACACATCCACACATCCATTCACACGCAGACATACATGTACACATCCACACACACATCCACACATACATGCACACATACATCCATCCACACGTACATACACATTTACATCCACACATCCACAGATACACGTTTGAAAGGTATACACAGACACACACACAAACTAGGGATAAACAATGCAAACTTTTAGGGTTCTTTTAGGTTAAAGGTAATAGCCCTCATTTGCAAAGGCACCATCGGGGGGGGGGGGGTGGTCTCTAACATAAATATAAGCTCATTGTAGCTTAAAATGATTACTCATCGAGTAAACATCAGAGCATTCGATTCTTGGCCAGGATGTGACATTTACATCAGAAACAAGACAGATCTCTTACAGGTCTGTCACCCAGCCTGGCACTGCCCCAGTCCCACTATGGCCGTCACCCCCCACTCTCCCCACTATGGCAGTCAGTGGGGTTCAGTAAATGGGGGAACCCAGGGGATCTGTCCTGATCATTTAATTAGGCAGGTTCATGAGCCCTTAAAACCTGGGACCTCTGCTGCAGTCTCATTAAATTTCCTATTAAAGTGACTGGAAGGTGCCTTGCAGGACTGTCCCCCAGCCTGGCACCTCTGCGACAGCGTCATTAAAAAAACACACTCACAATTATATTCATCATTTTATTTTTATATAATATAATTATAATTAATTATATATGATTACAGTCATATTTACAAGTTATATATATATATATATATATATATATTTATATATAGGTATAATAATATATAGTTTAAATGGACTGCAACACGGAAATAGGCTGCCCATGGTGTAATATGGGCATTGGCCACTAGATGGCGCTCACTTTCCCGATCTCATTTTCTAATTTGTTTAATTAATTAATGTGCAGCTTTTGGCAATGACGATTTATGACTTCCTTCTCACTTATATATGTCATCTAAATCTGTGGAAAATTTCATGTAGTTTGGTGACTTGGGTCACGAAAACTGGATTCTAGACACATTTTTGATGCTCGGCCCACAGCCTAATTGTCGTAATTAAGCCGGTGATTATGTACCGAATCAATCTGACTATGCCGTTGTGGGACGTCCTATGTTGGACATTCCGTGCTTTGTGATCTTCTTTTTGGGGTAGGCCTTAGAATTCAGAAAAAACATAAATTGGAAATAACCTGTAAATACCTGCTTAATCAGGACCGTGGCGCCCTGCTGGTGCGAATATCATCTTCCTTCTACTCTCTAACCTGACAATTCGCAGAGACTGCAACATCATTTGTTGTAAAGAAAACATGAAGTGGTGCATTAGTGGCGCCCTCTGGGGCTCACGACCGGCGATGCAACTCATCAATCCAGAAGAAGAGAAAAATGGTCTCAGGAAATCCGCTTCAGCAATGTTTTGTTGTTGTTAAACGTCTACCAGTACACCGCGTTAAATATTGCCTGAAAGTAATCAGTGACAATCTTTATAACCAATTCATACTTCTCTTTGTCTTTGATTGTGTGTTTTTCTTTGTCATAAGCGCTGATCGTCTCGTTATTGTTTAGCCTTGTGGTCACACAAGACACAAGTATATTCAAGGAGATAGATACAATCGTTTTGAGCTAAAGGGATCGGGGCAAATGGTAGGAAATCGGAAACAAATTAAAGAAGAGGATGATCAGCCTTGATCATTTTGAAGGGCTGAACGCCATGCACCTGCTCATATTTTCTATGTTTCTAAGTTGCTGGTTTTCCCACAATGACTTGGTTAATATAAGTGCTTAAAGATTGGGGCGGCACATGATCTTCGGAGATTGCTAGAAGCAACGAACTGCGGTCCTTGTTCATCAGTCACTGAAAGTAAGCAAGCAGGTACAGCAGGCAGTGAAGAAAGCGAATTACATGTTGGCCTTCATAACAAGAGGAGTTGAGCATAACAGCAACGAGGTCCTTCTGCAGTTGTACAGGTCCCTAGTGAGACCACACCTGGAGTATTGTGTGCAGTTTTGGTCTACAAATTTGAGGAAGGACATTCTTGCTACGTGCAGCGTAGGTTCACGAGGTTAATTCCCGGGATGGCGGGACTGTCATATGTTGATAGAATGGAGCGGCTGGGCGTGTATACTCTGGAACTTAGAAGGATGAGAGGAGATCTTATTGAAACATATACGATTATTAAGGGTCTGGACACGCTGGAGGCAAGAAACATGTTCCTCATGTTGAGAGAGTCCAGAACCAGGGGCCACAGTTTAAGAATAAGGGGTAAGCCATTTAGAACGGAGATGAGGAAAAACCTTTTCACATAGAGAGTTGTGAATCTGTGGAATTCTCTGTCTCAGAGGGCGGTGGAGGCCAATTCTCTGGAGGCTTGCAAGAGAGAGTTAGATAGAGTTCTTAAAGATAGCGGAGTCAAGGGATATGGGGAGAAGGCAGGAACGGGGTACTGATTGTGGATGATCAGCTAGTGAAATGGTGGTGCTGGCTCGAGGGCCGAATGGCCTACTCCTGCACCTATTGTCTATTGTCAATTGTCTATTGACCCTTAACAACACTGTCGTGTGGCTTATTCCGGCGATTATATCCCTCTCACTGTTAACTTCAGGGAAAAGTCCCACGCTTCCACCTCACAGCTGAATTTGGAGAATCTGTGTTTGGTGGTGTCATGCGAGAAGCCGTTTTGTTTACTCTACCGTCTTCACATTTCCCACGTCTCCTCATCAGTCAGGTAGCTGCCGACGAGGAAGGCTAGAGATTGCGTTCACACGGGTCAGGTTTTGCCACCAAACAAAGGATTGAATGGTTGTTTTCAGAAGACTTTTCATAAAGTGCCGCACCTGAGGCTGCACAACAATTTAGGAGCCCATAATATTAAAGGCCAGATACCAGCATGGATAACTGATTGGCCGACTGTTAGGCCAAGAGTGGGAATAAATGAGGCTGTCTGTGACTGGTGGTGTTCTGCAGGGGGCGGTGTCGCGTCCGCAAATGTTACACGTTATATATTAATGATCTGGAATTGATGGGTTTGTGGTTAAGTTTGCAAATGACAGGAAGATAGGTGGAGGGTCAGGTAGTGTTGAGGAAACAAGAAGGGTGGACAGATTGTGAGAGTGGGCAAAGTAGTGGCAACTGGAATAAAGTGTTGCAAAGCGTAAGGTGATGCACTTTGGTAGAAGGAGTACAGGCGTAGACTATTTTCTAAATGGGGAAAGGATTCAGAAATCAGAGGTGCAAAGGAGACTTGGGAATGCTGGTGCAGGATTCCTGAAAAGTTCCTTTGCAGGTTGAGTCTGTAATAAATAACGCAAATGCAATATTAGCGTTCATTTCGAGAGGACTGGAATATAAAATAATGGGTGTGATGCTGAGGATTCATAAGATGCTGGTCAGACCATATTTGGAACAGTGAGAGTAGTTTTGGGCCCCATGTCTGAGGAAGGATGTGTTGATGTTAGAGAGGGTCCGGCGGAGGTTTACCAGAATTATCTTGGGAAGATTAGGTTAATTTTGAGGGCCATTTGATGGCTCTGAGCCTGTACTTGCTGGTGTTTAAACGGATGAGGGGGGGGGGAGGGGGGGGGGAGATTGAAACTGACGGAATCATGAAATATCTATATAGCGTAGGTGTAGAGAGAATGTTTCCAGTAATGGGGGAGTTTGGGACCCAAGGGAACAGTCTCAGAATAAAAGGACATTTTTAGAATTGAGCGGAGGGGATATTTCTTTAGCAAGAACGTCGTGATTCTGTTGAAGTCATTGGGGCAAGCGGAGTTTCATAGGTTCTTGATCAGTAAAAAGGGTCCCAAAGTGGCGCAGCGATAGAGTTGCCCCCTTACAGAGCTTGCGGCGCTGGAGACCTGGGTTCAATCCCGAATACGGGTGCTGTTTGTACGGAGTTTGGACGTTCTCCCCGTGACTGCGTGGGTTTTCTCCGAGATTCGAGTCATAGAGGCGTAGAGTGTCAACAGCGTGTAGACAGGCCCTTCGGCCCAACTTGCCCACACCGGCAAACATGTCCAAAGCTACACTAGTCCCACCTGCCTGCGCTTGGTCCATATCACCTCCAAACTTGTTCCACACACCCGCCACCCTTTGTGGGAAAAAGTTACCCCTCAAACTCCTATTAAATATTACCCCCTTCAACTTGAGCCTATGTCCTCTGGTACTCGATTCTGAGCATCTACCCGATCTATTCCTCTCATGATTTTATACACCTCTATAAGATCACCCCTCATCCTCCTGCGCTTCAAGGAATAGAGACCCAGCCTACTCAATCTCTCCCTATAGCTCAGACCTTCTAGTCTTGGCAACATTCTCGTAAATCTTCTCTGACCCCTTTCAAACTTGACAATATCTTTCCTATAACATGGTGCCCAAAACTGGACACAATACCCGAAATGCGGCCCCACCAACGTCTTCTACTGCAATAGGACCTCCCAACTCAATACTCTGACTGATGAAGACCAATGTGCCAAAAGGCTTTTTGACCACCTTATCTCCCTGCGACTCGACGTTCAAGGAACCATGCACCTGTACTCTAGATTCCTCTGCTCCACAACACTCCCTATAGGACTACCATTCACTGTATAGGTCCTGCCCTTGTTAGACGTCCCAAAATGCAACACCTCACATTTCTCTGTATGAAATTCCATCAACCATTCCTCAGCCCACCTGGCCAATCGATCAAGATCCTGCTGCAATCTGTCACAACCATCTTCACTATCTGCTAAACCACCCACTTTTATATCACCAGGAAACTTGCTAATCTTGCCCTGAATGTTCTCAACCAAATCATTGATGTAGATGACAAACAATAACGGGCCCAGCCATTAACCATGGAGCCAATTTGCTATCCATTCAGCTATCTCTCCTTGCATCCCATGCGATCTAATCTTCCAGAGCAGCCTATCATGCGGAACCTCGTCGAATGCCTTACTGAAATCCATGGTTACAATATATACAGCTCTGCCCTCATCGACCTTTTTGGTCACGTCTTCAAAAAACTCAATCAGATTTGTGAGATACGACGTCCCACGTTCAATACCATGCTGACTATCCCTAATCCGTCCTTGCCCATCCAATTGGCTGTATAACGTATCCCTCAGAATAATCTCTAGTAAAGTTCCAACTACCGATATTAAGCTTACCGGCCTATAGTTCCCAGCATTTTCCCTGCAGCCCTTCTTGAATAGATGCACAACATTTGCCGCCCTCCAGTCTTCCGGCACCTCTCCTGTATTTGAGGACGACAGGTAATTTTTCAACCAGGGCTCCTGCAATCTCCTCTCTAGTTTCCCACAATGTCCTCTGATATGTCTGCTCAGGCCCTGGAGATTTGTCTACCTTCATCGATCTTTAGAGATGTTTGGTTTCCTCCCACACTCCAAAGACGTTTGTTGGTTAATTAGCTTGGTACAACTGTAAATCGTCCCTAGTGTGTGTAGGGTAGCGTTAGTGTGTGGGGATCGCTGGTCGGCGCCGACTTGGTGGGCCGAAGGGCCTGTTTCCGCGTTGTATCTCTAAGCTAAACTTAAAGTAAGGGCGTCAAATGTTACCGGGTGAAGGCTGGAGTATGGGGTTGAGAGTGAAACATAGGTCAACCACGATCGAATGGTGGAGCGGCCTCGATAGGCCGAATGGCTTTTTCCGGCTCCTGGATGATCTTTGCAGCATTCCGAGGTGACATTTTCCATACACGCAAGTGCCAAAAGAAACTTGGCTGCAGAGATTAACTTTGTTGGGAGATGTGACCTGCACATTCCGTGTGTTTGGTGGATACTCTGGATGTCAAAACAGGTTTTCACTGTACACGTGACAATATGCCAAATTAAACAAAAACTGAACACTCCGTTAAACCTGCTCACCGCAGACACGTGTGGTGAATGGTAACCCGTGCAGAGGATCGACTTTGGCATAGGCGGAGTTATTACAGGAGATAGACACAACAAACTGGAGTAACTCAGCGGGTCAGAGAGCATCTCTGGAGAAAAGGAATAGGCCATGTTGCGGGTCGAGACCCTTCTTCGAACTGAGAGTCGGTGGAAAGGGAATTCTAGTGGTTTACTGAGAATTCTAGTGGTTTACTGCCCGTGAGCACAACTGCTTTCACCAGTATCAGTCACTGTCGTTTGAATATGACCAGAGGCTTTATTGTCAGTGTGAATTACATAGTAGCATGATTGCAACGAACACAATGATCACAGTCCTTGGGCGATTGCCTTGGCAAATCCAAAATTAACACTTCGTTGGCAAGGAACAAGTTGAGTGGAAACGGTGATAACACATAAAATCCAGAACAACCCGTACTAGAACCAAAGTACATTTAGTGCAGAAGGCATTACTTGGTAATCTTAATTCGTAAGAATGTCTTCGCCACTCTCGCAAACTGTGAGCGATAGAAGCAATGATGCGTCCTATCAATGTGCAAGTGACTTCAGTGGTCATTCGTATAAATCGAGCTATCTATTAAACATCAAACAATAACTCAGAGGATTCACGATTACCTTGAAACCCAGCGTGAAAGTTCAAAGAGGGGTTTCGGCCTCCAGTCTAACTGATTTATGCATGGGAAAGCGACGGAATTTGGAATTACGCTGCACTGAGGTCATTCCCAATAAACAATAGACGATAGGCAATAGACAATAGACAATAGACAATAGGTGCAGGAGTAGGCCATTCGGCCCTTCGAGCCAGCACCGCCATTCAATGTGATCATGGCTGATCATCCACAATCAGTACCCCGTTCCTGCCTTCTCTCCACAATCGCTTAACTCCGCTATCCCTAAGAGCTCTATCTAACTCTCTCTTGAAAGCAGCCAGAGAACCAGGCTCCACAGCCCTCCGAGGCAGAGAATTCCACACACTCACAACTCTCTGTGTGAAAAAGTGTTTCCATGTCTCCGTTCTAAATGGCTTACCCCTTATTCTTACACTGTGGCCCCTGGTTCTGGACTCCCACAACATTGGGAACATGTTTCCTACCTCTAGCGTGTCCAAACCCTTAATAATCTTATATGTTTCAATAAGATCTCCTCTCATCCTTCTAGACTCCAGAGTATACAAGCCCAGCCGCACCAATCTATCAACATATGACAGTCCCGCCATCCCGGGAATTAACCTCGTGAACCTGCGCTGCACTCTCTCAATAGTAATTTCATTGGCAAGGACGGTAATGCTCACTGAAAGTCGATTCACATAATTGATTTATTGTAGATTCAGGATGTTTTCGCCTCGGTGTCTCACCATGAAGCGACATGTTTCGTTTTGATGTGGGCATGAGCTAATTCCAGCTGCCAATATGGTTGTAAATGAGACAATTCGTCAAATGACTGCCACTTGTCTGATTTGACCTTTGGTTTGGCTATATTGGACACCATCGCTTGACACCACCTGGGATAGGACAATTGGGTAGAGTGGAGGGCAAAATCACATTTATCCTACATAGATGTTGTTGAGAAAGCAGTGTTGATTTCATAAGCGATGCATTTTACCAAATATATGGCGCCAGAAATGACTAGTCCCCGTTTGCTCAAAACTCTTCAATGTTAACCGCAACTCAGATGTTTTACACGATAACGCACAGATCCCCCTTCCCTCACATCCCTATCCAACATGACAGACAAGTACCGAACGTTTTTAAAATCACATGAGTAAAATATTAAAGTTAGTTGTCCTTCCTTTTAATTGTCGGATTATTTAATGGGAAGATCGACGACAACCGGAATTCTAAAGGCTGAGATAAGTCATAGAAATAAAATAATTTAATTTTAATACACTGTGGCGAGACGGCAAATGTTTCCAGTATTGACAATGCAGCTTAAGGCTGCGAATGGAAAGTTAAAACACCCGGGAATCCTTGTGAGGGGGTCCTTATCCAAACTCGCTCGATCAATAATGGGGTGATTTCTTGGAGTACATTTCAGTAAATCGTGTCCTGGTCCCACACGTGACACCGATGTTACACCCGCATCTTCTCTCCTTGACCCACATGCGAGGATTGCAAAATGAGACCAAGGCCGCTCAACATTAAATCTTGCGACATTTTAGCAGGTTAAAGCCTGAGCACAAGTGCACCACGTACCTCCAAGAAGATCGAAAGTAAACGCAGTTTCTCACCACTGCCGTGACAGAGAAGCAGCTTAGCGTGAGTTTTATGTCTTCTTTATCACTGTTGAATTCGCTTATGCTTCATTTTTATTTTCATTGAGAGGGACAATTGCATTTCTGAGCCGTCACCGTGAACTAAAATAGTGAGCATTCTTTAATGATAATGTTTTATAATTAATGGAAAACGATTCCTGAGCATGCTAGATTTTAGATTGAGTGTATTTGAGTGTTTAAACCGTCCATTAGCTGAGCCAACCTGAGGAGGCATTGGTGTTTATTATAAGAGTCGCAGCGTCTTAAAGATACAATAGGGAAACAACCACCGAGTCGGCACCGAGCACGAACACCCATTCTTACACTAATTCATACCCTAGTCCATTTTATTCTCCCCACATTCCATCATCTCCCCTCGATCCTCAGATTTTCTCTCACTAAGCTAGATATTTGGGGCAATTTACAGCGGCCAATTAATCCACTTGGAGTACGCGACGGAAACGTCCCTCCTGCACTGCGAGGCAGCGCTGCGATTAGCCCCGCCATCTTGCGCCCGACTATATTGATCCGGTGTATAATATATTTAATATTCCAGTCCTTGGAATTGCTGTATTACCAAATTGAATATTCGGCATCAGTGACCTGCTGTCTTGTGGCATCTGAGAACTGGCAAAATGCCCAAAAGGTACCAATAAACTCGGAGTTCGCACATACATCTTGGAAATAGAATAGGCGTCAATGTAACATTGATGCCAAGGTAGGAAGTTTGGTCCCTACAGTTGGTGCTCATTTTAGTTCCTGAATGATCACCTTTCATAAGAAGGCTAGAATTAAAAAACAGGAGCAGGCTGCCGCCTCCTTGTAATCCTGTGAACAATTACATCCTGATGTTTTGCAGCAACACCATTTTCTGAGACTAACCCTAAATTCTCTTAGCGCAGAGTCATTTTTTTCTGAGGATCTTACAGACAATGATTTGTTTTCGTACATAATAGTGTAACTGCAACCTCGACATTTGATTTGTTCTGAATTCTGAGAATTATTCTATATTTAATTGTAGTAACTGTTTTGAAGGTGGCTCGCTATATCTTGCTGTGGGTCTTCCTGCAATCATTGGGAACGAGATTTAAAAGGCGCATTTAACTTTGTGCACCGCGTTTTCTTTGACTTCCTTCCTTCACCTAGAGCAAAACGTTGGAGTGGGAGTGGGTCCAGGACTGAAGGATATAGCCGTCTATAGTCGGGGAAGATCGACTTTTTTTGAGCGTCCATTCAAAATCAGCAAGGATGAGCGACGCCGATGACAAACGTCTCGAGACATCGGAGAGCAAATACGAATTCAGTGGACACACTTTAACGATTACATTGTTTAAATACCCTAAATTGGGCGTCGCTTCTTTTGTCTGGGCCCCTGTAAGTAGAGAGTCTAATTGCGCATATGTGACTGGGGGATTGAACTTTACTTGCGAACTATTGGTAATATTTTGCAAATTGTCACTACTAGCATGGATTATAAGGAAATGCGGCACAGTCTACCCGTCCAGGCTTATCGTGTGCTTTGATTCAGAGAACGAATAGTGCTGGACGTTAAGTCATTGGGTAAATGACTGCCATGGGAATAATAACTACTGTATAATGACCTGGGGGAGTCCTTAAATGATTGAATTCCAAAAGTCACGTAACCGTAATCGCATCTGAGCTGCCTTCTACCACTATCCATTACAAATACTGTCAGGACATCGTTCAAGTCCCACTGGGAGTTATTCAATCACTCCGCAAATGCAAAGGAACTTTCGCTCCTACTTGTCCTTACCATTATGCGCACTAGTGTTATTTTATTTGTGTGCGCTTGCTTTCAAATGCGAGCCTTGCCCCGGCCCTGCTTCCCTTTCTTCTAACTAAGTCGTACAAAACCTCCGGCCTCTCTGCGCTCTTTCATTTTTACCATGCGCATCCGTGTTTCTTTTAAATCACTTCCCCTATTGAAATTATTGCCTTCGGGAGCCTGGGTCCCGAGATCTTGATAATAGCAACTCCGCTATTAGGCGCCTCTCACCCCACCGCCGCCGCAGTCTTCCAGACTCTCAAATTCTCCATCTTTTTTCCTTCTTCAATGCTGGTCGTTCTTGGTAACGCCACCTGTGAACAAATGCCAGTAGCAGAGGCGACAGTTAGCGGTAGAACGAGGTTCGGACTGAGAGACACGAAGTTCATTCACAGAGCAGAGAGTCATTATTCCGAAGCGAGTTCGTTTTGGCTACTGTGATACTATACCAGAAACAGTATCCATTGGTGCATCAAGACAGCCGGATAATGTAACTTATTTATTTAATTGGGAATATGGGAATTTAAGTGAACGGGAATTACCTATTTGCATGTGCTGATCTAATGTGACGTTATTCACAGCAAGACGATTTAGAATAACTGCTCAAAGCTGGCCATTGACGATCTTCGAACGAATTCCCACCATCTGGCACGCCTCCCTGTTCCCACACTGTCCCAGAATCTGGCGCGTCATGTAACGTCGTCGTCATTAACACTGAGCTCATTTTTTCCCCCGAGGGCATCGTGCTTTGTCAGTACTTCCAGGATGAGAAGATCAACTTTGCTGGGAAGAAAATAATTGAACTGGGATCTGGCACGGGAATTGTAGGAATTTTGGCAGTACTGCTTGGTAAGTTAACGCACCCCATCCCGTTTTACTTTAAGCGTTGCAACCATTTTAAACCTATGTGCGGTAAGGACCAATGCTTGTTAAATTTAACATTAATATTAATCACTTCTACAGGGTGGCACAGTTGCGCAGTTCAGAGCGCCTCAGAGCGCCTCAGAGCGCCGAAGACACGGGTTCAATCCTGACATCGGTTCCTTAACGCACGTTTTCATAGTTTTATATTCCTTTCTTGAGCACCAGCCAATGTCAATTATATTCAAAGTATCTAGGTGACTGGCTATTAGTTGGCTATTAATGAGCGAAAATCAGTAATTACTGAACTATGTAATACCTCCTCCTATGTGTCGCTACAGCTATATGTACATTATCGTTATACGATTACGATTAATATTCACCACTCTTAAATCTACAATAACTATTCATAGCGTAAATGATTATAAATATTGATTCTGCTAGTTGCCTAGATGCTACTTGTTGCTCGTTCACTAGTTATTAGACTTTGTATCTAAAGCACAACTGGAATTGTCATTTATACTTTAACTTGCCGTTGCTTTGTTAGCAGTAGTTTCGTTTCCTGGGAAGATATGTTTTCGTAAAATTCGCAAATATGCAATGAGCGCTTCCATTTGTCACCATTCGCTCTATGTAGCGAAATAATCTTCCAGACTTTACCTTCATTGCAAAATTGCATAATTTGTTCTTTCCCAAACTATGGACAAGACTTCGCATCCTGCAAAAACATCGTAAACTGGTCGTTCGTTGAATGATCGGTAACGAAAATCTGATGCAAACGTTTTCACTGGTAACGTTAAAACGAGCTGCAGAATGATTACAGCGCTTGTTCCTATTTTCGAACTGTTTTGCCCCATAATTAATAATCCCATAAACTCCTCGTCCTACATGGAACTGAGACTGTTGTTTCGATAACAAGGTGCCCGAGAAGGTGGCGAGAGGGTTACCTTGGGGGAACCAGAAAAACAGTAGTGGAATTACGATGCACAGATTATCCGTGCTTACTCTGTTGGTGACAAATTCATGTCACTTGTTCATTAGTAATGTTGAAGCGTGCAGAAGTAACTGAAAAGCAATGGGAATGAAACAAATAATTGCATTTCAAAAATTTAAAGAAACCAAATTAACAATAATTCTTAATGTAATTAATCATTGAACAAAACAAGTTCTTCGGCGGGTGTAGACAACATCTATACTATGTGCTCAAAGCCGCATAAAACATTCAGCGCAGCAACAGGCCCTTCGGCCCCAGATTTCTTTGGCGACCATGTTGCCAAATTAATCAAAACCCATCTGCAAGCACAGGATCCATATTCTTTCATTTCCTACCTGTTCATATGCTAGTCTAAAAACATCGCTACAATATCTGCTTCCACCTTTTCCCTTGGTAGAGCGTTCCAGACGCTTGCCTTGGTAAAAAAACGAGCCTCTTTAATCTAATTTAATAATTTCCCCTTCGTCTTAAAGCTATGCCCTTCACCCTGTCAATTTCACTCTGGGAAACTAATGCCAAGTATCTACCATATCGACGTCTATCATCATTTTATATAGTTAGCTTCTCAGCTAAAGTTTTACACTGCTGCAACATGGTTTGCCAACTTTTATATTCAATGTCCCAATGCAATAGTCCCAATGCAACCTGCCCGAGTTAATAGAAGTACACCGACTCCGCCGCAGGCATTTTCAGGCATTTAGGAATGCGGAATTGCGGGACTGACATATGATGAAAGAATAGGGCGACTGGGCTTGTATTCACAGGAATTTAGAAGGATGAGAGGGCATCTTATAGAAATATATAACATTCTTTAAGGATTGGACAGCAAAAATGTTCCCGATTTTGGGGGAGTCCAGAACTAGGAGTCACAGTTTAAGAAAAAGGGGTAGGCCATTTAGGACCGAGATGTGGAAAAAACCTCTTCACCCAGAAGGTTGTGAATCTGTGGAATTCTCTGCCACAGAAGGCAGTGGAGGCCAATTCGCTGGATGTTTTCAAGAGAGAGTTAGAATTAGCACAAAGTTAAAGGAATTAAGGGATATGAGGAAAAAAGCATGAACGGGGTACTGATTTTAGATGATCAGCCATGATCATATTGAATGGCTGTGCTAGCTCGAAGGGCCGAATGGCCTACTCCTGCACCTATTTTTCCATGTTTCTATTTTTCTATGGTCGGTGAGTTTGTATGAATGTGTGTTTATTTCATGTATGTTTGGGGATAGTGTGTGGGTGAATGTGAGTGTGGATGATTTAGTGTCTATGTGCGTGAGTGTATACACCAGATAGGTTGATACGTTAGTCTGGTCTCTGAACTAGTTCGGGTTAATCGGTTTAAACCGCTAATAATCGAGCGCTGTAGAATATCTATTCCAAAGTGGTCTCGACCCGAAACGTCACTCATTCCTTCTCTCCAGAGATGCTGCCTGTCCCGCTGTGTTACGCCAGCATTTTGTGTCTACCTTCGATTTAAACCAGCATCTGCAGTTCTTTCCCACACATGAATTTCAAAGTGCCGTCCTCGCCCGATCCTTATGGAAAGGGATGTGGATAAAGAAAGGACCAATATAAAATATAAATTATAAAATTAGAGCGAAGAGTGCATTTTAAAAACAGTAATACCATTTTACCTGACACATCGCCAAGGTACAATCGGAGGCGAGAATTGATAGAGTCATAACATGTGTATGGTCTAACTCGTGCTGGGTGGAATCCTACAGTATTTTACTTTTTTTCCTTTCAGGTGGAGATGTCACTTTGACGGACAAACCATATGTTTTGCAGCAAATTGAACGGAACATCGCTGACAACATCCCGTCTCACTCCAGGCACAGGGCAAAGGTCGGTGCCCTGATGTGGGGCACTGATCAGGAAAACTACCCAGCAGACTTCGACATCATTCTTGGTTCCGACATCATCTACAGCCCAACACAGGTTCCTAGTCTCTTGAAAACATTGACGCATCTCTGCGGCGAAAACACAAGCATTTATTTGTGTTCTAACTTTCCCGCCAGGGTGGGATCAGAGAATTTCCACAAGGAGATATTACCAAAGCAGTTCAACAGCGAATTCATTCATTCAAGCAAGGGAAATCACATATATAAACTAACGAAAAAATCTCCAGAACACGGGGACTAGTTTTCTTTGTATTGGGAGAAGAGGGGCGTATATTTTTAACTTATGAAAACTTTGAGATTCACAGGGTTTACTAATTATTTCAAAAGTTAGGTGAGTAGGAGTTTATGTTTTGTTCCTCTCTACATTTCCTCTCGCCCACAAATTATTGATACACGTTGAAACACGTTCTCATTCTTAGTGGAGATCACGCCGCCGTTTAAAACAAACCCTATATGAATAAATAAGTATCAAATTCTAACTATATTTAATGATACGGGATATAATAAGTCAGTTCGAAACTACGGTTAGTAACACACATGTGAAATCTAAGACATTTTCCATGTCGGAGAAATTAATCTTTGCTTTCTAGTGTTCCAAATGTTTATTATGTTCCTCTTTTGATCAATTTTCTCCCAAGTTGTAACCTCCACTGATTTTCACCGGCTGCATTCTGCTCCATTTTGCGCTGTTTATATTTGTTTAATGTCATGAATTTCAATTATCACGTTGCCCTATCGGAGCCATTATTTGAGAGTGCACTTTTGCCAGGTAAATGGCCACGCACTTTCACTTCCTCTTGGTGTTGCTACCACACTCCCTGTGAAATTATGAAAACATTAAACCTTGTTGAATGAAATAGAAGTGTGTTTCCAATCTGTTCACTGATTCCAAGTGTCGCTGAGACTATGAGAAGTTGGAAGGATGAAATGTTCTACTTTTAAAATACTGATTAAACGATTAATATAGACACTTAAAACTCGCTAAAATAAATTAATTTAATATTTAGAAATCAACTAGAAAACACCTATCTGCGCAGCGAATGAAGGCACGCAAATTAAAAGGTCAGGTGCTCTTCCTCTCAACAACTTGTCAACGATCTGAACTCAATGTTGCGACCAGAGATGGCGCTGAAGCTTAAGTCACGCAAACTCCAGCGTGTCCGTCAGTCCGCGACGGTTAATTGCAGAATAATCGCTCGCCATGCACACGGTGCAGATGTTGGTTATTCATTGTTCTCCACCCCCACCCTCAGTCCTTTAAACTACAGCAAGTACAGACCGAGAGCCATAATGCTCATCCTATGTTAACTCAATCACCCCTGAAATAGTTCTCCTAAACATCTTCTGGACCCCATTTCTGGAAGAAAGGCTCCTTTCTTCTCCCCACCCCCCTACCCTACATCAGTCTGAAGAAGGGTTTCGGCCCGAAACGTTGCATATTTCCTTCGCTCCATAGATGCAACCTCACCCGCTGAGTTTCTCCAGCACTGTTGTCTACCTTCGATTTTCCAGCATCTGCAGTTCCTTCTTAAACACTTCTGGACCCCCTTCAATGCCAACACATTCTCTTCGGAATTGGGGCCCAAATCTGCTCACAATATTCCAACTCTGATGTGACTAGTGTCTTAGAAAGCCTCAGCATTATATCCGTGCGTTTATTTCTAGTCCTGTTGAAATAATGCTAACATTGTATTTACCTTCCTTACTACCGATCAACCTGCAAATTAAATTTTTGGGAATCATGCACCAGCACTCCCAAGTCCTTTGCACCTCCGATTTCTAAATCCCTCCCCACTATTCTACACCTTTATTCTTTCTACAAAAGTGCATGGCCGTACACTTTGCTGTGCTGTATTCCATTTGCCATTTCTTTGCCCACTCTCCCAACCCGTCCGTGTCCTTCTGCAGACTTTCCGCTTCCTCAACACTACCTACCCCTCCAGATATCTTTGTATCATTCGCAAATTTGGCCACAAAACCATAAATGTAATCACCCAGATCATTGACATATAACATGAAAAGTAACGGACCTAACACAGGCTTCTGTGGAACACCACTGGTCACTGGCAGCCAAGCAGAAAAGCTCTCTATATTTCCACTCTGCCTTCTGCTGTTCAGGAAATATTCTATCCTCTAACACCATGTGCTCCTATCTTGTTGAGCAGCCTCGCCAGCAACACATTATCAAAGGCCTTCTGAAAATCCAAGTAAACAACATGCATTGATCTTCTTTTGTCTATCCCGCTTGTCGCCTCCTCAAATAATTCCACCTTCTGAAAATCCAAGTAAACAACATGCAAGATCTCCTTTTGACAATACTATGCTGATTTTGGTCTATTTTATCATGTACGTCCAAGTACTCTGAAACATCCTTAATTATCCTGCCAACCATTGAAGTTGAGCTAACCGGCCCAACATTTTATTTATTTTGTCTCGCTCCTTTAGTAAATGGTAGAGTTAAATTTGCAATTTCCACGCCAATCCTAACTCTAGTGATTCTTGAAAGGTCACAACTAATATGTCCACAATCTCAACAGCGACCTCTTTCAGAAACCTGGGGTGTTGTCCAATCCACCTTTACGCCTTTCAGCTCCCAGTGTTCCCAGCGAAGAGCGTGACTGGGAGGATTTCCGGGGAGCGCCGCTGAGAACAAAAAAGACACGCCGCTGAGAATAAAGAAGGACCCGACGTGTGTGTGTGGGGGGGGGGGGGGGGGGGGGGAGGGGGAGGGGAGGATGAAAAGGGACCCGGCGTGGGAGTCCCAACTTTGTTGCCGCCCTTTACGTGGCGACTCTTTGCATACTTTGTGTATGGTATGCATCACAAAGAATTTCGCTATGACATGTCACATGTGATAATAATGTATCATTCATTCATTCATTCGTTTTTCATTAATTCATTAATTCACATACTCATTCGTCATAATGACTGTACTCACTACTGCCCCCTGAATCACTTGAATTTCCGGCATGTTGCAAGTGACTTACTTCCACTGCAGAGACTGATGCAAAAATACTATTCAATTTGTTCGCATTTCTCTCGTGCCTCTCTTTTACTTATATATCTAAAAAAAAACGTTAGTTTCATATTTTATATTATTGGCTACCTTGCCTTCATAGTTCATCTTTTCTCCCCTTATTGTTTTTTTAGTTGCCTTCGGTTTGGTTTTAAAAGCTTCCCAAAACTCTAGGTTCTCGCTAATTTTTGCCAAATTTGCTGCCTTCCCCTTTGCTTTTATGCTGCCTTTCGCTCTCTTTGGGATGTTTCTTTCTCTGGGATGAAGAGTTCCTGCATCTTCGGAACTGCTCCCAGAAATTCCTGCCATTGCTGTTCCACCATCATTCATACGATTGGCTTCCAATCGACTTTAGCCAGCCCCTCCCTCGTGGCTCTGCAGTTACCTTTACTCAATAGTAACACCAATGCATCTGATTTTAACTTATCCCTCGCTAATGTTAGGTTGAATTCTCTATTATAATCACTGCCACCTCGGGGTTCCCTAATTAAGTTCCCTAATTAAATCTGGTTCATTGCACAGCACCAAATCCAGAATTGCCTTTTCCGTAGTCTACATGGACTTCTGCAGGGCGTTTGATAAGGTTCCATATGGTTGGAGTCCTCTACGAGGTTAGAATGCATGGGATCCAAGAAAAGCTAGCTAGCTGGAAAGAAAATTTGCTAGATGGTAGGCAGAGGATAATGGTGGATGTCTTTATGGGCTGGAAGGCTGTGATTAGCGACATTCCACAGGAATGATGCTGGGCCCATTGGTGTTATCAAGAATGTACAAGGCATGAGTAGTATGTTTGCAGATGACACAAAAATAGGTGGTTATGTAAACAGTGAAGATGGTAAACAAAACTACAGTGGGAACTTGAGATGCTGAGCAAGTAGGGCAAGGAATGACTAATAGTGTTTAATTCAGATAAGCGTGAGGTATTGCATTTTGGGGAAGTTAAGCAAAGTCAGGAATTTCATAGTTAATGGCGGGGCCCTGGGGAGTGCTGTTGTTCAGAGAGATCTAGAAGTACAAGTACATATTTCGCTGAAGGTAGCGTCACATGTGAATATGGTGGCGGAGAAGACTTTTAGCACAATAGCCTTCATCAAGCACGGAATTGTGTATCGTGGTTCGGACAAGAGTTACATTTGAAAAATACATTTGTGAGACAGCACTTCGAGTATTGCGCTCAGCTTTGGATACGTGCTATGGGAAATATGTCATTAAGTTGGGAAAGGGTGCAGAGAAGATTTATGAGGATGTTGCCAAGACTCGACGGCCAGAACTATAGGGAGAGGTTGGACAGGCTATGACATTATTTCTTGAAGCACAGAAGGCCGAGGAATCATTTTATAGAGGTGTAAAAATCATATGGGGAGGAAATGCAAATAGTTTTTTTCCTCGGGTAGGGGAATCAAGATCCAGATGTTCCAGGTTTAAGGTGAGAGGGGAGATATTTAATAAGAATCTGAGGAGCACCTTTTTTCACATGGAGCGTGATAGAATTGCCAGAGGAATTTAGTTGAAACAGCTACAATAACCACATTTAAAAAACAGTTGGACAAGTGCGTGTGTCTATTTCCTGCAATATACTCAATAAATTTAAATAAATGTTCAATATATTCTGTTTCCAAGCAAGATTTCGATCCCACAATCTGTTTCGTTGTACGGATTTTGCGTCTAATTACACACGGATCAAGTATCGCAGATTGTGTTGTTTTCACGGTTGTCTGAAATTACGCGACGACAAGACTAGACACACAGTAACGTCGTAGCTCCCAAGTGAATTCCCCAAAGTTTCAATAATTCTTCGGGGTCGTCTGCCAATCTCTTTCGTCTACTATGGAGCTTGTATGAAATGCAGCTCCAATGAATCGTGTCTAATATTGTACCAAAATACAAAGTGTTGGAGGAGTCAAGCAGCATCTCTGGATCGAATGGACAAGCGACATTTCGGTTCGGAGCAAAGAAGGGTTCAGACCAAAAATGTTACCAATCCATTCCCTCCAAAGATGCTGCCTGAGTCGCTGAAAGCCAGATTCAGGACGCCGGGCAAACACTGAAATCACGCTATCGCAAGGAAACAATCTGTTTCAAAGGTATCGGGAAGTAAGGTGGAATGGGATCCTCTGAACACCGGCTTAAACACGATAGACCGAATGCGCTGCCGCAAAATTGTTATAAGTAAGAAGAGGAGTTTAGAAGGCTGCTGTGTGTGGACCGAGCGTTAGCGGCACAAAACTGTAATGCAGAAGCTTTCTTTCTCTCCATCGTCACTGATCCTAAAAAGCACTTCACAGACTCGAGCACCCTATCGTGTCCTCTATCAGGGTACCTGGTGTCTTCCAATGCACGCGGGGGGGAAGCAGAGCATAGAGAGGGACATGGTTCTTACGAATGCATGGACAAAGGCAACATTGTATATTGTGGCGGCATCATATTAAATAGGCCAGATATTAAAGACAGGTGATTAATGATCAGCTGAAGAATCAGGGTAGCCTGGTTCTGGCAGTAGGGAGCTAGATTGAAATTAAACGTGTGGGAACTGGAACACGCACTGCCGGTGAGCCTATCATATCTGCTAGTAGGGTGAGAAAATGAGACCCATCCTGAAACATTGGCTGAGCAGGGAAACTGGAAGACTAAACCGGAAGATGGATGAGCGGAAATGCAAACAGAAGGAAATTGCAAATTGGCGGCGGCGTAATGCATGTTCCCGACGAGCAGCGTGGCCTGGAGTGTTCCCGGCGAGCGGATCAAACCCTCCAGTAGGCCCGGCTCGCCCGGCAGGGTCGTCGACGGGTCCGCGCCGTGATAACGAGGAGGGACCCGCGAGCAACCGTCGGAGAGTGAGCTGGGCCGTCGGTGAGTGGGGTGGGTCGTCGCAAGCACCCGGCGAGCGCCGCGGAGAGCTGCAAGAGAGGACTAGACGTCGGGCCGGCGGTGGGTGCCAGAGGTCAGTCGAAGACGCGCCGCCGAGAACAAAGGGAGACGCGGAACGGGGAGGGGGGGGTTGTTGAAATGATCAGACTCACACATAAACCCCTGTCTCACTGTGCGAGCTGACCCACGAGGTACCCCGAGTTTAAAACAAATTTAACTCGTGGTAATCACGTACAATGAACGTAGCGGGAACGTCGGAACTCGTGGACGCAACTTAGCGACTAGTGGCCCGTGCGTTTACCTTTGTGACTCGTGATTCTACCGTGTGAACTCTTTTTAGAAACAATAATCAGGGACAGAAATATCAGTTACTTAGACTTTTTAAAGACAAATTCAGCTTAACAAAGTAAAAGTTATTGATAAGGCGACAGAGTGGGTTGAAAAGAAAAAATTGCTTGAAGTTTATATGTAGATTTTGTGTATTTGGGACTGAGCTCACAACCTTAAGACAAACCAGTATTGAGGAACAGCGTGAGAACATTTTATGACACTTCATGGCAGCCTAATCTGAGGTTTACCAGTCACGTCCAGAAGCCATCTCTACCAGTGCTGTTGAAGAAGACAGGGTTGTGTTCATCTCTCCTGCACCCCTGTTCCGTAGGACAACACCAACTCTTTCATTATGCGGATGTTAAAGGCTGGGTTTTATTCTCAAGCCATGATGCCAGATTACCGATCTCTTTACTGAACTTTACTGAATCAAAGGGTTCTATATGAGGTGCTGCCTCAAAAAGGCAGCCAGCATTGTCATGGACCCACACTACCCTGGCCATGCTCTCATTTCATTCCTGCTGAGCAGAAGGTATAAGAATCTGAAAACCATGACCTCCAGGTTCAAGAACAGCTTCTTCCCAACAACCATCGGGCTCTTGAACGCTACAAATGCTAACTAAACTATGAACTACAAACTGCCTTGGTTGCACTAAGGACTTTGGGATTTTTGCAATAATACTGGATTTTTAACTATATATTTTCTTTGTTTAGTATATTATCTATGAGTATTGTGTTTACTGGCCTGTTATGCTGCTGCAAGTGGGAACTCATTAACAGCGGGCAGGCAGCATCTCTGGAGAGAAGGAATGGGTGATGGGATGACATTTCCAAATTGGGGGAGGGGGTGGGGTGAGGGGGGGGGGTGGAGGAGAGGGGGTGGAGAGTGGAGGGAGAGGAGGGGGAGACAGATGGGGGTGTCTTCATTCACTGGCTGCGGGTGCCTGTCACTGAAACAGGTAGGTGAGATTTCACATCCACCTTGTGTGTGTGTGTGTCTCTCTCCCTCCCTCCCTCTCACACAGGCTGAGAGACTCTGCCTCTGTGAGTGTACGTCCCTTTCTCCCCCTCTCCCTGGGCTCTGTACGCTCATTGTTTCCTATGAGAGACTTTGAAAAATAAGAATCACATTTCACACATTGATTTTATGACTTTTAATTCTTAACATGACCATAATCACAATATTTTACCCGATGGCAAATAAGATCCCAAAGTGCAGTGTTAAAGTGCTAATGTTCCCGTGGAACATGAAATATTGTTACACAAATTCTGAGATGTAATAATTGTTTAGTGATAATGCCAGTAATATTGCGAGTGCCAACAGTATGTCGATCTCACAATATTACTGGTATGATCACGAACCCGGAGACAACGGTATCCCGGCTGGAGTTTTACAACTTGGCACAGATTCATATCATGATCCTACCCCCCCCCCCCCCCATCCCCCATAAACTGGGATGAGGCGGACATGGTATTGATATTGGGTTATTTTGTCACCTGAATGTTTGCGAGTTTTTAAATAAAGCCGTACATAAGTGCAATAAATAGCTAGCGCAAAGAGAAAAAAATACCAGCGTGCAGATACAACACAACAAAGTTTCGAGTTTTTTTGTCCAAGAGCTGTAATGGGGTATATCAGGAGATCAGGACTTCAGTTATGAGAAGATAGACACAAAATGCTGGACTCAGCGAGACAGGCAGCATCTCTGGAGAGAAAGAATGGGTGACGTTTCGGGTCGAGACCCTTCTTCACACACCGAAAAACCTCCGTTTCAGCAATCTAATGACAGTGAGTAAGGAGCTGTCCCTGAATCAGGTAGTACATATATGTGAGCGTTTGTATTATCTGCTCACGGGGTGAAAGGAGAGGAAGGAATGGTACGTTGGCTGCTTCCCGAAACAGGTCGAAGTGTAGATTGAGTTGATAGGGGGAAAGCTGGCCTGTGTAATAGACTGCACTACATTTGCAAGTCTCAGTAATACATACTGCGCTCTAGGGCAAAGCTGCTCCCAAAACAGGCATTGATGCATCACAATATGATGCTTTGTACGATGTAGACTGTGGAAGCTGGTAGGCTGCCCAGGCAATCAGACATGACTCCGGTGACTCTCATGTTCACTCTGAACTCGTCAGCTGGACAGAGGAAAAAAAAGTGAGTAAAAAAAAGGTGACTTCAACATCAGCATGTGACCTGGGTCAATCTTCGGCGTTTCACCTCATTGCTGGTGAATCTTTTTGATAAGAAGCTTGCTAGAGATGGCTCCCAGAAAAGTTCGACGAAAGGGAAGAGCAGAGCCTTACAAAAAACCTGCCATGGAGGCTATAGTCATACAGGAGGAGGAGGGGCAGAGGCAACAGGAGATTCAACAGCCAATTTAAACAAGGCAGGCTTTTTATAGTATGTAAAAAAAAGCATGACATCATTTTTTTAACATGTGATGATTTTTCAACACGTCGATATACATTGTTGCCTCAAGATTAACGGGAGAGGAACTTGGTACACTCGGGAGACGAACTTGGAACATCGCAGAAATGAGAAGTAAACGGCAAACTTAGACATACCCGTGGGAACTCGGTTAAACTCTGGATCATAAACTTGTAGTCTCGTACGCAACCACGAGTCTTTCACTCGGGGTCACTATGAGTCTTTTATTTGTAATTCTACGGAGGAAACACCTTGTGCTTTCGTCTCCACGGCATACATCTAATCTAAGAGAGAGAGAGCGAGTGTAAGACACGCAGGCTGCTTATGGGCGGGTAGGGATGGAGATCTGGACTGGACTACATAAGGAATGTGCAGCATGCATAATCTGTGTGGTGATATATATATATATATATATATATATATATATATATATATATATATATATATAGTAGTGACACACTAATCTACATCCTTCCTCTTAAAGAATTAAATGCAAAATGTAAGAACTACTGATTACATAAAGTACATATAGTATGTGTCAATAAACTGTAGGAAGTTCAAACGTAGCCCGGGTACTTTACGGTGGGTTTGCAGATGCGACCTGCACGCGTACGGTACAGTCCTACATCTTCTCCCGTCACCGGAGACGCGATCGGTGGTAGAATAAGTGCAGGAGATTGAAACAGCATCCCCGGCGATGGAACAGGAGACTTTGGTACAGGTGGAGGCGGTGTGGCCATAGGCGAAGCGACCGGATCGGAAGCGGATGGCAGCGTTGGTCTGAACAGGCCAATGCCGCTGGATGGGGATGAGAGTATACGTGTGGTCAGGGTCAGGATAATGCGATGGTGGTGTTGGCTCGTTCACAGGCAGGATGTGCTGTCGGTTACATCTGTAGGTGACGCCATCGGCATTGACCAAATATGAACGTGGCTCGGAAGCAGTTCCAGAATTTACACCGAGGCAGTGGTAACCTCTGTCGGTTTCCACACGCACCACCTGTCCCTGGGCTAGTGGTCTGCTCGTCTTGTCATACCACCCTTTTTGAGCGTCACACTTTTGTTGTAGCCTGGACTGGATTTCTGATGGTGGGAACACATGCGGTATCAGTGCCTGTTTAGCCACAGGCAATGTGGCTCGGGTCTGCCTAACATCAAACGCTGAGCGGGTGAACCCAATATCGGGTCACGGGAGATGTTGCGCAGGTTAAGCAGGTCCGGGTACACGTCTGATTTTGCCCTGTGGGATCGTTCCATCAATTGTTTGGCACTCCTGATGGCACGTTCAGCTAGCCCATTAGACTGCGGGTATTCGGGGCTGCTGGTGATGTGGCGAAACCCCCAGCGAGTAGCAAAGTCTTTGAAGTACTGGCTGGTAAATTGACTGCCTATCAGACAGTAATTGATACCGAGACCCGCGGAGAAATGGCGTTCCAGCTTCTGGACTACCCCTGCAGAGGTGGGGCTACTAAGTAGATCGATGTCAAACCATCCGGAATATGAGTCGACTAGAAAACCAGGTATTCTTTGCCATGCCACTCAAAAATGTCATTCGCCACTGTGGAGCATGGGAGGTCAGGTACCGGGTGTGAGAGAACTGCAACAGCCGGGGATGCTGTTTCCATCTCCTGCATTTATTCTACCACCGATCGCGTCTCCGGTGACGGGAGAAGATGTAGGACTGTACCATACGCATGCAGGTCGCATCTGCAAGTCCACCTCAAAGTACCCGGGCTACGTTTGTACTTCCTCCACTTCTGACACCATGTTGAAATGATCAGACTCACACATAGAGTTTAGAACTCATAGTCTTTTATTTGTAATTCGACGGAGGAAACCTTGTGCTTTCGTCTCCATGGCATACATCTAATCTAAGAGAGAGAGAGTGTGTGTGTGTAAGACGCGCAGGCTGTTTATGGGCGGGTAGGGATGAATATCTGGACTGGACTACATAAGGAATGTGCAGCATGCATAATCTTTGTGGCGATATATATATATATATATAGTAGAGACACACTAATCTACAGGGTGGAGAACGAAGAGGGTCTTCGTCGGCGCCCTGTATGTGGCGATTCTTTGCATACTCTGCATATGGTATGTAAACAATGAATGTCGCTGTGAAATGTCACATGTGATAATTAAGTATCAATCAATCCTGGTAATGAGCCTATGTATGATGTCGAACTTAGTGGAAATTAACAGAGGGAAACAATGTTGGGGAGCAAGGAGCAGAGTAATGGTCATCCCCTTTCTTACTTCCTGTCATATTTGGAAAAAGTTCGAGTTCAAATCGAAATTATTTTGCAGCTGAATTGCACCTCTCGCCCGATCTTACAACGTCTCAAGCTCATTGAGCAGCGTCGCAGCCGTCAGGAACCTTATGAAGTTGATTATCTGCGATAGACACAAAATGCTGGCGTAACTCAGTAGGACTGGCAGCATCTCCGGAGAGAAGGAATGGTTGACGTTTCGAGTCGAGACCCTTCTTCAGACACCTTTCTTCAGACTAATTATCCGAGAACTGGAGTATAGGTTATCCTTTAACTAGAATACGTTGTAGGACACTGGTGTCCTAAGCATTCACTGTCTAGGATAGTGAAATTACATCGCAAAAAATGACACCTTAGCAGCAGGAGTTATTTTAAATCACTGGACAATTTACCAATAGTTGATACTTGTTTTATTGGTCAGGAACATTTTGAATATAAAATTGCCATAGGCGTAACATCCTACAGATTTAAATGGTAAATATATTTATTCTTCCATAATTTCGAGATCAAACAATGTGATATTCATCGGTTCTCCCTCGCCCCCAACCTCTCCCGTGAATGATGGCTGAGCCAGATACAGGAGACAGGAAATTGACGACGACAGTTAACTTCAGCTGTTCTCCTTTGTAAATAAAGACGTACATTTCAAGTAATTTGTCTAACAGTCGCAATGGGTATTAACAAGAAAACAAGATTGGTAAACCTGTACAGTGCACTCAGCCCAGAAAGTGATGTGCAGATTGAAAGTAGAGTATCGACGGTAGAAACAGTTAAATAGTCTTCACAGAAGTAACTTATTTAAACAGGGCAACCACCAATGCGAAATCTGCACAGTCATGGAAAGCCCCAAATGAATCGTCAAAAAGTGCAGGGAATGTACAGCTAAAGTCAATGTCTTAAATATGGAGCTGAAGGCACTTGAAGTATTAGGATTTGGCTACAATCATCAGTTCCCTGCCCACTTTACCGATAACAGTCCACAAATAATGTCTTAATGTATGTGTATGGAGACACGCGAGACTGCAATTGCTGGAATCTTGAGTAATCTTGAGTATACTCACCATCCTTCCCTCTTCCATCATTTCCCAAATTCTTTATCAGATTCTACGAGCTTCAAGCTTTTATCCTCTCCACTTCTTACCTTCACCCTTCTCTCCCCCACCTTACCTATCTGCCAATCGAAGCATCCTCACGCGGGTCCGCTTGTCACTTGCCAGCTCATCCCTCACCCCTCCCTTCTCTTTTCTCTTCCAGCTATCTCCCCTCTACTCCATCAGTCCGAAACAAGGTCCCGTCCTGAAGCGTCATCTATCTCCACAGGTGCTGCCTGGTCCACCGGTTTCCTCCAATACTGTGTCTTTTGCACGAAAGTTTTCCCAATTCCCCATGTTCTGACCGTTACTGTGTGTCTTTAAACCAATTACCATAGAGAACCAACAAACACTTGACCAACACAACTGAAACACTTCCATCGTCAAGTACCATAAAGGGTCAAATACGGCATTAAAAAAACATTGAATAAGATCCTTCAGCGAATGATAGTTATTTGATTTATTTTAAAAGCCAAGAACATAAGATTCGCTGAGACGATCCGAAGCTTTTTTTTAGTTTAAGCACCCATCTCGTGGATATGTACCAATTCTGGTCATTTTATACACTATAACATTTTTTTCATCCACCTTATCAACTACCTGGCAATTAAAATGCCGAGGTAGAAGCTCGTCGTGGAAGGAGGGAGAACCATTCATCTTTCGTAATTCGGACGAGAGGTAAATTGTAGCTCCTTGCTGGGCGAGATGGCACAATGTCTCCACGAGTGCCGGGTAGCTAACTGAGCTATAAACAATATCAGAACCCAAGATGAAGTCATAATTGGTGGGAAAGCTGGCGTGGTCTTCACCCCATGTCAGGGCCTGGACATTTATCCGGTGCCTGCACGCAGAGGGGATGTTGATGGAGACGTTGTTTTCTATTTGCTTCAGAGTGTTAGGTTTATCTGTCATGGTCACTTCTCCACCTAGCGAGAGAAAAGCGAAATCCATTTCTCTATACTTTCAATTTCATTGATCACGGAGAAGATTAGGATACACAATGTCGGGCGGTATTGAAACTTACTTCGAAGAGAATGGGATAAATCATTATCTTAAAGCTAGCAGAAAGGTCAAGTAGATTGGCGACGCGTTTGACTTCCAGAGTCCATCCAGTCCCTCGTTTATAAAGGACGATCACATTGATTAGGAACAGAACAAAAAAGATGGCCTGGTTGTCTAAGTTGTTGATGATAGAGTTTTAACCTTCCATGACACCTAACGAACTGCCCCGGGACACGATTTTGTTATTCAGGCCACGTTGGATGCAGATTCGCGTGAGAACATCATCCTTCAGACTTGACTTGCGTTTCTCTAACTTAAATCCCCCGAAACACATTTACCTGCTGGGAAATGATGACTCCAATATTCCTGAACAATAACATCCCTTTATCGCTACCCGCACGCCCATCATTATTATCCAGCTTCCTTGTTGATATCAGGAGGCGCTGGAGTTCAGTTCGCTTCCCAGGTGTGCACTTACCAAGTAACGTTGTTAAGATCCCCACGATCCCAGTGCCCGATCCCAGTTCAATCACCGTCTTCCCAGTAAAACTGGCGTTCTGCTTCTCAAAGTACCGGCAAAGAGCGACCCCCTGAAATAATGGAAGACGTAAAGGGCTCATTCAGGAAGTGATCTGAATCCGACCGTTACTGTTATGCAGGGACAGAGAGTGTGATAAATATTCACTATAGAGACATGAGACTCCATTGTGCACTGTCTCAAGAAAACGATCTAAACGGTGCCCGCACCACATCACCCAAAATTCAAAAGCCCCCTGTCCCATCACTTTACCTATCAATATGTCCACATCGCAGCTACAGCTGCAGCAATGACTTAAATCTCTCTGGACGAACTCTGACTGTTTTTCTGGCGGGTTTGTACTTCTCCAGCCAAGTGGCGAAAACATTCAATGCCTACCCTTCCTTTTCGGGAGTGGGCGGGTGGACTGCGCTCCCCACGCCATGCCTCTCGCATTTAGAGTGACCAGAGGGCGAAGGAGGATCTGTTTACTGCGGTCAGAGGTCAGGAGCCTCAGCAGATGAGGGTTCAGTGGGAAGTAATTGAAGCCTCAGTATATAAAATATCGCAGCGGCAATCGTAATCCAATTAACTGCCATCGCACCTTAACCCAAGAGTTGAGACCACAGAAATGCCCATTGTTTAGCCCAAACATGTGAGACAAACGCAAGGTGTAGGTAGACATGGACTGGAGGCACCGGTTTGGTCATATATCCCGACACCTTTTTTTGTTTCGGTGCTTGGAACATCCGAACAGCAGTTGTGCGCTGTCAAACTACTGCAGGCGTGAACTCCCCAATACATTCAGTCATTGAGTCATACCGTACGGAAACAGATCCTTCTGCCCAACTCGGCCATGCCGACCAAAATGCCCCATTTAAGCTAATTCCACCTGCCCGTGTTTGGCCAATATCCCGCTAAACCTCTCCTATCCATGTACCTGCACGGTTGTCTTTTAAATGTTGTTATTGTACCAGCCTCAACCACTTTATCTGGCAGCTTGTTCCAGAAAGACGCCGCCGCCTGTGTGAAAACCCTCCGCCAGGTTGTTTTAAATCTAAACCTATACAGTCGAGATTTTACTCCCCCTGGTGACACGAGAGAGTGCAGAAGTTGCAATCTAGAGGGAAAAAAGAAAACTGCAAAATAATATTCGATTGGACAGGCAGCATCTGTGGTGAGAGAAAAAGACTTAACATTTCAGGCTGTGAACCTTTAGTCATCAAATGAAAATGCATCTTGTTGAAATAGAGTTCTGACTTTTTTCCAACACAGACGCTGTCTGATTTGCTGCGCGTTATTTCGGGTATTCAGCATCTGCCTGTTGACCTCTGGTAAATGTAACACATGGGAAACGTCGTCTTTCGGCAAACTCCAGTCGTTGAGTTAACTTACAGCTTCCCAGACGTACGCCGAGAAGCCGAGGTTCGCATTGATGAAACGAGCGATCTTTAAATTGTATCCGCAGAACTCGTATTTGTTCTCGAATATGACGGTGGGATCACTTGGCCCGTCCTTCGCGGCGCAGTCGCAAAGGGGCTCCACCCGTCGGACAGCCGACATCTTAATCCCCCGAAATTCACCCTTTGAGTGCTCAAGAAACTGTGGTGGGACTCGCTCCTGGCGGGGGATTAGCACAAGTGATTTCCTGAAAATGTTTGAGCCGGCGTTTATATAGCGCCCTTCTAGAATTCCGCTCGCCACAAGTATCCCCGCGTCCAATGATACATAGTCGCTCAAGGCATGTAGGCGCATTGCACCAACAGTTTTGTCAAGAGCAACGTGCAAGGTTATCATGTTTTAGTGGTGTGGGTTTAGGGCAGAATGTTATGTATCATCGAGAACAAAAACCATCCCACTTCTGCAAAACGTGGCCTGACTCTCTTACTTCTGAGTGAATAGGCAAAAGTGGAAATAATTTAAGTATTTTAAGACATATTTCCAGTTGCAACACCCTATCTCAGTGTCGCAGGAAGGCGCTGACCTGCACCATCTGTTCTGATTGGTCAGCGGGCTGGTATCTACACTCTTCTCAATCAATATGCCACCCACAAAACCATAAGACATAGCAGCAGAATTAGGCTATTCGAGTCTGCTCCTCCATATTATATATTCCCTCTACCCCATTCCCTTGCTTTCTCCCCGTAACCTTTGACGCCCTTACTGGCCAAGAAGACACGTGGCGTAGTTATTGCTTTAATAGTATTACTCATATAATAATAGGCCACATTCCTCTCGCCGTTACAACATCAGAACATCTCAAAACGTAGAAGATCTGACGATTTCAGCATCATCGAGATATTGCGCCCTGAAATGTCTTGAAGGGTCGAATGACATAATTCCGCACCTAGTACGTGAACGTTCCCTCAAATAGGGTGTGAATTCGTTGATTACGTGAACGAGGAGGTACATGGCTGTAGGGAAAATGTGAGGTTATACGTTTGGAAGGACGAGTGAAAAGGCAAATTATTATTGAGATGGAGGCTACAAAATGTGGTTCAAAGGGGTCCGTGGTCTGAGGATGTGAAGCAGAAAAAGTTGTCAGACGGATACAGCAAGTAATTGGGAATGCAATATGAGGGTGTTAATGTGCTGGGACCAAACAAATAAAACAAGATGGTGCTGCAAACGGCCGCGTTCTTCTCTACAATATCTACAGCATTACAGAGTCATACTGTGTGGAAACAGGCCCTTCGGCCCAACTTGCACACACCGCCCAACAATGTCCGGTCAATTATGATATAAGATCATTATTATATCATGATATCATTATGATATCAATTATGATATAATGATATATCAATTATGATATAAGATCGCCGGGCCCACCACTAAATATATTTAAGATAGACACAAAATGCTGCAATACTCAGCGGGACAGGTAGCATATCTGGGTAGAAGGAAAGGGTGAAGATTCGGGTCGAGACCCTGAAGAAGGCTCTCCACCCGAACCGTCACCCATTGCTTTTCCCCAGAGATGCTGCCTGTCCCGCTGAGTTACTCCAGCATTTGTGTCTATCTTCGGTGTAAGCAAGCATCTGCAGTTCCTTCCTAAACACTAGATGTTTTTATTCAGATGGAGGGCGTAGATAAAACTAGGGACACTTTGTCTTGTCATTTTATGAGAAAAGTCATCGTCACAAATTGGTAACACGGATTGTAGCGAATTTAAAAAGAACTTCGTGCCGTAATTGGATTGGCGTCGAGAATGGAAAGTACAGAACTCTGTGCTCCTAATCAAATAATTACATTTGTACACATTGTTTCTCCAGTCTATTCGGCTATGTGCCGTACCGTCTACTCCCAACTCCATTGGATACCCGCGACGCTACCCATAGCTGTCTACTCGTCCAGGGATTGATATTCCGCCCTGAAACAATGTAGGGTCCTGAAACAATGAACCGCACATCATAATGCGCTGGCCAAGAAACAATTGCAACACGGCGCCTAATTCACTGTTAAGGATCGCGGTGAGAAATACAGATGTCTCTCCTGACCATTCAGGTAGCGAATTCCAGGCTCTTAACAACCTCCAGTTGCCCCAGCCCCCCCCCCCCCCCCCAAGGTACCTATAATCCCTGCACCAGTTATTTTAAATCTATTTCCCTATTTTTAACTTCTCTCGACTCTTGAATTGTGCCTTGTGTTTCTCATTGTAGTTACAAAAATATATTTTCGTAACCTTTCAGTCACAAAAGATGCTGCCGGGTTTCCACACACCCTGCTTCCCGTCGTTCGAAGATGTTATCCTAGAAAAGGTTAGGCAACTAACTTTGCCTCATCCACGAGCAGGGGGGTCTTCAAGAGCCTTGATGAGTCCATTTCGACCAAGTACACTTTGTAAAGGAAATCGGACCATTATTTTATATTCCAGTGTTAGCATTTTAACAAATTGTATAGTTGCTGCCTCAAAGCGCTGGAGACGTTGAGCTCCACTCTATTTCACGTATTGTTTATATTTCCTCGTACTCCCTGTGACCGCGTGAGTTTCTTCCGGGTGCTCCGGTTTCCTGCCACATTCCAAAATTCGTGCAGGTTTGTCGGTTAATTGGCCTCCGTGGATTACCCGCAGCGTGTAGGCAATGGATGCACAAGCGGGATAACATAGAACGAGTGTGAACGGGTGATCGATGGTCGGCGTGGTCTCTGTGTGCTGAAGGACCCGTTTCCATGCTATATATTTAAATCAATGAAACAAGCAAAGCAATCACCCAACGATGCTGATCGTTCCTTCAACATTTCCTTCAAAATCCAGAATCCATCAAAAAGAGCGAACAAGGCATGAGACAAGTAAATCGAGACCATTTCTACCTTGCAACTGTCGCTGGATCGAAAGAGGTTTTACCAATACATTCTGCAGCGAGAGTCTCAGGCCGGATCCCCGAGTTCTCGACCTAAAACGTCACCCATTCCTTTACTCCAGAGATACCGCCTGTCCCGCCGTGTTACTGCAGCATTTTGTGCCCATCTCCCGTGATACGGATTTAAACTGGGGGCAATAGTCATTAGCAGGCGGTCCCTGCTCCACACTTGGTACACACAACTTGAGCAGGCCCGCTGTGATCATTTCCATTCCTCGCAAGGTGCGAAGTCACAGCTAGAGAACGGAAGGAGAACATATCCTGTTCGCTCACAGACCACGCCTCGGGTCACGACAAGATCACCCAAACACATTTTGCAATCAACTGCTATCGGATGGACAACATAGATTTTAGCTTTGGAGTTGATTAGTGCCCTCTTCGATATATTTGGCCGGGAAGTAGTGGAACGCGTACGAAGGAACTGCGGATGCTGGTTTACACCGACGATAGACACAAAATGCTGGAGTAACTCAAGGGGTCAGGCAGCATCTCTGGAGAAATTGAATGTGACGTTTCGGGTCGAGTCCTTCTTCAGACTCTGAAATCTGAATAAGGAAGGGTCTCGACCCGAAACGTCACCTATTCATTCTCTCCAGAGATGTTGTCTGACTTCAGCATTTTGTGCCTATTAAATTGTCTCGTTTATTGCACCCGGGCAAGCTCGCGATCTCCTTGGTATCCTTCTTGCTTTACAACCACTCACATCTGCACTGGGAAGAATATCGCCCCCATCCTCAACCTCTCGTCAAATGCAATAGTTTTATCGCAGCGTTTTTTCGATCAGAAGGAAACGCGGGCTGCGGAATTTCGCCCAGAGCCGGCTGCGGCCTGAACACCCTAAAGCCTGGAACTAAACGCATAGGTCGAAGATGCGGGGCTTCTGGAGTAAATGATCTCCCGGAATGAGCTAGCATCACTTTCTTGGTAGTGAGGTGATTTATTAGGATAGCAAGGAGCTCGTTTGCCGCTTTCAACATAAACCAGGGAAGGTCTAGTGTGAAGGATGAATTTCGTTGTCTGTAGATCACGGATCGCGATAATGGAAATGAATCATAAGCCGAAGACAGACAAAAAAAACCTGGAGTAACTCAGCGGGTCAGGCAGCATCCCTGGAGAAAAGGAATAGGTGACGTTTCGGGTCGAGACCCTTCTTCAGACAACATCATTGGTTGTCGTTGGGCGACAGCGACACCCGAAGAATATTCTTGCTTCTTTAAAAAAGATAAATAATTGGAATTTAAAATGCAAGATTGATTTAAGGGTAATTTCGGACTGCTTAACTTCGCAATTATACTGCACGGTTTTCTGCCTGTGGTCACAATGAAACTAAACCTCGCTTGAGCTCTAGAGATCTGAATGAGCAGATATAATTTACAAATTAGTCTTTCATATCTCACGGTAAGCATCCCCGGCTGTGAGATTTAGACACGGATTACGCGTGAGCCACCATTAGCAACAGCTAATCACCGTGGGAGTTTAGGATTACCAACTCGCAGCATTTCCTGTTGCCACTTAGTTCAATTCCACATGATGAAGATCAGCCGACGAAATCTCATGTTCAAGGCTTCGGAAGCCACTGTTGGTGTGAACTTAGCCAGACCCGACCCTATGAAAAAACAGGCATTGTGCAGAATAGCGCCCCTTTCACCTTCTGCTTGCATTGGTGCCCCTGTTGTCAATCAATCATTTTTTTATTTGCTAATTGTGCAACGTTTAGATTAGTTTAAAGACACGGCGCGGAAACCGATCCTTCGGCCCTTCGAGTCCGCGCGAATCAACGATCCCCGTACACTATCCTACCCAATAGGGACAATTTACAATATTTACCGGAGTCAATTAGCTTACCAATCTGTACGTCTTTGGAGTGTGGGAGGAAACCGGAGCACCCGGGAAAACCCACGCAGGTCACGGGGAGAATGAGAATGCAGGGTGACTTGGACAGGTTGGGTGGGTGAGTGTGCAGATGCATGGCAGATGCAGTTTAATGTGGATAAATGTGAGGTTATCCACTTTGGTGACAAAAACAGGAAGGCAGATTATTATCTGAATGGTGTCAAGTTGGGAAAAGGGGAAGTACAACGAGATCTGGGGGTCCTTGTTCATCAATCACTGAAAGTAAGCATGCAGGTCCAGCAGGCACTGAAGAAAGCTAATGGCATATTGGCCTTCATAACAAGAGGATTGAGTATAGGAACAACGTGGTCCTTCTGCAGTTGTGCACGGCCCTCGTGAGACCACACCTGGAGACCACACCTGTGTGCAGTTTTGGTCTCCAAATTTGAGGAAGGGCATTCTTACTATTGAGGGAGTGCACCGTAGGTTCACGAGGTTAATTCCCAGGATCGCGGGACCGTCATATGTTGATATAATGGAGCGACTGGGCTTGTATACTCTGGAATTTAGAAGGATGATTGGGGATCTTATTGAAACATATGATCACTAAGGGATAGGACACGCTAGAGGCAGGAAACATGTTCCCGATGTTGGGGGTCCAGAACCAGGGGCCACAGTTTAGGAATAAGGGGTAGGCCTTTTAGAACGGAGATGAGGAAAAACTTTTTCACCCTGAGAATTGCGAATCTGTAGAATTCTTTGCCTCAGAAGGCAGTGGAGGCCAATTCACTGGATGGTTTCAAGAGAGAGTTAGAATTAAAGATAGCGGAGTCATGGGATATGGCGAGAAGGCAGGAATGGGGTCTTGATTGTGGATGATCAGCCATGATCACATTGAATGGCAGTGCTGGCTCGAAGGGCCAAATGACCTACTCCTGCACCTATTGTCTATCGTCCATTGTACAAACTCCATACAGAAGCACCCGGTCAGGATCGAACGTAGGTCTCTGGCACTGTAAAGCCCCTGTCCCACTTTCATGATTTAATTGGCGACCTCTGACGAGTTTGCCCTTGACTCATACTCGCAGCAATGTCGCCACAAGGTTGTAGGAGGTCGTAGGTGGTCGTAGGAGGTCATATACTTCGGCGAGTCAACACGACATTGACATTTTTTTCAACTCGTGGAGGATTTTTTCAACTTGTGGATTACGTCGTCCAAGTGGGACAGGCCCTTAAAGCAGCAACTCTACTGCTACTCCACCTAATACCAGATTGAAAACTTTCTATCTACACATAGTATCATTTCACTTACACTTTTATTAATGCTGTTTTAAACCATGGACAAAGTGACAGGCTTATTTTGCTCACAAATGGGATATTTATAACTAGTGGATCTCTTGTCATCCGGACCATTGTGTCGTTTATTTCCTTTGGGTGAACCAGTCAAACAAATAAAAGATAAGGAGAATATTTACTGTCGGGACAAAGAGAACTGCTTGAGAGTGTTTCTTGCCTCTTCCCATGTCCTACAATGCATTGCCTTGCTCCGGGGTCAATAATTTTTTAAAGCGGAATGAATGGACACGGGACCGACGAGGGAAGCAAACTGCAGCACTGTAATAACTGGCAGCATGGAAACAGACTTTTCAGCCCCACTTGTCCATGCTGACCAAGATGACCATTATGGCTAATGCCATATACTAATGGTTGGTCCATATTCTCCTAAACCTTTCCTATTCATCTACCTGTCCAAATATATTTTAAACCTTGTAGTTGTATCTGTCTCTGGCACCGCTCTGGAGATGGTTTCATGTGACCACCACCCTCTGCGTGGAAAAACTTGTCCCTCACACCCCTATAAAATCTTCACATAAAATCCATGCCCTCTCGATTTAGATTTTCCTAACCTGGAAAAAGGCCTATGACTCTCTTGGGATGCATGTCCTACAGACAGAACGTGAAGTTTCTCGGATAACCAGCACCCTGTTCCTATTCATTCAGATTCAGATTCGGATTAGTTTATAGTCATAAACACTAGGGTTCAATTAAGTTCCTTGTTCGAGTGGAGGTTTGAGTGGAGCTCAAAGAGTAAACAGTTTACCGTAAGGACAGATACAACAATAAATACACAACAAATGTAAGACATCAGAATATAATGCAAGAAGTACTAAAGTGCACTAACAGAGTAACTGAATGATGTAGAGTTCAGAGTAGGAATAAATGGCAGCACCTCTGAGAAGGAGATGGGAAAGAGGTAATTGGTTCAGGTGTCTGATAGCCATGGGGAAGAAGCTGGTGTTAAGTCTGGAGGTCTAGGCTTTCAAGCCCATGAAGGTAGAAGGGAGAAAAAGGAATGGCCAGGGTAGCAGGCATCCTTGTTGATACCTGCAACCTTCCTGAAGCAATGTACTGTGAAGATGAATTTGATGGAAGGAAGTGATGACTCTGTGATGGACTGGGCTCCCTTCGTCCTCCCTGTAGTTTCAGGTGATCAAGGGCAGAGTAGTTGCCATACCACACTGAGATGCAACCCATCAGAAGACTTTCTGTGGTGCATCTGTAGAAGGTCGAGAGAATCCTCGCAGACAAGCCAAATCTTCTGAGGCCTCATAAAGTTAAAATGCTGACAAGCTTTCTTGTTATCACATCTGTATGCAGGGACCAGTTTGGTTGCTAGGAATATGGATGCCAAGAAATGTGAAGCTGTCGACCATCTATACAGAAGTTCCATTGATGAGGAGAGGGTTATGTTCACCTCCCCACTTGGTCAACAGCAAACTATTTCATCTTGCTGACATTAATGGCTAGAATATGTTTCTGACGTCAGTGCACACGGTGTCAGATCTCTATCCTGTACTCTGGCTCATCATTATTGTCCATCTGGCTAACAACAGTGGTATCTTCGACGAACTTAAGGGTCAGTTGGTGCTGTAATTGGCCACACATTGATGGGTGTATAGAGAGTCGAGCAGGGGACTGAGGAGCATCAATGTTGGAGCAACAGTAAGGTTCTTACTGTTAATGTGCTCCAGCACTGAATGTAATGCAAGGGAGGTAGCATTCTCCATGGACCTATTTTTCCAGGACGCAAGTTGCAGGGGATCTAGATTGTACAGAAGATTGGTGCAGATGTGGACTATTACCAATCTTTCAAAGCACTTCATAATGGTCAATGTTAAAGCTATTGGGCAGTGGTTATTGAGACAGATCACTTCACTTTACTTTTCATGGGGACTGAAACAGAGCAGATGGGGAAAGTAGACTGTCGAAATGAGAGTTTGCAGATGTCAACAAAGACTGTGGCCAATTAGTTGTCACACAATGTTAGATTCCTTCCATGGATTCCATTCGGGCAGGCCACTTTCCAAAATTCCACCTTTGTGAAAGCAGATCTAATTTCCATGACAGAGCCAGCAGAGGATGGGGTGATTTGGCTTAGTCCCATACATCTTTGTTTGGCTGTTTAAAATGAACATACATAATAGGCAGTGGAGAGACAGTGAGGTTGCATCCTCCATTTACATTTTGCGGCACTAGGCAAATTGTAGTGGGTCCAGGTTCTTGTTGCGATAGGAGTCAATATGCACCATAACCAACCTGTCAACGCACTTTATCACCATGGATAAAAATTAGTGCCACCGGTCGATAGTCATTGAGGCACATCACCTTACTCTCCTTGAGCCCTTGAGTATTATTGATGCCCTTTTAATGCAGGTGGGAACCTCAGACCTCAGTAATGAGAGGTTGAAAATGTCTGCAAAAATTCCAGCCAGTTGGTCTGCGCAGAGTTTAAGAACATGACCAGGTATACCAGAAGATCCAGATGCTTTCCGAGGGTTCATCCCTAAAAGATCTTCTAACGTCGGCTTCTGCAATTGAGATTGTAACACCATCAGGGGATATGAGGGCCCATGAAGGCACATCAGTGTTGTCCCAATCAAAGCATGCATTGACCTCCTGGTTCATCCAAGGCTTCTGGTTGGGGACCACTCGGATGGTTCTTGTGAGAACACACTCCTCCACACATTTTCTTATGAAGACGATAATAACAGTGGCATATCAATTCAGGTCCATTGCAGCAAAAAGAAAAAAATCTTTGTAAGGTTTAGGAAAATGAAATCAGATAGGGGTTTTTAAGAGTATAATATAAGCAGAAAGAACTCAAGCAGGGAATTAGGAGGGCCAAAATGGGCATGAAATGACCAAGTAAGATTAAAGAAAATACCAAGGCACTTTATTTGAACATTAAAACAAGAAACATAGAAACATAGAAAATAGGTGCAGGAGTAGGCCATTGGGCCCTTCGAGACTGCACCGCCATTCAATATGATCATGGCTGATCATCCAACTCAGTATCCTGTACCTGCTTTCTCTCCATACCCCCTGATCCATTTAGCCACAAGGGCCACATCTAACTGCCTCTTAAATATAGCCAATGAACTGGCCTCAACTGTGGCAGAGAGTTCCAGAGATTCACCACTCTCTGTGCAAAAAAATGTTTTTCTCATCTCAGTCCTAAAAGATTTCCCCTTTATCCTTAAACTGTGACCCCTTGTTCTGGACATCCCCAACATCGGGAACAATCTTCCTGCATCTAGCCTGTTCAACCCCTTAAGAATTTTGTACGTTTCTATAAGATTCCCCCCTCAATCTTCTAAATTCTAGCGAGTACAAGCCGAGTCTATCCAATCTTTCTTCATATGAAAGTCCTGACATCCCAGGAATCAGTCTGATGAACCTTCTCTGTACTCCCTCAATGGCAAGAATATCCTTTCTCAGATTAGGAGACCAAAACTGTACGCAATACTCCAGGTGTGGTCTCACCAAGACCCTGTACAACTGCAGTAGAACCTCCCTGTTCCTATACTCAAATCCTTTTGCTATGAATGACAACATACCATTCACTTTCTTCACTGCCTGCTGCACCTGCATGCCTACTTTCAATGACTGGTGTACCATAACACCCAGGTCTCGTTGCATCTCCCCTTTTCCTAATCGGCCACCATTCAGGTAATAGTCTACTTTCCTGTTTTTGCTACCAAGTGGATAACCTCACATTTATCCACATTATACTGCATCTGCCATGCATTTGCCCACTCACCCAGCCTATCCAAGTCATTTTGCAGCCACCTAGCACCCTCCTTACAGCTAACACTGTCCCCCAGCTTCGTGTCATCCGCAAACTTGGAGATGTTGCATTCAATTCCCTCGTCCAAATCATTAATATATATTGTAAATAGCTGGGGTCCCAGCACTGAGCCTTGCGGTACCCCACTAGTCACTGCCTGCCATTCTGAAAAGGACCCGTTTACTCCTACTCTTTGCGGCCTGTCTGCCAGCCAGTTCTCTATCCACATCAATACTGAAGCCCCAATACCATGTGCTTTAAGTTTGTATATTAATCTCTTATGTGGGACCTTGTCGAAAGCCTTCTGAAAGTCCAGATATAACACATCCACTGGTTCTCCCTTATCCACTCTACTAGTTGCATCCTCGAAAAATTCTATAAGATTCGTCAGACATGATTTACCTTTCATAAATCCATGCTGACTTTGTCCAATGATTTCACCATTTTCGAAATGTGCTGCTATCCCATCTTTAATAACTGACTCTAGCAGTTTCCCCACTACCAATGTTAGACTAACTGGTCTGTAATTCCCCATTTTCTCTCTCCCTCCCTTTTTAAAAAGTGGGGTTACATTAGCTACCCTCCAATCCTCAGGAACTACTCCAGAATCTAAAGAGTTTTGAAAAATTATCACTAATGCATCCACTATTTCTGGGGCTACTTCCTTAAGTACTCAGGGATGCAGCCTACCTGGCCCTGGGGATTTATCGGCCTTTAATCCATTCAATTTACCTAACACCACTTCCCGGCTAACCTGCATTTCACTCAGTTCCTCCATCTCATTTGACCCCTGGTCCCCTGCTATTTCCGGCAGATTAATTAAGTCTTCCTTAGTGAAGACAGAACCAAAGTAGTTATTCAATTGGTCTGGCATGTCCTTGTTCCCCATGATCAATTCAACTGTTTCTGACTGCAAGGGACCTACATATGTTTTAACTAATCTTTTTCTCTTCACATATCTATAAAAACTTTTGCAGTCAGTTTTTATGTTCCCTGCCAGTTTTCTTTCATAATTTATTTTCCCTTTCCTAATTAAACCCTTTGTCCTCCTCTGGTGGACTGAATTTCTCCCAGTCCTCTGGTAGGCTGCTTTTTCTGGCTAATTTGTATTCTTCATCTTTTGTTTTGATACTATCCCTGATTTCCCTTGCTATCCACGGATGCACTACCTTCCCTGATTTATTCTTTTGCCAAACTGGGATGAACAGTTGTTGGAGTTCATCCATGCAGCCTTTAAATGCCTTCCATTGCATATCCACCATCAATCCCTTTAAGAATCAATTGCCAGTCTATCTTGGCCAATTCACATCTCATACCCTCAAAGTTACATTTCTTTAAGTTCAGAACCCTTGTTTCTGAATGAATTATGTCACTCTCCATCCTAATGAAGAACTCAACCATATTATGGTCACTCTTGCCCAAGGGGCCACGCACAACAAGACTGCTTCCTCATTACTCAATACCTAGTCTAGAATAGCCTGCTCTCTCGTTGGTTCCTCTACATGTTGATTTAGAAAACAATCCCGCATACATTCCAAGAAATCCTCTTCCTCAGCACCCCTGCCAATTTGATTCACCCAATCTATATGTAGATTGAAGTCACCCATTATAACTGTTTTACCTTTGTTGCACGCATTTCTAATTTCCTGTTTGATGCCATCCCCAACTCCACTACTACTGTTAGGTGGCCTGTACACAACTCCCACTAGCGTTTTCTGCCCCTTAGTGTTTCGCAGCTCTACCCATATCGATTCCACATCCTCCAAGCTAATGTCCTTCCTTTCTATTGCGTTAATCTCCTCTCTAACCAGCAACGCTACCCCACCTCCTTTTCCTTTCTGTCTATCCCTCCTGAATATTGAATATCCCTGGATGTTCAGCTCCCAGCCGTGGTCACCCTGGAGCCATGTCTCCGTGATCCCAACTATATCATAGTCATTAATAGCTATCTGCACATTCAACTCATCCACCTTATTACGAATGCTCCTTGCATTGAGACACAAAGCCTTTAGGCTTGTTTTTACAACACTCTTACTCCTTATACAATTATGTTGAAAAATGGCCATTTTTGATTTTTGCCCTGGATTTGTCTGCTTACCTCTTTTACTTTTCACCTTGCTACCTATTGCTTCTACCCTCATTTTACACCCCTCTGTCTCTCTGCTCACACATTTAAGAAACCCACCACCTCTTATTCTCTGTTTATTATCTTTTTCTTCTTTCCCCCCTACATGTTGGGTCTGAGTGCTTCCCTTCTCTGCCTCCTGCCTCACACACTGTCTACTAGCTTTCTCTATTTGAGTCCCTCCCCCCAACCATTCTAGAAGGTAAATAGGGAGACGGTTGGACCACTTAAGGAAAAAGAAGGGTGTTAGTTTGGAGGATATTAGCTGTAAGGATAGATTGTACAAACATGGATTGTTTTTCTGAAGCTTCAGAGGCAGAGGGATCTTATTTTTTGGCATCCAAAGATGCAGGCAAGTTACTAAGTGAGTAATTTGCATTGGTCCACTGAGGATAAGTTAATGGAGGACAGTGAGATCAGTTCGGAGAATACTAATATGCAAGGGCAGTTTTAGATCGAGAAGAAAAAGGTGTTCAGGCTCGTGAAGACAAGTGGCTAATCCCCGAGGGCCTGATGGAACTCAGGTTGTTGAGAGAGGCAAGAGAGGAGATTGCCTGGGCCTAGATGAAGGCCTATATATCCTCTCTACTCACAGGGTATGTCCCAGCAGGCTGTAGATGTTGTTTCTTTGTTTAAGATAGGAACAATTGTGGATGGTATAGGCCAGTGAGTCTCATGTCAGTGGTACAGAAATGCTTAAAGAGGATTCTTCAGGATATAAATTACTGGCATTTGGAAGAGACTGGACTAATTATGGATGGTCAGCATGGCTGTGCAGAGAAGGTCATACCTTTCTGACTTGATTGAGTTCTTTGAGGAGATGAGGAAGGTAATTGATGATGTTGGGCCATGGATGTTGTCTATCTGGACTTTACCTGGCATTTGACAAGGACCCTTGTGGTAGGCTGATCCAGAAGAATAAGATGCATGGGATCTATTGTGACTTAAGTGGTAATGCAAGTAGATAGAGTGGTAAAGAAAGCACGTGGTATGCTTGCCTTCATTGCTTGGGCCATTGAGACTAAGAGTCAGGAAGTTATATTGCAGCTTTTTAGGACTTTGGTTAGATCAAGTTTGGAATATTCTATGCAGTTCTGGTTGTGCCATTACAGGAGGGATGTGGAGGCTTTGGAGAGGGTGCAGAAAATGTTTCACCAGGACACTGCTGGATTTGAGCATATAAGCTATAAGGAGAGAATGTACAAACTGATTTTTTTTCCTGAAGCTTCAGAGACAGAGGCAAGAACATACTAATAAACATTATAAACATAGGAGAGGCATAGATAGGGTAGAGGCAATTTTTTTCTCCAAATGAGAAAGACTAGAAGACACAACTTTAAGTTGAGAGGGGGCAAGTTTAAAGGAGATGAGCAGGGCAATTTTTAAAATCAGAGATGTGGGTGTTTGGAACATGCTACCAGGATGGTGATGGAAGCAGATATGACCGCGCTATTTAAGAGGCTTTTGGATAGGCGCATGT
Organism: Malacoraja senta; assembly: GCA_038087875.1. Taxonomy (NCBI): domain Eukaryota; kingdom Metazoa; phylum Chordata; class Chondrichthyes; order Rajiformes; family Rajidae; genus Malacoraja; species Malacoraja senta. Next base: position 314,498 of record JAXLNO010001265.1, read on the forward strand.
ATATGCAGGCAATGTACGGATATGGATCATGTACTTTAGCTATAATGCTTGACACAGACATCATGGGCCGAAGGGCCTGTTCCTGTGCTGCAATATTCAATGTTCTATCTATACTCATTCTGCAAATGGAAACAGAAAATGCTGGATTGCTCAGCAGCTCAGCATGTGGAGAAAAAAACAGAGTTAAAATTTTAAGTTGGTGATTTTTCACCAGAACTGTATGAAAAGCAACTACATTCGCAAACCATTAGTGATCTGCTTATTTAAATTATGTTAATGCAATTAAAAGTTTTGGTGAGCATCCTAGTTGAATGATATCCTATCAAGTTTCATTATCAATGATATCCTCTTGCTGCTGTACCTGAGTCATATGACTGTGTGCAGTATAATTATCCAGTTTACACTTTAGTACATATGATCTTTAATTTATTTTAATTCCACAGTTCTGGAGGAAAATAATCATAATTCTTCTCCTCCGATTGTTTATTCCGTCACTGAAAGATTTTTTGTTTGTGAACTTGCTCTGTGAATGTGACAAAACTAAACAAAACACTTTTTTTCTCTTTTTCTCCCTGCACTGATAATAATTTCTGGGGTTCTGTTCCCCCTCCCCCCATTTATTTACACTAGGTATGCTATTTGTTATTCATTATCCTTCATGATCCGTTCATCATCAGTTGACAAAAGGACATTCCATTCTCCATCCTGTCAATGACCTTTGGTTCTCACCAGCTATTTCTGCAATTTCAAGCCTCTCCACTTTCTCTGCAATTTAAAGCTTGTATGTCAAACTTTTCCCTCTTCTAGTGAAAGGTCATTGACTCTCATTTTCTCTCTCTGCAGATATTGCATGAGCATTTCTGCTTTTATTTTATTTTATTTTGCAACTGTTTAGTTTCTTCATTGGCAATGGACAAGAATAAAGTTGAATCCAAACAACTGCGCCAATCTGAGGGAGTGAGAAACAGATTGATTAGGCTGTCAGCCACTGATCGCGTAGTTGGTGACTAGGAATGTGTTGCCAGCAGCAAACTTGGATCACTTTCATTGGCTGACTCTCAAAGTAATTTTCTTATAGGAGAGAGCAAACTCTTTTAATGTTGTACCAAAGCACTTTAGTAAGGCACTTGGAAAATGTGAACAATGTTTTATATCTCTGGATCGGCCTCTAAGCAAATTCACAATGACACTCACTATTGCTTTCAGTGTGCTGGTAGTTTTCATTTCACTGAGAAAGGGGTGTTTTAAGATCAAGTTCATATACATTAGCTGAACAGATATTTTCAAATTCACTTTTTTATTTAGAACATACAACATTAAGCCAAGGTGACTACATCCCTGTTCTCTCTGGGTAGATGGGCTAAGAGCAGGTATGTGAGAAATGGAAGAGATGGCACAATAGCGGCACAATGCTGTAGCGGAATAGTTGCTGCCTTACAGCTTCACAGACACAGTTTCAATCCTGACTGCGGATGTTATCTGTATTGAGTTTGTATGTTTTCTCTGTGGGTTTTCTCTGAGTTCTCCAGTTTCCTGCCACATTCCAAAGACGTACAGGTTTGCAGGCAAAATGACTTCTAGAAATTATCCCTAATGTGTAGGATAGAACTATTGCACGGCTGAATGATGGTCGGCGCAGACTCGAGAGGCCAAAAGGCCCGTTTCAAAGCTGTATCTATAAAACTTTATGTGGTTGACAGCACCATCAATAATAGTGAGCGGTGGCCTCATTTCCTGAAGGACGACTTCTCCCTTGTCCTGCTGTGGAAGACCTCACCTCAGGAATGGATGTGGTGTTGAGGAGAAACTAAGAGAAAAGGATCAAGAAGGCGCTGTACATATCCATGCAGGCATGGGTGTACAGGGTGCTGAGCAAACGTCTGAGCACACAATCCTGAGCTCCACCAGTGTTGAGGGTCAGGGTGAGGAAATTTTAAATCCAATTGTAACCAATCGGTCAGTTGCAGATGGAGGCCCCAAGACCAAGATCCAGAAGCTTAGGGATGAGTTTATTCGATGTTATGGTGTTGCAGCCTGAGCTGTAGTCAACAAATGGCATCCTGACATAGGTGTTCTCAATGGAAACCCTGTGCCATGGTGTCAGGACAATAACCTAGCCCTTAACGTCTTCTACCTGAAGGTAGTAGGGAGATGAGTGTGTGGCCAGGATGGTGTGGGTCCTTGATGATACTGCCAGCCTTTTTGAGGCAGCGACTGTGATAGATCCCCTCGATGGAAGGGAGGTCAGAGCCGATGATGGACTGGGCAGTGTTTACTACTTTTTGTAGTGTTTTCTTCTCCAGGGCGCTCAAGTTGCCGAACCAAGCAACGATGCAACCGGTCAGCCTGCTCTCTACTGTGCACCTGTAGAAGTTAGAGGGAGTCCTCCTTGACAAACCGATTCTCCGTAATCTTCTCAGGAAGTAGAGGCGCTGATGTGCTTTCTTAATAATGGCATCAGTGTTCTCGGACCAGGAAAGATCTTCAGAGATGTGCACGCCCAGGAATTTGAAGCTCTTGACCCTTTCAACCATCGACCCGTTGATATAAACGGGACTGTGGGTCCCCATCCTACTCCTTCCAAAGTCCACAATCAGTTCCTTGGTTTTGCTGGTGTTGAGGGCCAGGTTATTGTGCTGGCACCATATGGACAGTTGCTCGATCTCTCTTCTATACTCTGACATCCCCATCAGTGATACGTCCCACAACAGTGGTGTCGTCAGCGAACTTGATGATGGAGTTCGCACTATGACCAACTACGCAGTCATGAGTATAGAGTGAGTACAGCAGGGGGCTGAGCACGCAACCTTGAGGTGCTCCCGTGCTGATTGTTATCGAGTCTGACACAATTCCACCAATATGAACAGATTGTGGTCTGAGAGAGAGGAAGTCGAGGATCCAATTGCAGAGGGATGCGCAGAGACCCAGTTCTGCGAGTTTGGTAACCAGCTTGGAGGGGATGATTGTATTAAATGCCGAGCTGTAATCGATGAATAACAGCCGGACATATGCGTTTTTGTTGTCCAAGTGGTTCAGAGCGGAGTGGAGGGCCAGCGAGATCGCATCCACCGTTGATCTGTTGTGGCGGTAAGCGAACTGCAGTGGGTCCAGGTTTTTGCCGAGGTAGGAGTTGATCTGCGCCATGATCAACCTCTCAAAGCACTTCATCACCACAGGCGTTAGTGCCACAGGTCGATAGTCATTGAGGCACGTCACCTTACTCTTCTTGGGCACTGGTATAATTGATGCCCTATTGAAGCAGGTGGGAACCTCAGACCTCAGAAGTGAGAGGTTGAAAATGTCCGTAAAAACTCCAGCCAGTTGGTCCGCACAGGTTTTTAGAACACGACCAGGTATACCATCAGGTCCAGGCGCTTTTCGAGGGTTCACACCTCTGAAGGGTTTCCTGACGTTGGCCTCTGTGACAGAGACTGAAATACCATCACAGCGAATGGGGCCTCGGGAAGGCACATCGGTGTTCTCCCTATCGAAGCGTGCGTAAAAAGCTTTGAGCTCATCAGGGAGTGATGTTTCGCTGACATTCAAGCTGCCTCCTGATTTCGCCTTGTACGAGGTGATTGCATTCAGGCCCTGCCACAGCCGCCGAACATCTGTCTCTTCCTCCAGTTTGGAGCAGAAGTCCCTTTTGGCCTTTTTGATGGCCTTACCAAGGTCGTAGCTGGACTTCTTGTAGACCACTGTATCATCAGACATGAATACCCGGTGTCTGGTCTTCAGGAGAGAGCGGATCTCAAAGTTCATCCAAGGTTTCTGATTGGGAAACACGTGGAAGGTTATTTGTAGGGATGCAGTCCTCCACACATTTCTTAATGAAGTCTGTAACGACTGTAGCATATTCGTTCAAGTCCGTTGCCGAGTCCTTGAACATTGCCCAGTCTACAGACTCCAAACAGTCTTGTAGTTGTTCCTCTGCCTCCCCCGACCAGCTCTGTATTGTCCTCACCTCTGGGGGTGCGCTCTTTAATTGCTGCCTGTATGCAGGAAGAAGCAGCACCGCGGTATGGTCGGATTTACCGAAGTGAGGGCGAGGGATAGAACGATAGGCATTCTTGATGGTCGTGTAGCAGTGGTCGAGGGTGTTTGGTCCTCTGGTGCAGCAGGAGGCATGTTGGTGAAAGTTAGGGAGTGATTTCTTTAGGTTTGCCTTATTGAAGTCCCCAGCAATGGTGGTAAATGCCTCGGGGTGAGACGTCTGGTGTTTGTTGACCACGGCGTGCAGCTCCTACAGTGCCAGACGGACGTCTGCCTGGGGTGGGATGTAGACCGCGGTCAGGATGATGGAGGTGAATTCCCTCGGAAGGTAGAAGGGACGGCACTTCACCACCAGATGTTCGAGGTGTGGAGAGCAGGAGTTGGACACGACTGCCATGTCTGAGCACCACACAGAGTTGACCATGAGGCAAACGCCCCCTCCTCTCCCTTTCCCAGATGCCAGGGTACGGTCCATACGGTGGATGGAGAACCCTTTAGGCTGGACCGCTGAGTCTGGGGAGCTGGGGGTGAGCCATGTCTCTGTGAAACAGAACACAGAGCATTCCCTCAGCTCCCTTTGATAAAGCAGTCTTACCCTTAAGTCCTCCACTTTATTTTCTAGTGACTGTGCATTGGCCAGTAGGATAGTAGGGAGAGGTCGCCGAAGTCCCCTGCGCTTCATTCTGACCTGAAGTCCTGCCCGACGGCTACGTTTCCGGACACAATGGAGGCTTCCCCTTTGTTTCCAGGTGCTGAGTTTACTGTACCTGCTGTTTCTGCGAACCTGCGCTGGAACGGGGATTCCTTCACAGACTGCAGCTCCAGCTCCGTAACGAAAGGGGGTTCCCTCAAAGTCGGCAGCTCCAGCTCCGTTGTTCCTGGAGGATCCAGCTCGTCGGCTCTGGAGGTCATCCCGGGGTTTCCAGGTACCGTACCTGGGTTCCTCAGTCGGGTCGGGAGTTTTACAGCCAGCGTGGGAAAGTTTAAACTTTCTTCTGCCTTCTGTGGCAGAGAATTCCACAAATTCACAACTCTGGTGAAAACGTTTTTTCTCATCTCAGTGCTAGGCAAAGAGACATTTCAGGTAACATATTTTTTTTAAAGATTTTTTTAGCTGTACGAGGCCATTTATTGAAACATATAAGATTATTAAGGGTTTCCAATGCTGGTAGAGTCCAGAACCAGGGGGCACAGTTTAAGACTAAGGGGTAGGCCATTTAGAACAGAGAGGAGGAAAAGCTTTTTCACCCATAGTTGTGAATCGGTGGAATTCTCTGCCTCCGAAGGCAGTGGAGGCCAATTCTCTGGAGGCTTTCTGAAATTAAAGAATTCAATGTTCATGTCATCAGGTTGTAGATCACTGCGATGGAATATGAGGTGCTGGCGATTAGTTTGCATTTGGCCTCACCTGGGTGAAGATGGACTGGATGAAAGTAATGAGTCGGTGATGGACTGGGCTGTGTTCAACACTCTTTGAAGCGTCACATGTTCAGGAGCAGAGCTGTTGCCATACCAGGTTGAGATGCATCCGATCAGAATAGTTTCTACAGCGCATCTGTCGAAGTTTGAGAGAATCGTTGTGGACCTGCCGAATGTTCTCAGATGCCTAAGGAAATAAACACACTGATGTGCTTTCTTGATCACCACATTGGGGAGCAGGTTTGGTTGCTGGTGATATGGGTGCCAAGGAGCATGAAGATATCAACTATCTCTACAGCAGTTGAAGGATGAGGACAGAGTTGTGATCATGCCTCCCCTTCCTTGGGGCAACAACACATTTTTGTTTTGATGACGTCGAGGCGGGGATTATGTGTGAAGTGGGAGGTTTAGTCGGGGCGAGGTTTAGTGAGTTGAGGTTTAAGTGTGAGGTGAAGTTTAGTCGAGGCGAGGGGTTTCGTCGAGGTCAAAAATCAGATTCATTTGAAGGAAAAGAAAAAAAATCAGAATTCCGATATAAATCGGAAGAATATCTGGACTAATGTTGCTTCTGGGGCTCCTCTGGGATTAGGGGCCCTGAAGCTTAAGCTTCATTAGTTTCACAGTAGATCCGCCCCTGCCTGCATACGGGGGCTGAGTTAACTTGTTTACCTCTATGCTAGGGAAATGCTTCACCCTGTGATCAAGAGTGCCGACATTGTTACGGGGCTGGCGGTAATAGATGAGTTAGAAGGAAAACTAAGCCCATATCCGTATGCTTGACTCTCATGAATTGGGGACATGTGCCACAAGCCCTCCTCGGAATGGACCTCCTCGATTAGTTAAATTCCTCACTGCATTTTGAGAATTGGCAAATTATTTGGTCTATCTGGAGGCTGAAGGTGGAGGAATTACAGGAACATCCCATTACAGGAGCAAATGAAACCAGCAACATTTACTGGAAGAGACCCGCTCCCCTCTACCATTGACTCAGGTCTGGGCACATACTTATTGACTGGGCACATACTTTCCTAGTACTGTGTGTAAGGAAGTATGCAAACTCCTGAATATTACCTGGAGTTTGCATTGTCGCCATCATCCACAGTCCTCTGGTCTAGTTGAATGACTTGTACCGCTTCCATCAATATCATCAGGAGGGAACGCCAGGCCCACAGGCGCTCCACATCACGTTATGTATTATAATGCCAATCCAACAACAGGAACTCACACTTGTGGACAGGTAATGCTTTGGGTTGGGACACTAGGTTGATACAGGTGAGGGGACAGAGGTGATATGCAGTGGTGAACAAAGACCAAAGATGAAAAGACAGAAGGTGTGAAACCAAAGAATTGAGAGTTGTGATTTGTGAAATTCAGGGAAGGAATGTGTGTGGAAGGGAAGGAAAGGGGAAGGGGAAACATAGGTGGGGCACAGAGGAGATGGGGGGCAGGGAATGGGGTGTGGTTAGCAGAGAAGAAGGGAGTGTGAAAGGGTTATGAGTTGAGATGAAATAGTTGAGATATTATGTTGCAGTTGCACAAGCTAATGATGAGGTTACACTTGGAATATTGTGCTCAGTTTTGATCAGCCTGCCATAGGGAAGGTGCCATTAAGTGGAAAGAGTGCAAAGAAGTTTTGGGAAGATGCTTCCGGGAATTATAGGGTCTGAACTATAGGAAAAGGTTGGGCATGCTTGGACGACCTTATTTCTTGGAACACAGAAATGGGAAGGATGATCTTATAGGGGTGTAAAAAATCATGAGGGAATAGATAGGGTGAATGCAGAGGTTTTTTTCCCCTAGTGTAGGGAAGGGGTTTAAGGTGGGAGGGGGGTGATTTAATAGGAACCTGTGGGGCAACTTTTACACAGAGGATGGCGGGTACATGGAGCAAACTGCCAGAGGAAGTAGTTGATGAAGGTACAACAACAAGATAAAATGCAATTGGACAGGTACATAAATAGAAAAGATTTAGAGGGAGATGGGCCCAGTCCAGGCAAATGGCACGAGCTTGGATGGGGCATCTTGGCTGGCATGGATGAGTGGGCCAAAGTACCTGTTTTCACACTGTATGATTCAATGACTCTATATACTTGAAGATGATGGGAAATTGGGCTAACTTGGTAAAGGTAACTTGAAGATCATGACAGAAAAGACCAGTGCAGTAGTTAAAGTGGAAAGGTACTGAGACTGCAAAATAGGGTTAATTACAACAACGATTGCAGAGTTCATTAGAACAGATATAGCTGTGTGTGGGAGTGAGAATGGAGGACAATTCACAGGATAAGCAGTTCTGCAGGCCCACAAAGAAGGAATCATTTTCAACAAGAATGACGGGGGTAACCAGCCCTGTATAAATCAATAACTAATTAAGAACAGGATCTTGATAATTTATTGTGAAACTGTAGAATTCATGTGTAACTATCATAGTGAGAATGCTATAAAGTACTGGGAGATTTTTAGAATAGCAGGGTATTTTTGAGCTCTCAGGAATGCTCTCCAGTATTTATTGAAATAAAACCTTAATAAACCAACCTGTTTGAGAAAGTCACCACTGCTATATGAAATTTTCTTTTTATGTCACCTTAATCTGGCTGTAATTAAGAGGACAGCTGGGACACACATAAAAGCCAGGTCAAACATAAAAATCTCTCTATCAGTAGATGTAGATTTGATGGGCTCAATGGCCTTATTCCTTGCTCTAAGACTTCATGACCTTCCCAATACGAGTTCAAGGTTTCTTCACAGTTTAAAAAAAGAACCTGCCACAATTTTCTTTCGTCCAAACTGAATGGTCTCACATTTGCATGCATGAAAGTTCATCTGCCAAATTTTGCCAATTTGCTCAATCTATTAAAATCTCTTTGTAATTTATAATTCCTGTTTAGAATGCTGCCCATTTTAATGCAATTAACAGAATTAAAAATATGGCTCCCATTCCATCAATGGAGAGACCAGGAAACATTGTCTTCCTCACAGATCCTCAGAATGCACACCGCGACACGTAATCTGCCCAGTCGAGTTCCTGATGGTTATTCCTGCTGCCTGTCTCCTGTAGGTCAGCTTGCTTCCCAGTCAGGTCAAAAATTTGCATTTAATTTTACTGTTTATTTTGCTAAGAATTAGACAGAAACAGCTGATGGGTGTTCTGCAAGAAATGTACCTGAGGAACAGGAACAGTAGGATGCATACAAGGGTTAAGAGCATACCTAGATGAGAGGCAAAAGCGGAAGTAGGTGATTCAGTCCTTCATGCCTGCTCCATCATTTTACTACATCATGGCAGATTTTTTTTACCTCAGTACCATTTTCCTGCATGTTATTTTCTAAATATCTAAAAATCTATCAAACTGCGAACGTTGGGATATAAAGAACCCACAACCCTCTTGCACTGCAAATTCCAAAGGCACACTATACTCCTGGTAAAGGAATCTCCCCTCCTCTTTCCTTTATGGCATACATTTTTTTCCATATTGGCACTCATGCCAGGTACGGAGCCAGGGGAATCTTCATTTGTGCACCTATTCTGCCGTTCCCTTTAAGAATTCAAGATATTTCTGTGAGATCATCCATCATTCTTTGAAACTCTATAGGGTCTGTTTCATCTTCTCATGTCCAGCTGGCTACTAATCAATCTGGTGAACCTTCCATGCACTCACTCCACAGAAAGAACATCCTTCCTAAGTAATGGAGACCAGACCTATACACAACATTCCATGTGCCCATAAATCAGTTTAGAATGCCATTTAATCTTATGCTCAAATATTGTTGCCTTAAAGCCCAATATCCACTTGCTTTCTCAATATCTTAATGAACCTGCATGCCATCCTCCAGTGCTCCATGTCTAAGGCCACCCAGGTCCCTCTGAGTACCAACATCTCTCAATCACTGCCCATTTAAAAATTACTCCACTCTTTACTTTTTCTGTAACATATTCCTGTTACATTCCATCTTCCACAACCTTGTTGTTTCATTTAACCAGTTTATTCTCCCTGAAGCCTCCCTGCAACGCCCTCACAAGCGGTAATGTATCACGAACAAACCCACATATATTAAACGTCTCTCTATCCCTCCCCCACCCAAATCGCACTAGCTTCTCGTTTTCACCCAACAAACAACTAACAATGGCCTGTTTCCATTATCATTGTTACTTTTTTTGCATATCTTTCATTCATTGTTCTTTATCTCTCTACATCATTGTCTATATCTCTCATTTCCATAATTCCTAACCAGTCTGAAGAAGGGGCTTGACCCGAAATGTCACCCATTCCTTTTCTCCAGAGATGTTGCCTGTCCCACTGTTACTCCTGCTTTTTGTGTCTATCTTATATTAAACATGATCCCATCATCCGAATAACAGTTGCTAACATCCAGCATGGATCCCTAAAGCACCCTATTAGTCACAGTCCTAACCAATAAACAACTTGTTTATTCTTACTCGCTGTATATGTCCACCAACTCCAGTATTTTCATTTCAATAAAGCAAAACTTTGATAATCTACTGAAATCATTCTTCTAATTTTACTTGTACTTATGTACCAGTTTGTGAGAGGAAGCTAGAACGAAGGGAGCGAAGAATTATTGATGCTACAGCAACCCTACAGCTCTGAAACTTCTGTGGAAGAAACATTCGAGAAGAGATTGATCTAATCCACCATGTCCTCTGGTCCTCAATTCACCTACTCTGGGCAAGAGACTCTGTGCATCTACCCGATCTATTCCTCTCATGATTTTATACACCTCTATAAGATCACCCCTCATCCTCCTGTGTGCCAAGGAATAGAGTCCCAGCCTACTCAACCTCTCCCTATATCTCAGACCCTCTAGTCCTGGCAACATCCTCATAAATCTTCTCTGTACCCTTTCCAGCTTGACATCTTTCCTATAACATGGTACCCAGAACTGAACAGAATACTCTAAATGCGGCCTCACCAATGTTTTATACAACTGTAACATGACCTCCCAAATTCTACACTCAATACTCTGACTGATGAAGGCCAGTGTACTAAAGGCCTTTTTGACTACCCTATCAACCTGCGACTTCACCTTTAAGGAACCATGCACCTGCACTCCTAGATCCCTCTGCTCTGGGACACGCCCCAAAGCCCTACCATTCCTGCCCACATTAGACTTCCCAAAATGCAACACCTCACATTTCTCAGTATTAAATTCCATCAACCATGCCTCAGCCCACCTGGCCAATCGATCAAGATCCTGCTGCAATTTTTCACAACCATCTTCATTATTGGCAAAACTACCCACTTTTGTATCATCAGCAAACTTGCTAATCTTGGAGTACTGTGTGCAGTTCTAGTTGACACTCTATAGGAATACTGTATGTGACTCTGGTGCAGAGCAGATTCACCTGGATGTTGCCTTGATTGGAGGACTTTAGTTAATGGTAAGACTTTAGAGATTGGATCAGCTGGGCTGGTTATTTCGTGGAGTGAAGGAGGCGGAGAGGTGACATGATAGAAGTATGTAAGATCACAAGAGGCATAAATATGGTAGATTCTCAAAATATTTTTTCCCGTGGTAGGGGTATCAAAAACAAGAGGGTGTAGATTTAAGGTGAGAGGAAGGAATTTTGAAGGACATCTGTGGAGAATGTTCTTTACAGAGAGTAGAGCACGCTGGCACAGGAGGTGGTGAATCAGCATACATCATTATATTTAGGAAGCATTTAAACAAACACAAATAGGCAAGGCATAGAAGGATACAATATGAATGTGGTCAATTGGTATTAGTGTTGATGGCCAAATGGCTGGCACAGATCTGGTGGGCTATGACTCTGATATAAAAGGGCCACTAATTAAAAATGGGTGTCATCTACTTAAGACAGATGAAAAGTTACATGGGGTTGAGGGGAATGTGATATTGACATTACAATCAGGTGAGCCACGATCTTATTAAATTGTGTAGCAAGAATGAGAGGCTGACTGGTCTACACCTACACTTAAGCAGAGTGTTTGAATGAAGGGTCTGAAGAAGGGGTGTTGCCTGAAAATGTCGCCTATCTATGTCCACAGATGCTGTGTGACCTGCCGAGTTTATGAGCAATTTGTGTTTTGCCAGAGATGGATGAATTACTTCTCAGAGAGGACTGGGCCTACATTCCCAAAATTCAGAGAATCTGAGGCTATTTCATTAAAACAAATAAAATTCATAATGGGCTTAAAAGAGTAGGTGTTGAAAGTGTTTTAACCTGGCTGGGAATTCTACATCTGGGAATCAGAATCTCAGAAAAAGGGAATAGATATTTAAGATTAAATTGAGGAGAATTATTTGCATTCATATCGGTGTGAAACATAGGAACATAGGAACATAGAAACCGTGTGCGGACGTGGCGTTGAAGGACAAGAAGCCGAAGCAAAGAAGTGGAAGCCAAATAACCGAATGGAAATGAAGCCGATACGCAGAATAACCGAAAGCGTACAAAGCCGAAACGCCAACTAACCGAAAGGGTGGGATGCCTAAAAGCAAACTAACAGAAAGGGCGGGACGCCTAAAAGCCAACTAACCGAAAGGCTGCATCGCCTAAAAGCAAACTCAACGAATGGCCACTCTGCCGAAACGCCACCTACCAGTTGGGCCGATGGCAAGTGTGCATGACAACGAGGTTCCCTAATGTAAGAACTATTTATACATGTAACATTTTTGTTTTTAAATCTGCCAAAGATCATAGAGTGGATTCACGTCTGACTACATTTATGCAGAGCGGCTATGGAAGTTGAGAAAACTGGCAATGACAGCGGTCCATGTGACAGCACCTACCAAGGACCGCACCTACCAACAATGAAGGCACTATGAAACCAGCTGCCCCAAGCCCTTCCCACATGACGGGGTTTTAACTCGGCATTAAAAATCAAAAAAGAGTTACATTGATTTTAAAACAAAAATGTTACGTATAAATAGTTCTTACATTCGGGAACCTGCTTAATTAAGTGGTGGGATTATTTCCCTGTCCTAACCATGCCTTTGCTTTAGCCGGTGGTCACATCCATTCCATCCCTCCCTTGCAAAGATGTGAGATTTCATTAAGAGCACACTTGGTTGAATAGATGCAAGCGGCATGTAAAGCGTCCATTCCATGCACGCAATAAATGAAGCCGATGAAATGAGACAACTGTCACACCAAAGATAGACACAAAATGCTGGAGTGACTCAGTGGGACAGGCAGCATCTCTGGAGAGAAGGAATGGGTGGCATTTCGGGTCGAGACTCTTCAGACACAGTCTTCAGGTCTGAAGAATGTCTCCATCTTTGGTTAAAACAGTTTACAGATTATTTGGTGTTTTGTACGTGGGAGCTTGTGTGTGTTACGCAGGCAACCAGACGGTAATAAATGAAACGTGCTTCTTGTTGTCAAGGGGGGGGGAGTAGGAGAAGATAAAATTGTTTGTTGTCATGCACACTTGTCATCGGCCCGCCAGGGAATGTCTGTGTGTCCCTATGTTTTAAAAGTGATTTACTATGCCCCGAGCCATCTGTCCCCACGGCCGGGGTGGGGGTGAATCACTCGGTGTGGGTGTCAGGGTCCGGGGGTCGAAGGGGGTGAGGAAAATCACCCTGGTGTGGGGGTTGGAGTCCGATGGCGGTGCACCGCGGTCAGTGACTCTGGTTGGGTGGAGGGTCCCACACCTCCGCTCCACCCGACCCACAGCCCTTCACAGTGCGGCCGCATGGGGGAGATGAGGCGGAGGGCAGCCATGGCCGTGGGAGAGTGGGGGCTGTCCTGAGGGATGCACACCTTCGGCCGCTTACAACTTGGTGCTCGGGTTCAGATTGCCCAGTCACCTATGGCTTGTGTGGGAAAATGACCCCCACCCTCCCATCTCCACCGGCCAGTGATGTGATGGACGCGGGGGTCTGGACCAATCGCTGACAAGTCCTGCCCCCTGGCAACGTCATGTCCGTTATTTGACTTTTCTGTTGAGCGGCATTCGGTTCGTTGGCTTCTAGGCGATGCAGCCTTTTGGGTAGGTGGCGTTTCGACAGTGGCCATTCGGTGAGATTGCTTTTAGGCAATGCAGCCTTTCGGTTAGTTGGCTTTTAGGCGTCACGCCCTATCGGTTAGTTTGCTTTTAGGCGTCACACCCTTTCGGTTAGTTGGCTTTTCGGCTTCGTACGCTTTCGGTTATTTGGCGTTTCGGCTTTGTTTCTTTTCGGTTATTTGGCTTCCACTTCTTTGCTTCGGCTTCTCGTCCTTCAACGCCACGTTGGGGTACCCATAGAAACATAGATAAATAGGCGTGGGAGCAGGCCATTCGGCCCTTCACCGCCATTCAATATGATCATGGCTGATCATCTAAAATCAGTACCCTGTTCCTGCTTTTCCTCCCATATCCCTTGATTCCTTTAGCCCAAAGAGCTAAATCTATTTCTTGAAGACATCCAATGAATTGGCCTCCACTGCCTTCTGTGGCAGAGAATTCCACAGATTCACAACTCTCTGGGTGAGCACATTTTTCTTTATCTCAGTCCTAAATGGCCTACCCCTTATTCTTAAACTGTGAACCCTGGTTCTGTACCCCCAACATTGGGAACATATTTCCTCCATCTAGCCTGTCCAATCCTTTAAGAATTTTGTATTTCTATCAGAGACCCTCTCATCCTTCTAAATTCCAGTGAATAAAAGTCCAGTCGACCCCTTTCATCATATGTCAGTGCTGCCATCCCGGGTATTAACCTGGTGAACCTACGCTGCACTCCCTTAATAGCAATAATGTCCATCCTCAAATTAGGAGACCAAAATTGCACACAATACTCCAGGTCCTGTCTCACCAGGGCCCTGTACAACTGCAGTAGGTCCTCCTTGCTCCCAAAAGCTTGTGAAAGCTCAGACTTCGGTTATATGCAATGGAGAGATGAATAGATATTTGAATAATAAGGAAATCAAGGAATGTGAGAATCATATGGGAAGATGGAGGTAGAAATTCAACCCTAGTCGCACTTAATGTTGAGCAGCGGTGGGTTCTGTATCAATTTCACATCTCCAAACAGGCATGGAGAGAGATGCTTTAGAAAAGCCCTCATAGACATAGAAGAGATATGTTTGGTACAAGTCCTTGCTCTGCCAGTTCCCTCAGTAGGAGCTTTATTATTATCAATAGATGCAGGAGTAGGCCATTTGGTCCTTCGAGCCAGCACCACCATTCACTGTGATCATGGCTGATCATCCACATTCAGTGCCCCGTTCCTGCCTTCTCACTATATCCCCTGACTCCGTTATCTTTAAGAGCTCTATCTAACTCCCTCTTGAAAGCATCCAGAGAATTGGCCTCCACTGCCTTCTAAGGCATAGAATTCCACAGATTCACAACTCTGGGTGAAAACTTTTTTCTGCATCTCCGTTCTAAATGACCTACCCCTTATTCTTTTTTTTTTTGTTTAGAGCATTTTTGAGCTGGTAAGGGTTGTATTTAACAAGCTTGATAACAAACACTCCAATTCCAGTGCCAAGATGATATTTGAACTGACCATGTTTGTTCGAGAACAAAATCTTTAGCATCTGAACATAACATGCAGCCAAAAACAGTACTGACGCCCAACTCAATGAACCAACTCTCCATTTCCACTTCCCCAGGGAAATAGTCATCATTTAAAACTTCTCTACACCTACTGTCAAGCCTCTTATGAATTTTATATTTTGAGTTAATGAGTTTTAATGAAATAGGCTTTCATTCTCTGAACTCTGTGAATATTTGCCCAATCCACCTATCTCAGGAATGCATTACACTCCACCATCAGCAAGTCTAACCTTTTTTTTGCTAGGAAGATCTAAAGTGCATATAATTCTGTAGGTACTAGTTTTAAGTATTGTGTTGAAAGAGTCAGGAAGTCATGTTTCAGGTCGAGACCCTTCTTCAGACTGAAGAAACGTCGCCCATTCCTTCTCTCCGGAGATCCTGCCTGTCCCGCTGAGTAATTACTCCAGCATTTAGTGTCTAAGTTCATGACAGAGGCAGCATTAGCTTGTAATGTAACACTCTGACCAGATAATAGCAACCATAAAGGAAACCAGCACGGGAAAGCCATTGTTTAGAAAATTGAGGATTGTTTCAAGTGGCGATTATATTTTGTATCTGGAGAAACTCAGCAGGTGCAACAGCATCTATGGAGCGAAGGAAATAGGCAACGTAGGGTGGGGGGGGGGGGGGGGGTGGGGAGAAGAAAGAGGAAAGGAAGAGGAGGAGCCAGAGGGCTGAGGGAGAGCTGAGAAGGGGATGAGACAGCAAGGGCTACCGGAAATTGGAGAAGTCAATGTTCATGCCGCTAGGGTGCAAACTGCCCAAGCGAAATATGAGGCGCTGCTCCTCCAATTTCCGCTGGTGCTCACTCTGGCCATGGAGGAGGCCCAGGACAGAAAGGTCGGATTCGAAATGGGAGGGGAAGTTGAAGTGCTGAGCCTACGCTTGGTCTCACCGATGTACACATCTATCTTCAGACTTCAGACTCATCTACACTGGTGAGACCAAGCGTAGGCTTGGCGTTCGTTTCGCCGAACACCTCCGCTCGGTCTGCATTAACCAACCTGATCTCCCTGTGACTCAGCACTTCAACTCCCCCTCGCATTCCGAATCCGACCTTTCTGTCCTGGGCCTCCTCCTTGGCTAGAGTGAGCACCACCGGAAATTGGAGGAGCAGCACCTCATATTCCACTTGGGCAGTTTGCACCCTAGCGGCATGAACATTGACTTCTCCAATTTCCGGTAGCCCTTGCTGTCTCCTCCCCTTCTCAGCTCTCCCTCAGCCCTCTGGCTCCTCCTCATCCTTTCTCCTTTCTTCTCCCCACCCCCACACCCCCCCCCCACCCTACATCAGTCTGAAGAAGGGTTTTGGCCCGAAACGTTGCTTATTTACTTCGCTCCATAGATGCTGCTGCACCCGCTGAGTTTCTCCAGCAATTTTGTCTACCTTCGATTTTCCAGCATCTGCAGTTCCTTCTTAAACCATATATTTTGTATCTTCTGGGTCTTCTAACTGAGAGAGAATAGAACCGAGCAAGGCCTCATCTTTATTCAATTTGTATAGTTTATTTCACAACAAAATAAAAAGGAATGCTGTTAAATTTGAAAATCGAAATGCAAAAGGCAAGGATGTTGCTTTAATAATAATGGATTCAGGGATTCAAGCGCAGTCGATTCACAAACTACTGCCACACAAAGAGGCAGCTGTTAGTGTGTATATCTTCCAAACATCAGAAGCAGCAAAGCTAAAACTGTTTATGCTCACTGCTGCAGTTGGCCGAGTTTGTGAGCAGTTAGCTCGGATTCCCTATTAACTGTTGGTCTTGGCCTTGGTACAGACAAGGACGTGATTCCGTGCCAAAGTATTTTCCCAGCATGTTTGGAGATGACAGGCAGCTATTGAGTCTGGACAAAATACATTTTTCAGGGGTATTAACCTTCAAATAATCCTTTCCAAGTGTTCCGGATAGCAACCTTATGGGTTGTCATCAAACACTCATTTAACTTTCATCAGTTGGAACGAAAAACATATTTTCTGACTATGTCCTCTTTCCTATGGCGAACGATGGATGTTTACTAATAAACCCACTGATCCAGTCCTTCCTTAGAACATCCCGGAGCTGCATGTTCTTCCCTTTTTAGCAATGGATCTCTTTCCCGAAGAGACCACCTCTGCTTCAGTATATCTTAGGTGATGGAAGACATTTTGGTGCCTTCTCTCACAGTGGAAAATGTTGATTCTGCTGTGGGGGGACATTCATGTTAAACTCTATAGTGTGTTGTGTCTTTTTTCTTTTATTTCTTTTATATGGATGTATGGTAATCTAATTTCTTCTCTGTAAAGCACTTTGGCTTCAATGTGATTTGATTTAAAAGTGCTATATAAATAAAAAATACTTACCCTTACTTACTTACCTACATTTCGATTGGACCTTGTCTTCTCCAGAACTTATATTATTGGGAGGTTATATTACAGTTGTACAAAGCATTGGTGGGCCACATTTAGAGTACTGTGTTCAGTTTTGGTCACAGTATAGGAAAGATATTGTTAAGCTAGAAAAGGGTGCAGATTTAGGAGGATGTTGCCAGGACTCGAGGGCCAGAGCTATAGGGAGAGGTTGAGCAGGTTGGGACTTTGTTCTTTGGAGCACAGGAGGATGAAGGGCGATCTTATAGAGGTGTATAAAATCATGAGTGGAATAGATAGTGTAATTGTGCATTCCCCTACCCAGAGTAGGGGAATCAAGAAATTGTGACATATGTTTAAGGCGGGGGTTTAATAGGAACTTGTAGGACAACCTTTTTACACAAAGGGTGGTAGGGATATGGAATGAGCTTATAGAGGAGGTAGTTGAAGCAGGTATTATCACAACGTTTAAGAAACATTTAGACAGGTACATGGATAGGATAGGTTTATAAGAATATGGGCCAAATGCAGGCAGGTGGGACTTGTGTCGGTGGGGTAGGATGGTTGGAGTATAAGAGCAGGGAGGTTCTACTGCAGTTGTACAGGGTCTTGGTGAGGCCACACCTGGAGTATTGCGTACAGTTTTGGTCACCAAATCTGAGGAAAGACATTCTTGCCATAGAGGGACTACAGAGAAGGTTCACCAGACTGATTCCTGGGATGGCAGGACTTTCATATGAAGAAACACTGGATAGACTTGGCTTGTACTCGCTAGAATTTAGAAGATTGAGGGGGGATCTTATAGAAACTTACAAGATTCTTAAGGGGTTGGACAGGCTAGATGCAGGAAGATTGTTCCCGATGTTGGGGAAGTCCAGAACAAGGGGTCACAGTTTAAGGATAAGGGGGAAGTCTTTTAGGACCGAGATGAGAAAATCATTTTTCACACAGAGAGTGGTGAATCTGTGGAATTCTCTGCCACAGAAGGTAGTTGAGGCCAGTTCATTGGCTATATTTAAGAGGGAGTTAGATGTAGCCTTTGTGGCTAAAGGGATCAGGGGGTATGGAGAGAAGGCAGGTACAGGATACTGAGTTGGATGATCAGCCATGATCATATTGAATGGCGGTGCAGGCTCGAAGGGCAGAATGGCCTACTCCTGCACCTATTTTCTATGTTTCTATGTTTCTATGTTGGGGTGGGCAAGTTGGGCCGAAGGGCCTGTTTCCACGGTGTTTGACTCGGTGATTATGATTCTAATTCTACGCTGCATCAGAGAAAGAATCGCCCTTAACTTTCACACGTGTGTTAATTTAACTACATGTGGAGTGCCATCTCAATCCATTCACGCGTTAATTCATTAATCCAAGTACTACTGACTCCGCCCGTGGCAGAACTTCAAATTTCTTTACTCAACTTCATATGTCTTAGTTTCACTCCGCGACATTTACAACGAACGGGCGAAAGTATTGGTGTTAACTTGCTGCCAAACTTACTTGAATGCATTTAACCACTTTGAACTAAACGTATTAATGACCAAACGAAAATAGCACAAGCTGGAATTTAGCTCGGACGCATTAACAGTTGCACTAAAAATAGCGGAGGACTTAAAGCCCTTCACCTGCAGCGGGCTGTGAGGAGTTGCGAACGGCAGGAGATCGGCGGGACTTGGGACAGACACGGCCACAGCCTTGTATCATTTGTGTGTGGTCGCTGGAAAGTGGTAATTTCTTCCTCTCGATTAACAGAAAGCAGCATCGTTTGATCGTCAGACTTCACCTGATTAATATCGCCAGTTACAACATGAGGTAAAGGAGTCAGAGATACGCAGCGGGCGCTGCCCCCTGCTCGGCGGTGTGTCATTGCCGGGTCAATGGCAGCTGTTCTATCTCAGACTGGGCTACGTACACTTTGTGACCGAACGCTTGGCATGTGTGACATTCTTTGGCGAGTTATTGTTTTAGCGACTTTAAAATGTGTTAGAATGAATGAAGGGGGTGGGGGATCAGAGGTGACCTTTGGGCTAGAGAGAAAGGCTCCTCGTCTGATTTTTAAAAACCCGGAACCGAGTCGACCCAATGTGTACAGTCGACAACTAACACAGACTGGGCGCTGATTTACACTTAGTACAGCGATGCATCAGGCACGACTGACAGCTCTATTTCTCTGTGCCTAGCCCCCCTCTCCCTGCACCCGAATGTCTTGGAGACAAGATTGATGGAACTATTGAAAACAAACAATGAGAAGTATCTGTGTATCCTGTACTGTAAAGAGACTAATTGTATTCACGTATAGGTCTTTGCTCATTATTTCTGCGCAAAGAGTCGGGTTAAGTGATTCCTCTCGTGATGAGAATAAAAGGAGCTCCTTGTATTGGACAAACCCTTCCACGGCCGAAACTCCTGTGTGTTACCAGCGGTTAAGTGGGACGTTACAAAGAAATATAGAAAGGAACTGTAGATGCTGGATTAAACCGAAGGTAGTCACACAAAAAGGAGTAATTCAGCGGGTCAGTCAGCATCTCATCATTATTATTTTTTTGTGCATATCTTTTATTCATTTGTTCAATATCTCTCTATATCGCCCGTTTCCCTTTCCCCTGAATCTCAGTCTGAAGAAGGGTCTGGACCCGAAACGTCACTTATTCCTTTTCTCCAGAGATGCTGTCTGACCCGCTGAATTACTCCAGCTTTTTGCGTCTTTCTTCGTGTTACAAAGAAACCCAGAAGCCAATGTAACCAGATTAGGGATGCAGGCGAGTTATCTTTTACTGGAGAGAACAGGTAACCCAGATCTCAATTTGAGGGGAACGTATAGATCTTCAATGCGTCTCTGGAATTACCGGAATTTTGATGAATCTGTGCGGTGGAAAATGTTTTCCTATTGGAGCAGATAAAATGTTTTTATTCGTCAAGCACGGTCCAGGTGACATGCCGCAGATGATGTTGAACATCTCCGACTTCTCTGCTTTATCACGATAAGTGAGTCAAAGCGGGCAAGGGGAGTCAGCTCCAGGCCGATATGGATTAGGTAAAATGTCTCTTCCCCCTCCCCATGACCCCAATCCACCACCTAATCCCATTACCTCGACCCACCATTCATTATCCCATCCCATTATCCCACCCATCATCTTCTCACACCACCCATTACCCTGTCCCATCACCCATTACCCCAATCCCATTACCCGGTCTCACCATCTGTTACCCCATCCTAACGTACATAGTTCCTTGAAAGTGTGTCCCAGGTAGATAGGGTGGTCAAGAGGGCTTCCAGCACATTGGCCTTCATCACAGAGTGTTGAGTATAGAAGTTGGGAGGGCATGTTGCAGTTATACAGGATATTGGTGAGGCCACATTTGGAGTTTTGGTCAAATGTGCTTCTTCTCCACACCCCCTATCAGTCTGAAGAAGGGTTTCGGCCCGAAACGTTACCTATTTCCTTCGCTCCATAGATGCTGCTGCACCCGCTGAGTTTCTCCAGCATTTTTGTGTACCTTGGAGTTTTGGTCAACCTGTTATAGGAAAGATACTGTTAAGCTGTTAAAAATGCCGAGAAGATTTACAAGGATGCTGTTAGGACTTGAGGATCTAAGCTGCAGGGAGAGGTTGAGCAGTCTAGGACTTTATTCCTTGGAGCACAGGAGGATGAGGGGTGATCCTACAGAGGTGTGTAATATTGTTTAGATATGGTAAATTAATAGCCTTTTAATTTAATAGTATGGGGAATCAAGAACCAGAGGACATAGGTATAAGGTGAGGGGGGAAATGATTGAATAGGATTTGAAGGGCAACTTTTTTAACGCAAAGGATTGTAGGAATATGGAATGGACTGCCGGAGGAGATAGTTGAGGCAGATATATCACAACATGTCAAAAATATTTGGGACAAATACATGAATAGATTAGGTTTAGAGGGATATGGGACAAATGAAGGCAGGTGGGACTGGTCAAGTGGGACATGTTTGTCGACGTGGGCAAATTGGGCCAAAGTGCCCAGTTCCACACTGTATGACTCTAGGACTCTTACCTTGTCACACCTCCTATTACCCCAACCCACTACCCTGCCTCACAAACTGATACCCTATCCATCACCTTGTCTCACCACCTGTTGCCACATCCCATTACCCTACTCCACTGCCTGTTACCCAATCCCATTACTTTGTTCCACCACGTGAAACACTGTCCCTCCATCTCCGACCCAATCCCATTCATTTCTCCAATTAATTAAAGTTCCTTGGCAGCAGAGAGGAGTCACGTAAGGGTTTACTAGTAAGAATAGTTTCATGCATACAGCGGCCTGCGCTACTAAAGAGCACTCAAGGAGAGGAATGTATGCAGACGCATGTCCATGTAAAGTGTGGATTGCGTGCAGATATGAATAGTACTTTCATCTCCATACATGCTGGAAATTAACCTGGCACAGAACCAATGTCCTTCCTTTGATTGCCAGCTATAAACTTTATAGGATTGTATATATTCCATTTATTATATACAAAATCTGCAATAAAATTGGAACCAACCTATCAAAAAGCCCATGATCATGGCAGCAATTAAAGCAAATATTCTTTCTTGCATCTCTGGGCAGGAGTTGTAGTTCGTGATGATTTTCATAAAGTATTTGGCTGATCTGCACATTACATTTGTGTCAGCTTGGCTAACGTTTCTTTTCCAGACCAATTTTTATGCTAGAAGGCAATTCCAGTGTTCATGTTTTGCTTAGCAGAAAATATTAAAAACAAGTTGAGGAATTAAAGCAGGTCTAGGCCCGTTTGCTCTGCTCTATTTTGTAATCATTACTCCAGGATTGTTGATCTCCACTGTTGACAGCAGAGTTTTTTGTGTTTTGTTCCATGAAAAGAGAAACAATAAATGTTGAATTCCTCAGTGGTTTCCTGAATATAATTTTTCCAGTCAGTCTGTAAGCGACTAAAATTAATTTTGATTTTTTTTCTGTTTTATAAATCTGTAGAAACTGTTTATAATCAGATTTTTGTATTTATTACTGGATTACTTTCGTTTCATTTTTTTGGGTCCTGCTTTGTGAACACAATATTCCAATTCCTCAACCTTCTGTTCTTTCTGGTGATTGATAAGACTTTTGACATAATGTTATTCTTAGTTAGCCATGGCTAACCACTGCCATATTTTTGTGCCTTAAATGGATGAACATTTGTTATAAATTATGCATTAATTCTTTCAATATTGGCAATTATTTGTTAAGTTAAATTGTTAACTTAAACCTTAATACTGAATAATCAATATTTAAAGAATTAAACCATAATTTCCACATTGTCAAAACATGACTCCTTTAAAGTTTGCTTTGTTGAATTTAAGGCTCGGGTATTGGATTGAAATAAATGCCATTCAATCTTTATACAAAATACTACGATCACTCTTCCTGTAAGGCTCTTTATTAACTAAATTATTAATTAATCTTTTCTCAGCATAATGGATCCAAAATAACATGTTTCCTTGTTTAAATTACTTCGATGTACTGATCTGGAGAACCACATCATTTACGCTCCTTTCTCCTCCATATTATTACTGATGATATGCCTTGCCAAGTGTGCATACAGATTCAATATTCCTCGATTATTGTAACATGCGCATCCCATTTCCCAATTTTTATACAATGACATGCATTGCTGGTGATCCATTGATCGTTACTAGAACAATTCAAGAGATGCTTGATTTTCTGATCCAAGATACTTCCTCTATCCTGTCATTGCCACATTGTTTATTATCAGGGCAGCCTCTCCTCACTTTCTTTTTGCCCCTATCTTCTAAAAATATAAATCGGGACTATTTAATTCCAAGCTCTGGTCAACTTAAGGAAGTGGCTCTAGAAATTGTGGATGCATCGGTGATAATTATCTGCAGACACAAGAAACTGCAGATGCCAGTTTACAAATAAGACACAGTGCTGGAGAAATTCAACGGGTCAGTCTGAAGGGAGCCCTGACCCATAATGTCATATATCCATGTCTTCCACTCCTTCTTTAGGTATGTGAAGAGGAAAAAATTAGTTAAGACCAAAGTTGGACCCCTGAAGACTGAAAAAGGTGAATTTATTATGGGGAACAAGGAAATAGCAGATGAGTTGAACAGGTACTTTAGATCCGTCTTCACTAAGGAGGACACAAGCAATCTTCCTGATATACTAGTGGCCAGAGGATCTGGGGTGACAGAGGAACTGAAGGAAATCCACATTAGGCAGGAAATGGTGTTGGGTAGACTGATGGGACTGAAAGCTGATAAATCCCCAGGGCCTGATGGTCTGCATCCCAGGGTACTTAAGGAAGTGGCTCTAGAAATTGTGGATGCATTGGTGATAATTTTCCAATGTTCTATAGATTCAGGATCAGTTCCTGTGGATTGGAGGGTAGCTAATGTTATCCCACTTTTTAAGAAAGGCGGGAGAGAGAAAACAGGGAATTATAGACCAGTTAGCCTGACATCGGTGGTGGGGAAGATGCTGGGGTCAATTATAAAAGATGAAATAGCGGCACATTTGGATAGCAGTAACAGGTCCGAGTCAGCATGGATTTACGAAGGGGAAATCATGCTTGACTAATCTTCTGGAATTTTTTGAGGATGTAACTCGGAAAATGGATAAGGGAGAGCCAGTGGATGTTGTGTACCTGGACTTTTAGAAAGCATTTGATAAGGTCCCACATAGGAGATTAGTGGGCAAAATGAGGGCACATGGTATTGGAGGTAGA
The DNA here is from genome assembly GCA_038087875.1 of Malacoraja senta. Classification (NCBI taxonomy): domain Eukaryota; kingdom Metazoa; phylum Chordata; class Chondrichthyes; order Rajiformes; family Rajidae; genus Malacoraja; species Malacoraja senta. The sequence continues at coordinate 338,502 of JAXLNO010001265.1, forward strand.
GTGCTGACATGGATAGAAAATTGGTTGGCAGACAGGAAACAAAGAGTAGGGATTAACGGGTCCCTTTCAGAATGGCAGGCAGTGACTAGTGGGGTACTGCAAGGCTCGGTGCTGGGACCGCAGCTATTTACAATATACATCAATGATTTAGATGTAGGGATTCAAAGTAACATTAGCAAATTTGCAGATGACACAAAGCTGGGTGGCAGTGTAAACTGTGAGGAGGATGCTATGAGAATGCAGGGTGACTTGGACAGGTTGGGTGAGTGGGCAGATGCATGGCAGATGCAGTTTAATGTGGATAAATGTGAGGTTATCCACTTTGGTAGCAAAAACAGAAAGGCAGAATACTATCTAAATGGTGTCAAGTTGGGAAAAGGGGAAGTACAACGGGATCTGGGGGTACTTGTTCATCAGTCAATGAAAGTAAGCATGCAGATACAGCAGGTAGTGAAGAAAGCGAATGGCATGTTGGCCTTTATAAGAAGAGGAGTTGAGTATAGGAGCAAAGAGGTCCTTCTACAGTTGTATAGGGCCCAAGTGAGACCACACCTGGAGTATTGTGTGCAGTTTTGGTCCCTTAATGGTCACGAAGGACATTCTTGCTATTGAGGGAGTGCAGCATAGGTTTATAAGGTTAATTCCCCGGATGGTGAGACTGTCATATGCTGAGAGAATGGAGCGGCTTGGCTTGTATACTCTGGAGTTTAGAAGGATGAGAGGGCATCTTTTTGAAACATATAAGATTATTAAGGGTTTGGACACGCTAGAGGCAGGAAACATGTTCCCGATGTTGGGTGAGTCCAGAACCAGGGGCCACCGTTTAAGAATAAGGGGTAAGCCATTTAGAATGGAGACGAGGAAACACTTTTTCTCACAGAGAGTTGTGAGTATAGAATTCTCTGCCTCAGAGGGCGGTGGAGGCCAGTTCTCTGGATACTTTCAAGAGAGAGCTAGATAGGGCTCTTAAAGATAGTGGAGTCAGGGGATATGGGGAGAAGGCAGGAATGGGGTATTGATTGTGGATGATCAGCCATGATCACATTGAATGGCGGTGCTGCCTCGAAGGGCCAAATGGCCTACACATGCACCTATTGTCTATTTCTATTGTCCCCCCACTACAATTAGTCTGTAGAAAGGGTTTCAACCAAATTGTCTGCCCATGTCTTCCAGAGATGCTTCCTGACCTAATGAGTTTCTTCAGCACTTTGTGTCTAACCATGGCTCTGCAAAGGCTTTTCATGTCCATTTCAGTTTGTGCCAACAATTTATCTTTTTATGAAAGCCTATTTTTTCCCCCTAAGCTGAATGTAATTTGAGCTCAAAGAAAACTTGCAGCAATGTACAGTGTATTCAGAAAGTATTCAGACCCCTTCACTTTTTCCACATTTTGTTACGTTACAGCCTTATTCCAAAATAGATTAAATTCATCCATTTATTTATTTATTTATTTATTAAATTATTTTTATTGGAAGCAATTGTACAAGAATAAAACATTCGACATGTAAAATTATACAATTATTGTACAGCTTCCATTTTGACTTTTTAACCTGAAAATGAGAGAAAACAAGAGAGAAAGAACAAGAGAAGGAAAAGGTGAAAAGTGAAAAGATAGGACCCCTAGACTACCAAAGTAGTGTGGCCAAAGAGTGAGTAAAGGTATAAGAGAGGAAAATAAAAAAATAAAAAATAAAAGGAAAAAAAAAAAAGATATACCTGCCTCCCCGCCCACCTCACCCAGCCCATAGTTGGATTTAAATCCAAATTTGTGTTGTGCCATACTATTCTTGTAAGAATTCGGTAAAGGGTGTCCATGTGTTGAAACATTGATCTAGTTTTCTGCCAAGACAAGCCTAATATTTTCCAAATGTAGTGTCTCGGACATGTTTGTAATCCACATCTTTACAGTAGGGATTAATGTGTGTTTCCAAAATTTAAGTATTAATTTTTTCGCCATTATCAGGCCATAATTAAGGAAACATCTTTGAAATAGTGTTAGCTCAGAACAGGCTTCTGACGTACCTAGAGTAATCAATTCTGTGTCTGGGTCCAATTTTATTTTAAGTATTTTAGAAAAAATTTCAAAAATTCCCCTCCAGAAATTATGTCGCTTTATACAGGAGGCAAAATAATGAGTTATGGTTGCTTCCTGAAGGAGATATTTATCACAAATAGGGGAGACATTTGGGAAGATCTTATTCAGTTTAGACTTTGAATAATAAAGTCTATGCAGTATTTTAAATTGTATTAACGAATGCCTAACGTTAAGAGAACAGTTATGTATATATAGAAGGCTTTCCTCCCATCTATCTTTTAAAATTGTTAGGCCCAATTCATGTTCCCAAGCTCGCCTAATTATTTCCGACGATGGGATTTGTATATTTAAAAGGGTATGATAAAGGTACGATATTAACTTATTTGAATCCGAGTTTCTATTCATGCATTCATCTAGTATGTCTGGAACCATATATTGACAGTCTTGGGTATGTGATTTCAGATAGTCTCGTATTTGAAGATATCTAAAGTGTTGGCTACCTTTCAGGTGATATTTCAACTGTAATTCTTGAAATGAGAGGAGAATCCCCATCTCATAAAGATCTCTGTTTTTTAATTCCTAATCTTTCCCAATGTGTGAACGCATTGTCTAAAATAGATGGCTTACTTACCACAAATTTTATACCTATTTCAATCAATTCCTATATACCTACCAAAGAAGTTTAAAAAAAAACTGGATTCAGACATTACTAATTTTATATGGGACTATAAATCACATAGAATACAAAGAACACACTTGAACAAAGCTAAAGTATTAGGGGGCTTAGCACTCCCTAACTTCATGTATTATTATTGGTCAGTAAATATTTAAAATATGATTCAACTGATGGACAACTCTGCCCAGCAAGTGGACTGGATTGTAATGGAGAGAGAGGACTGCTCCTCTGGAAACATTGGAGCGATCCTCCTCTCACCAATGAAACTGAATAACATAAATTATAACAAAAACCCAATTATACATAGTACAATCAGAACTTGGAAACAAATAAAACAAAATTTAAAATTAAGAAATCTATCGCTGTTATCTCCAATAGTTAATAATCCCTCGTTTAATCCCTCTATTACAGACAAATCTTTTATAAAATGGGATAGACTAGGAATTAAAACGTTCAGTGACTTGTATGAAACTGGAAAATTATTATCATTCCAACAATTACAAATAAAATATAAACTGGGAAATAATCAATATTTTAAATATTTTCAAATATGTGACTATTTGAAAAAAATACAAAAGATCATTATAATATCCCAGCAGATGTACTGGATGAAGCAATGCTGATAAAAGCTGAATTAGCAAACTTAATATCATATTTGTATAATATTATCTTAAATGTAGAAATACCATCTACGGAAGGTATTAGAAGAGACTGGGAACAAGAATTAGCTGTTAAAATCTCAAAGGAAAGGTGGAATGAACATTTACTAAACGTGCATAAATGTTCGATTAATGTAAGACACACTTTAATACAATTTAAAATTTTACATAGATTATATTATTCCAAAACTAAAATTAATAAAATTTTCCCAAATGTATCATCCATTTGTGATAAATGTCAATCTCAAGAAGCTACTATAACGCACTCATTTGTTTTCTGTACAAAAATTCAAAAATTTTGGATTGAAATTTTTGAAATCTTTACAAAATTATTAAAAATAAAACTGATACCCAAAGCAGAATGGATTATCTTCGGAACAACGGAAGATAGGCCAGAACTAAAAGTGTTCCAAAAGAAATTAATAGACTATGGGTTAATAACTGGAAAAAAGTTAATCCTAAAATTCTGGAAAAACGCTCCAATACCAACTATAAACATGTGGATTTCAAATATGTTCGAAACATTACACCTAGAAGAGATAAGACTCCTCCTGGCAGGTAAACCAGATCACTTCCACCTGACGTGGTCTGCATTTATAGAATTATTACAAGTATAGGGTGCAAAAGTACTTTAAAAAAATAAAACTGAGGTCAGGTAAGGGGGGATGAAAGCTGGAGAGTTGGTATATCCCATTTGCGTGATGCTTACAACAAAGTATTTGTTTTTCTCTTTTCCCTCTTTCTCTTTTTTCTTCTTTTTTAGGGTCTATTTCTTAATTCTTTTTTTAAAATTTCTTTCTTATAGGGTCTTTGTTCTTTTTTGTTGTCACGTTTTTTACACTTTCACTATTTTCCTTAACTTTCTCCTTTCTCTCAATCTCATCCCTTCCCTTTATTAGTGTAAAAAATGACGGAGTACATTAATTGTAATAAGATATACGTGACGAGTACTAATGTAATTGGTTGTAATGTAATGTACTTCTAATAACTAAAATTAAAAAAAAAAATAATAATAATAATAATAAAATAGACGGCTTAAACGAGGGATTGTTGGCGATTGGTGAGAGAAGAGATACATTTCTCAATTTAAGGGTTGACTTCACTTGTTTCCAGATTCGTATGGTACTATGGATAATCGGGTTTATCTCATATATTGATTTCTTCAGATTTATTGGAGAGAGAAGAATCGCGCCTATATTAAAAGGCGAACAATCCTCTCTCTCCATTGTTAGCCAGTTTACCTGTTGGCATGTATTGTCCATCCAATAGATTAAGTTTTTAATATTCGTTGCCCAGTAATAGTACCAAAAATTTTTCCGTAGCAATTCTAAAAGGAAATTTTAGGTGTGTCGGATCTTGAGGTTTTATTGACATAATTTCACTTTTGTTCCAGTTTATTCTATATCCTGAAAAGGAACCGAATTCCTCTATAAGATTTAGTATGTTTGGAATAATAACTTGGGAATTGGTGATATATAGTAGTATGTCATCTGCATACAACGATATTTTATTATTAGAATATTTAGTATTATAGCCATGAATATGCGGTTGTACTCTTTTGTTTTCTGCTAAAGGTTCAATCGCAACAGCAAATAACAGAGGTGATAACGCACACCCCTGTCTATTGCCCCTGGATAACTGAAATTTAGGTGAGAGTGTTTGATTAGTCAGTATTCTGGCAGTCGGCTTGTCATATAACAACTTTATCCATGAAATAAAGTTTTCTCTTAATTGAAATTTTTGAAATACTGTAAAAAGATATTTACATTCTACTTGGTCAAATGCTTTTTCTGCATCTAGTGAAATAATTGATGTCTTCTTTTATCGTTCTATGTGAGTGCATTATATTAAACAGGCGTCTCAAGTTGTTGAACGAGTGTGTCTTGGGTATAAACCCAGTTTGATCAGAATGTATTAATTTACTAACGTATTTGCTTCATCTTCTTGCCAGGGTTTTAGCTAATATTTTCTGATCTGTATTTAGCAGAGCTATTGCTCTGTATGATCCTGGCTCTTCGAGATCTTTATCTTTTTTGGGTATCAATGTAATAGTTGATTCGGCTAAAGTTTGTGGCAGCGTTTGTTCTTTAAATGCATGTATATAAAGGGCTTGTAAACGCGGGGAGATTAAATCATAATTTTTTTAATAAAATTCATTACTAAACCCGTCTGGGCCTGGCATTTTACCATTATTCAGTGAATTAATAGTCTTCAATTTCTTTTTTTGTGATCTGCGCTCCTAATTCTTCACGTTCCGCCACGTTAAGTGATGGAAGATTGCAATTGTCGAGGAAGTTTTTAATTTTTATCATTTCTCCTGAAGTTTTAGATGTGTATAAATGTTGATAGAATTGTAAAAATCTTTCGTTAATATCTTTAGGGAGTGTAAACAACATCTTTTTCTGATCTAATTTTTTGAATAGTATGATCTTTTCCCATTTTTCTCAACTGGCGTGCCAGATGTTTATGCGGTTTGTCGCCAAATTCAAAGTTTTTCTGTTTAGTAATTTGAAATAACCTGATAACTCTTGCAGAGAGAATTTGATTTAACTTGAATTTTAATACTGCTATTTTATTATGTTTATCCATAGAAGGATCTATAGCATTTTCTGAATCCAGCTCTCTGATCTGTTCTTTTAATTCCAGTTATTCCATCCTATTCTTTTTATTTTGATATGCTTGATAAGAAATAATAGAACCTCTAATAAAGGCCTTAAAAGAATCCCACAATAACGAAGCCGAGATACCTGGTGTATCATTTGTCTCATAAAACAATTCCATCTGTTGCTTCAGATATTCACAGCATGCCGGGTCAGTTAATATTTGTGGATTAAATCTCCAGAACGTTTTTTAATTGTACATTCCTTCTAGTTTTAGGGAGAAAGTTAGAGGAGAATGATCGGAAATAATATTATTATATTTGGGATTTGTTGTAAAAGGTATTAATTTTGTGCCCATCAGAAAATAATCAATACGTGTATACGTTTTATGCACGGCTGAATAGAAAGAATATTCTCTTCCGGATGGATTCGCAATCCTCCATACATCTGTTATATTTGTATTTTTTATATACGTGTTTAGGAGTTCGCTAGATTTTGATACTTTTTTTATTTTATATTTTTTCCATTTATTCATCATCAATCCACACACAATACCCCATGATTAAAAAGCGAAAACAGGTGTTTAGATATTTTTGCAAAGTAATTAAAAATAAATAACTGAAATATCACATTTGCATAAGTATTCAGACCCTTTCTTCAGTACTTTGTTGAGGCACCTTTGGCAGCGATTACAGCCTCAAGTCTTCTTGGGAATGATGCTACAAGCTTGGCACACCTGTATTTGGGTAATTTCTCCCATTCTTCTCTGCAGATCCTCTCAAGCTCTGTCAGGTTGGATGGGGAGCGTCGATGCACAGCTATTTTCAGGTCCCTCCAGAGATGTTCGATTGGGTTCAAGTCTGGGCTCTGGCTGGGCCACTCAAGGACATTCACAGACTTGTCACAAAGCCACTCCTGCGTTGTCCTGGCTGTGCTTAGGGTCATTGACCTGTTGGAAGATGAACCTCCGCCCCAGTCTGAGGTCCTGAATGCTCTGGAGTAGGTTTTCATCAAGGATCTCTCTGTACTTTGCTCCGTTCATCTTTCCCTCGATCCTGACTAGTCTCCCAGTTCCTGCCACAGAAAAACATCCCCACAGCATGATGCTGCCACCACCATGCTTCACCGTAGGTATGGTATTGGCCAGGTGATGAGCGGTGCCTGGTTTCCTCCAATTTCAGGCCAAAGAGTTCAATCTTGGTTTCATCAGACCAGAGAATCTTGTTTAGGTGCCTTTTGGCAAATTCCTAGTGGGCTGTCATGTGCCTTTTATTGAGGAGTGGCTTCCGTCTGCCCACTCTACCATAAAGGCCTGATTGGTGGAGTGCTGCAGATATAGTTGTACTTCTGGAAGGTTCTCCCATCTCCACAGAGGAACACTGGGTTTTGGTCACCTCCCTGACCAAGGCCCTTCTCCCCCAATTGCTCAGTTTGGCTGGGTGGCCAGCTCTATGAAGAGTCCTGGTGGTTCCAAAGTTCTTCCATTTAAGAATGACGGAGGCCACTGTGCTCTTCGGGACGTGCAATGCTGCCGAAATTGTTTTATATCCTTCCCCAAATCTGTGTCTCGACACAATCCTGTCTCGGAGGTCTATGGACAATTCCTTTGTCATCATGGCTTGGCTTTTGCTCTGACATGCACTGTCCACTGTGGGGCCTTATATAGACAGTTGTGTGTGCCTTTCAAAATTATGTACAATCAATTTAATTTACCTCAGGTGGACTCCAATCAAGTTGTAAAAACATCTCAAGGATAATCAATGGAAACAGGTTGCACCAAAGCTCAATTTTGTGTGTCATAAAAAAGGGTCTGAATACTTATGTAAATGTGATATTTCAGTTATTTCTTGTTAATTACTTTGCAAACATTGCTAAACACCTGTTTTCACTTTTTTATTATGGGGTATTGTGTGTAGATTGATGATTAAAAAAATGAATGTAATCAATTTTAGAATAAGGCTGTAACGTAACAAAATGTGGAAAAAGTGAAGGGGTCTGAATACTTTCTGAATGCACTGTATATCTTGGTCCACCAAAGGTTTGTTGGTAGATGGGGCATAGATACAACCAGCTGTTCATGAAGCCCAAGGCATCCAGCACCATGGAAGAGACCATTGTGTTGCTAGTTTACCTGTTTAAAAAGTAGAGATCATTGAGGAAGTTATCTTTGGAGGGAAGGTTGTGGGGCAATGGTAGTGGGGTATGGAGAAGATATTTGGGGAAAGAGCTGGCCAACTGACAGCATTGTTCGGGGACTTAACAATACAGGGTTTGACGAATGATTGAGCAGGGAGTTGAAATGATAACGTTGGGTAGTAAATGAGAGTAGTAACATTAAACGAGAACTTACCAGTTTGAAGTTTGATCTTTATTTTATGAGGAATAACGTTGAGGGATTACGTGAAGAAGACCCCGTCCAGCCGCACACGCGTCAATCTTCAAAGCAGCGGAGTGAAAATCACAGATGATAATTACTGAAGTATGATAGTAAGATGCATAAAGACTTAGAACTACCAGCTCGATCCTTTTATGAGGGTGGGAGCGGAGGGCACGTAATCCCTCAATGTGGTAAGTTCTCGTTTAATCTTACTATTTTACTTTGGAGTCACGTGAGTGACTACGTGAAGATTTCAAAGCTCTGTGATTTCACACCGTGGATTGAAATCCAGGTGCTCATTGCACTGATTGACTCTATTGAGTAAGCACAATCAACAATGCATAACCACAACATTAAATGTAATCAGTTAATGGTTTTATTTATTTTAACAAAAGTAACAAAATTAGGCCCATTTATTATAATGGGGGATTTAATACTGAATCCAGCATGGCATCACCAAACACCCCGAGATCTTTAATCTCCTTATGGTAATACTTGTGAAACATCTGTTCACTTGCCCATCCTGCGGTCGCAAGGATAAGGTCTATTGGCACGTCTGAATCCCTGGCCGCCGATGTTGATGCCGCCCTGGTGGAATGAGATTTAAATTTATCAGTATCAATACCTGAATAAATCAACACGTGTTTCAACCATCTTGAAATTGTCTGTGTTTACACTTTCTTATGAGGCTTTTTATGACTAATAAAAAATGCCAATTCTGTGTCTCTTAAGATTCTTGTTGTTTCCATGTAACATTTTACATATGTTACTACACATAGCCGTGGATCTGTAGGATATGCTGAAAACTCCAACTTACATCCCGTTAACCCAGGTCTACTTAGCTTCAGTAAATCATAGACATAGAATGTAACGGCATTCACCCCTACTTTCATTCTGTCAATTCATAATTTCTGTAATGTTTGAACTCTCTGAGCTGAAACTAATGCCATGAGCATTACCAATTTCATGGTGATTTTGGCTAATGACAGAGGATTCCAATCCCTCAGCAGCATCAGTACATCTTTTACATTCCAGATTTCTGTATACCTAGGTCTAGGAGGATTGGAGTTGAAAATTCCTTTCATAAACCTACAGACCCAAGGAAGTGATCCTATTGGATTTTGTTCTGATTCACTGTTTAAATATGCAGAGAGTGCACTTTGTGCAGTATTGATTGCACTATAACTTCCCGGTCCCTACCTGGTCGGTGAGGCAGCCTTCTCTCCGGCTGCCCAGTCGACCCGTCCTCGCGGCCTACCAGCGGGTGTGGAGCGGCGTGGAGCGGCGTTTCCTGGCGGGGACCGCACAGCACCCTCAGCTTCGGTGGCGGCACGGCGCTGGAGCGCTATTGTGCAGCGGAGCGGGCGATGCCTTGCCTGGGTCGCCGCGCTGGACCGACGCGCTGGAGCTCCGGTGAGCTGGACCGCCGAGCTCAACACCTCCGGGCTGCGGGACTAGAGCGACCATCCGCGGGCGGCGGCGCCGACTCCAACACCGGGAGCCTTGAGCTCCGAATCGGTGCGGCCATGTCGGCTTCAGGTGCTGCGGACGCCTGCGGGAAATCGGCCGTTCCAGCCGTAGTTGCGGCCTCCGGTGAGGGATGCGGCCGTTCCAGGTGGCCCAGCTGCTGGAGGACTCTCCCGACGCCGGGGCTACATCACCCGGCGAGAACGGCCAGGATCACCGGGCCTCCGTAGAGGCAATAGCGGGGGCTTCATTTGGCCTGACTTTTTTGGGTGAACTGGGGCTGGGGACTGGACATTGTGCCTTCCCCCACAGTGGAAATCACTGTGGGGGGATGATTTTTGTATGTAATTGTTTGTAATTGTATTTGTTAGTCTGTGTTCAAGATGGCGGTCGGAGGGGAGAGTGGACGCTGGCGCGGTTTCGTTGCCGCTGCTCTCTCCTCAAATTGTGCTTCTGATTTTCTTTTTTGTGTTTTTGGAAGGAATTCTGTCCCTGATTTGTGTATTGGTCTTTATAACTTATTTTTTAAAATTCTGATTATATGTTTCCTATAAATCTCTGTAAGGTGTCCTTGAGACCTCGGTATAAGGCGCCCGTAAATAAAATTCATTATTATTATTATTATAACTTAATTTTAATTCGTAGTAAAGAGTTGAAAGAAACTATTACATCTGAAATTTCTGCTGTGTTATATGCAATATTCTTTCCTGAACAAAACACCTCCGATTTCTTTATATAGGAAATGTACTGCTTCTGGGTACTATTCCTCCAGGCTGCTGTCATAACATCCATCGTACGATCTGATAATCCTTTTCCAAGACATGGCCTTCTTAGAATCTGCAAATCAACAAACCAATACGATCATGTAAAGGATGTGGTTCATCAGTTACAGGGTGTACAAGCAGTTTTATCTGCTTTGGAATAACCATAAGGGGGGTTTTGATCATTTTTAACACCAGTGGGTACCATAGCTGTGTAGGCCAATCTGGTACTACCAAAATCCCTGAGGCCGAGTTGTTTAATTTTCTGTGTGCATCTATTGATTAAACAAAATGGTGGAAATGCATACAGAAACATACCACCCCAATGTAGCGAGAAAGCATCCACCGCTACTGCACCAGGATCAGGTTCCCATGACACATACTTAGACAATTGGTGGTTTAGTCCTGACGCAAACAAATCAATCTCTGGCATTCCAAATTGTGTTACAATTTGTGTAAATATTTCCTGATTTAACATCCATTCTGTATTATCATTAAATTTACGTGATCTTTTGTCTGCAATTATGTTAAATTTTCCTGTTAAATATATTGCTGACAGCCAAATTTTCCTGGCAATAGACCAGGTCCAAATTTCATTTGCCAATCTATCACATGATTCTGATTTGATACCACCCATGTGATTTATGTATGCTACAGCTGTAGTATTGTCAACCTGTACCTGAACATGCACATTTACCATATTAGTGCAATAAGCTTTAAGGCCATAAAATGCTCCTAACAGCTCTAGGTAATTGATCCCCTGATTTTCTAGCAACGGTACTTCATTCACATTCCACCTACCTCCACAGCTGGAAATCGTTAGTTGCGCCCCATCCAAGAGCACTTACATCAGTCTGTAGAATGATGGAAGGTGTTTCTACCAGAATTGTTCTGGAAGCATTAGAGACATTGTTAATCCACCATTGTATTTCTGAAATGGATCCAATTGTCAATTCCATGGGCCTGTCAAAATGCCCTGTATTCATTTTTAATGCTTGTACCTTAGCCCTCTGCAAACATTGATAATGCAATGGCCCAACCTTACAGCTGGAAACCCAGCAATTAATTTGCCCAGCAAGCTTGCCACTTCTCTAATTGAAGGTGTGTCCTCGTTTATGAGTTTGGTGCAACCTTCAATTAACTGCAGCTTTTTCTCTTTTGGCAAGGTGATTACCATGTGTTCAGAGTTAATTGTGAACCCTAGGTAATCAATCTTCTTGCTTGGTAACAATTTAGATTTTTGTAGGTGAATAATGAAACCCATTTTTTCAAAAATGTACTTGACTCTCGATACTGACAATTTTGCAGTAGCCAAAGTGTCCCCTACAATCAGAATATTGTCTAAATAGGCCATTAGTACATGGCCCTCAGCCCTTAGCAGAGCTAAAATTGGTTTGATTAATTTAGTGAATAATCTTGGTGCTGAAGTCAGGCCATTGGGCAATGCTTTAAATTGCCATAACTGACATCCATCTAAATTTCAAATATCTTTGATCATTACCATGCATTGCCACAAAATAATATGCATCTTGCAGATCTATGCTTGCCATGTAGCAATTCGTTGTGATCAGCTGAATGGCATTAGTAAATGTTTCCATTTTGAAATGTTTATATTGTACATAAAAGTTAATATTTGTCAGATCCAAAATGATTCTACATCCACCATCCTTTTTTGTTCTAGGAAAAATATTTGATACAAATTGATGGTGTTGTTCTACTGACTTTTCTATTACCCCCTTTTTGCTTAAATTTTCGAATTCTCCTTTGATCAACTTATTCTCTTCCTTTGAGAAAACCCGCGACCAGCTTGAATTTTGCTGAATTGGAGGATCCAAGTGTGGATAGAACTCACTTTTGAATCCTACAATGCTACTTAGAATAAATGAATCATTTGTTATTAACTGCCATTCTTTTAGGAAGAATCGTAACCTTCCCCCTATTTGTTGTATTTCTTACCAGACCAGGACCCCCTACCTCGGGGTTTGCCACCGGCAATTGTTGTCCCCTTCTGGTAGGCATATTGGAACCTCCACGTATCCCCGGTGCAGCATGCCAACGTGTATACAAGAATGATCGACTTGTTCCTTCTCCAGCACCAGCATTCCGCCTGTAGGGATACTGCCTTCGCACTGCTCTGCTCAGCATAGGTGGTTTCATCATCATACCACTCATGGTCTTTGACTCTTCATTCAAGTCCTTTAGCTTCTTTGCTAGATTTTTTCCAAACAGCAGATTAGGCATTTGTATGTTGGATGGTTTGCAGAGCCCTGCATACTTAGGATGAATATTTGGTCTTATTGCATTTTTACGAATACAATTTATTTCAAAGTGCGCACTACACATGAGTGCTAAGGCATCTTGTTGTGAATCCGATATGAAATCTTCATCCAATCCCCTGGCAAATGCCGTAATGCCTGACCCCAGCAATTTCAGCACTCGTTGTAATTTCAATTCTTGTGAGCGTAAACCAATGCTCAAATAACCCCATATCAAGTTATTCACTGCTGGAACTGTTAGCAATTCACAATTTGCCGGGGGCTCATACTGTTTAATAGTCTCATCCATGGTTACTTCCTGGAGCTGATGGGAGAGCAGATAATTTATAGTCATTGCTATTTTCTCTCTCAAAGGTTCCCCATTTATTCTGCGAACAGCAAACTTTTGTGCCAGCCCTGGAACTTTGAACTCTGATAATGGGCTCTCATCCGCATATAAATCATCCTCTGAATCTAGATGTTCCTCTTCAGGTTGGGTAACTTCTGGCTCCCCTGTTTCAGGTAAGTCTATGCCAGATTCCTCCTGCGCAAGCTCTCTTGTAGGCCCACGGATAGGCAGCCCTGTTCCAGGTGCTGCTGGCACTGGCTCAACTCGAGGCCAACGCTTCATAATTTTTTCTCTTGAAATTGTCGGTGCTGGCACATTTGTACATTTGTACTGTCTTTGTTCAGACATTTCTGGTACTGGCTCTCCAGTAGGCCCGCACATATATTGCCTTTTTGCTGGCATTTCTGGCACTGGCTCTCCTGTAGGCCAACCACTGTAATATCTTTGCACAGGCATTTCTGATGGCTCTCCTGTAGGCCACCCTTGTGCCTGTCCCATCCAAGGCACACCCTGTGCTATATCCTCCATTGGCCAACACCGACCTAAATCCTCCTGTGGGGGTTCTTTGTAAATCATTTTACCCATCAGGAGCTCTAAGCTAGCGACCCTTGCAGCCATTACATTTTCTGCTTCAGGAGGGTATACCTCCGGGTCTGACTCATCCGTGTCTACAGGTCGGGCCGACTTTTGTCCTGCCTTGCGCCCCGCCGCCGGCGGTTTAACGGCACATTCAACCGCAACGGGAATTACTGGCTTCGATGCCACTGACTCCTCTGACTGACGCCCGCTACCCTTAGGATCTGGGGTTTTACCTGCGGTGCATCCCTGGCCTCTCCTTCCCCTACGCCCTTTTTCCATTGTAACTTGTGTGGACCTCTACCAACAAGTCTGAGCGGGAAGAAAAGCACCATGTAAGTGAAAGTGAAACCACTTACCTTCTGACTTTTACTTTAACTTTGCTTTACTCACCGCCTGGAGGAGCTCCTGCTCCTCCACACACGGTCATGAATGCTATGCGTCTGATCGATATGACGCCTGTGCGGCTGGACGGGGTCTTCTTCACGTAGTCACTCACGTGACTCCGAAGTAAAACAGTGGTTGGGTATGTACTTTGCATGCTTTCAAGTTGCAATTGAGATATGCTATAGAATGTAGTGCAGAGGGCTTTACTCTGATCCAGTCGCATTATTGTACAATTCAAGCAGAGTTCATAAGTGATAGGAACAGAATTAGGCCATTTGGCCCATCAAGTCTCCTCTGCCATTCAATCATGGTTGATGTATCTTACCCTCTCAACCCCATTCTCCTCCCTTCTCGCCATAACCGCTGACAAAAGTACTAATCAAGAATCAGAGTGTTCATGTCCATGATCTTCCAAGAACATGATTGGCTCTCCTGCTAATTCTAAAATGGGATCAAAAGAGCTCATAGATATTTTTATGTAGTCAAATAATGAAACACAAATAATGTGCAATATTGGCCAGAGATAGAACAGATGACCTCACTGCTGGTCCCTTATGCCCAATGAAACACCAATGTAATCCTTGCCCAGCATTACTTAGTCCTATTGATATTGTTCTGTTGGGAATGATCCTGATGTCATCAATTGGACAAACCTTTTGCCACCATTTGGGGAAGAGTCACATGATGGAAACACAAATAATGGGCACAATTGTAAAAGGTATCATGAGGAAACTATGTACTATACACCAGGGCCCGATATTCTCCTCATGAAGGAATTGCTATCTTCATCCCCTTCATTTTAAGCATACTTATCTGCATAAGGAACTGATGGATTTATATAACTGACCAAAAGAGGATATCTTTATTAGATTATTATTATCTGTATTTATGCACTTGGGTGGTCTACTGGCTGAGCAATATGTTAAATTAGTTTTGCATTGCGGAGGGGATTTTTCTAACTTCCAATCCGCATCTGCAAGGATGTCAGCATCTTCCGTGGGGAAAACCTCAGCATTATTTGTTGCTGTTGATTTCCCCTCTCCTTGCTACCATCAGGCAGGAGGATACAGAAACCTGATGTCCTGTGCCACCAGGTTCAGGAACAACTACTCTTGTACAGCTATCATGTTCTTGAACCAACCTGCACAACACCAATCCTACCTTGACAACAGAACACTATGACCATCTCTTGCACTACCATGAACAATTTCTAATTGTGTTTTACACTAATCTCACTTTTTTTTCAATCTCTTGCAGGATTTACATGTAACTTAGTTTTTTGTGTGTTTTCTGAGTCTTGTGCCTCAAATGTTACTGTAAGGAAGATTTTCATTCTACGTGTACTTCACCATAATTGTGCATATCGTAATAAGCAATATGAATTTTCCAGAGCATGTTTCAGTATTGGCTGCAACTTTTTGTCTTCTCCAAATATCCATATCTCTGTGGTGTAGATGGGGGGAGGGGGGGATAGAAGAGGGCATGGACAATGTACATTAATATGGGACAGTGTTTATAGACTAGGTAATATTTTTCTACCAATGATTTTTCTATGCAAATATTTCATTACAGGTGAGAGTTCTTAAAATCTTTCTTTTTCAATCAGACAGGCTCGGATAGGTGGAATTCCAAATGATCCAGACCAGGAAAAGACATCCGGCCAGGATCTACCTGGTGATCAGAAAGGAACGACTAAAACTCAGGGAAGTTTCAGGGAAATCTTGGGGAAGGTGACAAGAAACCAGAGTCAAGGCGAATTTGCCAGCCCTTACATCACGATTGACTGGCTACTTCTGAAACCCCTCCGAAGCGAAAAACAGTTCAATTTCTGCGGACATTCTATACTCATCACTCAACACCACGGCAGCAATTTGGGGTTCTCTGCTTCTATCTGGGAAGCCGTAAGTCAGCCCATGGGTTTGACAAGAAAAAGTGATTCTGTCATGTTTACGATGTTAAAAAGAAACTTTGCTTAGTATTTGAACATGATGCCTATGTTCCAATATTATGAAGGACTTTGTCATCCTTAAGGCAAAAAATTGGGGTCTTGAGCCACTCCAGTCAATTTATATTGGAGTCAAGACCATATGAATATCCTGCTTTCTAATATCGTTTTATATACAGGTTACTGTAGTAAATGAAGTTCACTACACCCAACCAACTCCTGGTACCACAGGAAATCTAGTAGTCATTTTGGCCACTTCGATATGATCCACCATTTTATGAGACTATGGCTTCAATAACTTAGCGCACATTTCTCCAATTATTTAACACCATCTTGAAAATGTTCAGTTGCGCCAATAGCAATTGCCTTTTAGGTGAGGGTTTCAGAGTACCGTTATTCTTTGTGGAAAAAGAATGCTCTCTGAAATAATTCTTAATTGAATTGACCTGAGGAATAAATTCCCTCCTAATTGCATACATCTGTGCCTGTCATAAGTTGAACAAGACTCCTCGTTGGTTTCCCTTTCATGAGCCACAACATGTTTGGGAGAAGCGTACCATTTCTGCTGCAAAGAAGTAAGGACCAAAGATAGAACCCCTGATCTTCTTTTCATGACCTTGTAAGCAGTTAATCTCTTCAACCCTTATCAGTTAATTGTCACTATCCCAAAATGACCACACTTAATACTCCAATCTACGACCTGATAATCCAATCTCAATTTCTCCCCTGTGGTCTTTGAGCAATTGCTTCCCTGCTCCAATCTGTCAGTACATCATCTATCTATTATTATTATTATTATTATTATTATTATTATTATTATTATTATTATTATTATTATTATTATTATTATTATATAACTAAAATGCTCATCTTGTTATCTGCAGATTTGCATTGTTTCTCTATTTGCGCAAAAACAGTACAGGATAGTGCTACGATTTTTGGGCCACCTTACTCACCATTGTCCTGTGCTGTAAATGAAATAAGATTTGTTCAAATCGATAGTATATTAAAAAAGTTATTAAGGTTTCAAAAAATGTAACTTAAAACAGCGCCTCCACCCGCGCATGCGCAGTTGAGGGAGAGTTCCCGTGCGCATCTTTACTGGCGACACAAAGAGCACCCGACGGGTCCTCAGCCGCGCCTGCGTAGTTGGGGCCTTTCCAGAATTCAGATTACCATGTTTTTTTCACAACGGTGACACAGGTAAGATTTTGAAAACAACATTTAACTGCTGCTCCGGGCTCGCGGGGATCCGCCACCTTGGAGTTGAGGCTGGGGCTGCATCTGCGGGCGGCAGCGGCAGGCTCCGACTCCGGGGGCTGAGAGAGGCCACGTCGAGGATCCGGGGCCTGGGCACTGAGGCTGGCTCTCCTCAAGGCCTGCGGGGATCCTCCGCCTTGACACTGAGGCTGGGGCTGCATCTGCGGGTGGCGGTGGCCAGCTCCGGGGGTGTTGAGAGGCCATGCCGACGATCTGGGGCCTGGGCGCTGAAGCTCGCTCTGAGGCCGACGGATGCTGCTGCTGCTCCTGGCCTGCTCCTGGCCTGACCGCCTCCGGGGGTGTGGAGAGGCCGCGCCAATCCGAGGCCTGGGCGCTGAGCCTGGCTCTCAGGGCGGCGGCGGTGCTGCTGCTCTGGGCGCACAAGGAAGGAAAGCATCGGCACCCTCGAGATCCTGGGGAGGTGAGGAGGGAGAGTGAGGTGATTGAAGGAGAGGAGGGGGTAGGGAGGGATGGGGGGGGGAGTGGGGGAGGTGAGGAGGGAGAGTGGGGGAAGGAGGGGAATAGAGGGAGAGGAGGGGGAAGTGGGGAGGTAGGGAGCGGGGAATAGAAGGAGAGGAGGGCAGTGGGGGAGGTGAGGAGGCATAGTTGGGGGGATAGGGGGAGGTGAGTAGTGGGGGATAGAGGGATCGGAGGGAGGTATGGAGGGGAGAAGAGTTATTGAGGGAGGAAGGGAGTTACTGAGGGTAGGGGAAAGGGGAGGGAGGTAGAGGTGAGGGAGGGATTGGGGAGGGGAGGAGGAGAGGGGAAAGAAGAGGGAGAGTGAAGAGGAGGGGGAGGGGTGCTGGGGGATGAGGGGAAATGAGCCGCGCCTGCGCAGTTTGGAACTATGAATGAGTGGTGGAATATTGTGTTGGGGGTGCAGGTTGCGTTGGGAGAACGGGTAAGTTGTGGAATATTACGTTGGGGAATGGGTTGTGTTGGGGGACCAAGCCTCCCGTGTGACAGGGACCCAACGGGTCCCACTTGGTCTAGTTTAACACTAATATTGCCTTAACCAAAGTTGGAGCCACAGTTTTTGTGGCTTTGACCCTGCCCATGATATACTATGCTTCCTTATTCTTCTGGATTATTCTTCTGGATCATACTATCTTGTTCCACACCCTCCAGATGCTTGTTCTATCTTGTCCTATTCTTGCTCCACAGTGCACACATGTAAACTAATTTAATGGATGAAACTCAGCTAAGTTCCTTACTGGGTATGTATTCAGACTTACCAGCTTTCATATCCCTGGCGGGGATCCAGTGTGTGAGGGCATATTCTTGAATGTTCTGCCTCATTTGCGCACCGATCCTTGAGGTTAATGAACTCTGTCAAATACATCCTTGGCATCAGTGGTAGGTTAAAGAAAAACAGCCTTTGCCTGCTGTAATTAAACCTTCTCTTTCCCCTTGCACTACTGCTCCCTGGCATGATAAAACTAATTCATAATATTAGCCACCCTAATGTGAGTCTCCACATCCATCAAAAAAAGTGGTTGAGATGTATCTCAAACTATTTTCCATTTCACATTAAATTATTTGCTTGCAATCCTCCCGACCCCTGAAACCCCTGTTAATCTCAAACAATGCTGCCCTCCATTTTGCAGAAAGTTGCAACGCTTCCTGTTAACCTCCAAATGTTCTCCACAAACTTATAGTGACTTTCCTTTTTACAACACACACTGCTGGTAGGTAATGATTCAGTTGGTTCCTTGGGGTCAGGAACCTACGATGCAGTCGTTTGACTATTTTGTCGCCAATAACATTTAAAAAAATCTCAATGCATTGAAGAATTCTTGGACAGAAAACCAGGAAGGAATTTCTAATTAAATGTTTAAACATTCCAACTAAAGATTTGAACTTTCATATGACTAAAGTGGAAGGCTGAATGTAATGAGAATTAATTTTTAAAACAATTATTTTGAAATATCAATGCAAAAAAAAATGTACACAAATGTTTAGTTTGTAACAGTTTGCTATTACAGGTTTAATCAGGTTTAAGTCTGCCTATAAAATCACAACCAGACCATCCATTTCAGCAAAAGAATTAGTAAAATCCCCAAATTCACATACTTTCAAGTGATTTTATGCCTGTGGAGGTGAGGGTTACAAACAGTACCACCTGTGAAAGCAGAGTGGATCAATGAAAGCAATAAAGGAGTTTCCTGGGAAGCCATGTCGGCTCTCAAATCCCTAAGTAGCTGACAGTGTTGGGGAGTAATGATGGTTTGGCCGTCATCAACTGCCGTGAAATCTGGCCCCGTATAACCTTTCAATATTGGCTGCCGTCACCTACAGCAGCCCAAAACGACCTTATTTAAACTGCTGGTCCTTGTGTTTAAGTCACGTAACCACAGCACCCCCTCTCTATCATCTCCAGTCCTGATGTTGTGACGCTGGTCTCTTGTACATCGCACTCTCCCTCCATTCACCCCAACACTGCCGAAGGTGCCTTCAGTTGAAGTGGGCCTGTGTGGCTCTAAATCCACTGGGAAATGCACGAGTTTGACAAGGTAAGAACAGCTCCCATTCCAGGCATTTTTCGTCTCTACCGGAGATGGCTCTAGCAATGCCCTCTTCCTTGCCTTCTCTATTTGTCTCTTGGATTGCTTTGTACCACCTTGCCAATGACTCTGTTCCAACCATGTCTGACCTGTTTCCTAGGCTCTGGTTCTTTGCCAGTACTTTGAAAAGGAGAAGATCGATTTTTTGGGGAAAAAGGTGATCGAACTGGGGTCTGGCACTGGACTCGTGGGGATTCTTGCTGTCCTCCTGGGTGAGCTGAAGGGTGACAATGAACCTGTTGTATTAATATGAAAAGTAATACAGCCAATTGACATAGTATGTATATGCCAGTTATTATTGTGATTCAGAAGGCATTCATTTTCCTTTTCCCAATGAAAGGCTAATGCTGTGAATGCAGTATCCACACTCAAGTATTGTAACATCGTTTCTTCCATGCTGTGGTGGAAATATTTGAAATTTAGCATAAATTCACTCTAAATATAGACACCTTTTCATGTCATTGCCAATGACAAGGTTATTTTCAGCAACACAGTGTCACTCTAAATCCTGTAAGGAAATTTAACCTGCATCTGCAGTACTTTCCTACACATATCTAATGCAAGAACACATTAGAATATCATCACATGCAAGTCAAATATACAGTCATTAATGGTGCCTCCACAACAGGTCAAGTGACTTGGGTTCAATCCTGATTTCTCATGCTTTGTATGGAGTTTGCATGTTCTCCTGAGACAGTTCATGTTCATAGGTTCTAGGAGCAGAAATGCCCTTGCTGCTTTTCCCTATGTTCTTATGTATTCTTCGATCAATGGGTCCATAATGTCTTGGTTTGGCTTCTGCGAGTGTGCAAACATGTTATCTGTATATTACTGCTCGACTATTGTCAACAGTCTGAAGAAAGGTCTTGACCCGAACCGACACCCATTCCTTCTCTCCAGAGATGTTGCCTGTCCCGCTGAGTTGCTCCAGCATTTTGTGTCTACCTTTGACTTAAACCAGCATCTGCAGTACTTTCCTACACCTTTTGTCTGCTCAACTATTGAGGTTGGGAGTGATGTTGGTTCTGAAGTGTAGTAACCACAGGTGGAACACTTTCTCATTAGTTCCAAAGATTAGCTCAACTGCCTAAGGAACGTTGGGGTTGAAATGCAATATTCTGAGAAAAATTATTGAGAATAGTTTGGGGCAATGACATGGTTGATATCAGTTTCTTGGCACACACACACACACAGACACAAGAACCCTTACAAGGGGTTGTGCAAATTTGAAAACATTATTGTTTTTGGATCATCTTTGAATTCCAATTTTCAAGTAAGTGTGTATCAATTACACCAGTAGTAATGCTACACTTGCAGCCTATTTAAAAAAATATCTGACAAGAGCAGCTGCGGATATAATATCAGCACTTAAATAAATTGTTTTCCATATTCTGAGAATCCAACACCAAGCTTGTTGAATTTGATTACAAGATTCAGAACGGACTGGTGTTAAATTCCTAAATCCAGGGCATGGTGTTAATATCTGAATTATTATCACCATGTGCAAGACCAGATAGGTCCTGAATTGTAGAGAGTACATTTGACCAGGTATCGTCAAGAAAATCTCAAGAGATTCCAGGGCTGTTTATACCGCTCTGATTGGGTTTAGTTTCCATTTGAACAAGGTATTATTAGATGCACCGATGCTGGGTCTTCTCGTAGATTCGTTGGCCTTTGTGGCATTATCACCTGCTGAAATAAAATCCCTCAGTGATCTACAGGACAAACTACACAGCAGTTACTGGATGCTGCCAAGACAAGATTATTTACGTTAGATTTATTAGGTATGCACACGGTAGCAGATAAGCAAAGTGGTAATAAAGCATGATAGGAGAAGTTTTAGAGTGACATGGGCCAAACGCAGCCAGGTGGCACGAGTGTAGATGGGACATGTTGGTCCATGTGGGCAAGTTGGGCCGAAGGGTTTGTTTCCAGCAGTATGACTCTCTGACTCCATGACCTCTAATCATTTGAGTTTGATCATCATTTTATAATCAAAATTTACAGAGTCACAGAGTCGTCTCCTCAACTTCCCCTTCTTACCAAATTCCGCCACACAACTACACACTCGGGAAATTTACAGCTAGCAATTTACCTAATACACTCTCTTTGGCCATGGGTGGAAACCTACATGGAAAGTGTACTCTTGGAATCCATCTGAGAACAGGATCAAACCCGTGTCTCTGGAGCTGTGAGGCAGCTACTGTATGCACTATTGGATACCACCACTGTGCTGCCCCATTTTTCCAGACGGGTGAGAAGAAAAGAATAGACAATTATGCCGTTGTGTCTTTTGCACTCTTTAGCAATGGTTAATTTATTTTCTAACACTCCTGCCCTGTAACCTTTTGTTTCCCGTTTCTATACAAAATATTTCAAAGTTATATCGATGTTCATTAATTGTATGTTGAATCAAAATCTGTGTTGTAAACTAAATGCTCGCCCCATGCAAATTAGATTTTATTTGAAGTAATCTTATTCAACTCGTCTATCACAAACACTAAAGTGTGGCCAATTTCTAGAAGATGGACATAAAAGACTGGAGTAACTCAGCGGGTCAGACAGCATATCTGGAGAAAAGGAATAGGTGACGTTTCTGATCGAGACCCTTTTTCAGACTGAAAGTCAGGGGAAAGGGAAACGAGAGATATATTCGGTGATGTACAGAACAAATGAATGTAAGATGAATTTCTAGCGGACAGTCGATTATAGATACATAGATACATAGATACATAGAAATTAGGTGCAGGAGTAGGCCATTCAGCCCTTCGAGCCTGCACCGCCATTCAATACGATCATGGCTGATCATCCAACTCAGTATCCCGTACCTGCCTTCTCTCCATACCCCCTGATCCCTTTAGCCACAAGGGCCACATCTAATTCCCTCTTAAATATAGCCAATGAACTGGCCTCAACTACCCTCTGTGGCAGAGAGTTCCAGAGATTCACCACTCTCTGGCACATTTCTGGCACATTCACCACTCTCTGGCACCACTCTCTGTATAGGCACATTTCAGCCTTTCCGCGGGTCGTAGGAGGTCCAGGATTCTCTCTGTAGCCATGAAAGAAAGCGTGCGGAGAATATAAAAACTGACTCTGAAAGCTTCTTTAGATATGTAAAAAGGAAAAGATTAGTGAAGACAAATGTAGGTCCCTTACAATCAGAGACAGGTGAATTTATAATGGAAAACAAGGAAATGGCAGAACAGTTAAAGAGTACTTTGGTCTGTCTTCACCTAGGAAGACACAAACAATCTCCCAGAAGTACTAGGGGACCGAGGATCTAGTGGGAGGGAGGAACTGAAGGGAATCCACATTAGTCAGGAAATGGTTTTAGGTAAACTGTTGGGACTGAAGGCAGCTAAATCCCCAGGGCCTGATGGTCTTCATCCCAGAGTACTCAAGGAGGTGGCCCTAGAAATCGTGGATGCATTGGTGATCATTTTCCAATGTTCTCTCGACTCTGGATCAGTTCCTGTGGACTGGAGGGTAGGCCAATGTAATCTCACTTTTTAAGAAAGGAGGGAGAGAGAAAACGGGGAATTATATATCAGTTAGCCTTACATCGGTAGTGGGGAAGATGCTTAAGTCGATTATTAAAGATGTTATAGCAGCGCATTTGGAAAGCAGTGACAGGATCGGTCAAAGTCAGCATGGATTTATGAAGGGGCAATCATGGTTGACTAATCTTCTGGAATTTTTTGAGGATGTAACAAGTAGAATGGATAAGGGAGAGCCAGTGGATGTCGTGTATCTGGACTTTCAAAAGGCCTTTGACATGGTCCCACACAAGAAATTAGTGTGCAAAATTGTAGCACATGGTATTGGGCGTATGGTATTGACATGGATAGAGAACTGGTTGGCAGACAGGAAGCAAAGAATAGGAATTAACGGGTTGTTTCAGAATGGCAGGCAGTGACAAGTGGGGTGCCGCAAGGCTCGGTGCTGGGACCCCAGTTATTTACAATATATATTAACGATTTAGACGAGGGAATAAATGTGACCTCTCCAAGTTTGCAGATGACACAAAACTGGGTGGCAGTGTGAGCTGCGATGAGGATGCTATGAGGCTGCCGGGTGACCTGGATAGGTTGGGTGAGTGGGCAGATGCATGGCAGATGCAATATAATGTGGATAAACGTGAGGCTATCCACTTTGGTGGCAAGAACAGGAAGCAGAATGGTGTCAGATTAGGAAAAGGGGAGGTGCAACGAGGCCTGGGTGTGCTTGTACATCACTCACTGAAAGTAAGCATGCAGGTTCACCAGGCAGTGAAGAAAGCTAATGGCATGTTGGCCTTCATTGTGAGAGGATTTGATTTTGAGGAGCAAGGAGGGTCCTACTGCAACTGTACTGCAACTGTAGAAGGCTCTGGTGAGACTGCACTTGGAGTAAGGTGTGCAATTTTGGTCTCCTAATTTGAGGAAGGACATTATTGCTATTGAGGGAGTGCAGCGTAGGTTCATCAGGTTAATTCCCGGGATGGCGGGACTGACATGATGAAAGGGGTCGACTCGCCTTTTATTCACTGGACGTTAGAAGGATGAGAGGGTATCTTATGCAATCACAAAATTCTTGGACAGGCTAAATGCAGGAAAAATCTTCCCGATGTTTGGGGAGTCCAGAACCAGGTGTCACTGTTTAAGAATAAGGGGTGGGCATTTAGGACTGAGATGAGGGGGGGGGGGGGGGGTTCATCCAGAGAGTTGTGAATCAGTGGAGGCCAATTCACTGGATGTTTTCAAGAGAGTTAGATTTAGCTCTTAGGGCTAAAGGAATCAAGGGATATGTGGAAAAAGCAGGAACGGGGTACATGATTTTAAATGCTCAGCCATGATCATATTGAATGGCGGTGCTGGCTCGAAGGGACCTATTTCTATGTTTCTACGTTTCTATGTTTAACTATTAAACACCGCTAATTTATTCTGAAAAGGATTATTCCGTTTGGACTCTATTAAATTATCTTTTTGTTTCTTGCCAGGTGGGGATGTTACATTGACAGACCGAGAGAACGTGTTGAGTCAAATACAATACAATGTCTCCGTTAATATCCCTTCCGACTCTAAACATCGGTCAAAAGTCTGTCCGCTATCCTGGGGCAAGGATCACGTACATTTCCCCACCGATTACGACTTTATCCTGGGCTCGGATATTGTATATACCTCCCTCACCTACCCCTTGCTACTAAAGACTTTTCACCACTTATCCAAGGGGTCGACTATCATCTAC
The DNA here is from genome assembly GCA_038087875.1 of Malacoraja senta. Taxonomy (NCBI): domain Eukaryota; kingdom Metazoa; phylum Chordata; class Chondrichthyes; order Rajiformes; family Rajidae; genus Malacoraja; species Malacoraja senta. The sequence continues at coordinate 363,642 of JAXLNO010001265.1, forward strand.
CTCTCGTCAAAGTTACGGAAAGGAAATCACTCCGTCAGTTTCCACGAGGAGCTATTGCCCCAGCTTTACAACTGCCAACGGGTTCACTTAGTCGAGAGCAAAGCAATCAACGTGTACAAGATTAGCTCGATTAAACCAGTGGCCGGCCGACGACGTGACCGCGTAGATCCAAGGAACTTCCAGAGAGACGACATTCGAGGCATTGTCATTTGAATTTTAAAAAGTTAGGTTGTAGGAGATGGGTTTTGTTTTTGCTGATACAGATCAAGGCAGCAACTTTGTTTTTGTGGAAAGTTCTTGTTATTCATTTGAAGTTATATTTGAAAGCAAAATAATATTGTGCTGCCTTTGTATTTTTTTTTAATGTTCTGCACTCCACAGAAGCCAGTGTTCAATCTACAGCTAAAAGCAACTAGCTGCAAATCTAGTTACTCTCTGGAAACAAAAAGCTTGTGTGAAGCCGGAGTGCTGTTAAAATGTTACTGAAACAGCGTGTGATCAGTTTAAGCTGATGCTTCGATACGGTCAGCTATGAACCTAACTGATAACAGCCTTACCAGACAGCTAGCAAAATCGAACATGT
>JAXLNO010001265.1:364424-396924 GCA_038087875.1 Malacoraja senta
CCCCACCCTTCTCTCCTCCCCCTCTCCATCTCCCCCTCCTCCTCCTCGCACCCCCATCCCCCTCTCCCCCACCCCGTTCCCTCTCTACCCCACCCCGTCCCTCTCTCCCCCCGCCCCCCTTCCCCATATCCCTCCCTCCCACTCTTCCACTTCTCTCCCCCCTCCCCCTCCCACTCTTCCTCCACACTCTTTCTCCTCTCTCCCCCCACCGCTCTCCCCCTCCCTCCACACTGTTCTCCCTCCCTCCCCTACCCCATCTCCCTCCAACCCCCCACCATCCCTCCTCCCTCCCCCAACCTCCCTCCCCCTCCCCAATCCTCCCATCGCCCACCCCTCTCTCCTCCCCCTCCATCTCCTTCTCCTCACCCCTTTCCCTCTCCTCTCCTCCTCCTCCCACCCCCATCCCTCTCTCCCCACCCCCTCCTCCCTCCACACTCTTCCCCCTCCCTCCCGTACCCCAACTCCCTAAACCCGCTCCCTCCCCATCCCTCCCCCCTCCCCCACAACTCTCTCCCCTTCCCCCATCCCTCTCTCCTCCCATCCCCCCTTCCCTCTCTCCCCCCGCCCCCTTCCCCCTACCACTCTGTCCCTCATCAACCACTCCTCCTACCCCTCGCTCCCCACTCTTCCACCTCTCCCCCTTACCCACCGCTCTCTCTCTCCCTCCCCAATCCCTCTCTCCCTCTCCCTCCCCCCTTCCCTCCCTCCCCCTTCCCTCTCTCCCCCCACCCACTTCCCCCTCCCCCCACTCTTTCCCCTCCCTCCACACTCTTACCCCTCTCTCCCCTACCCCTACCCCATCTCCCTCCTCCCCTCCCCCACACCTCTCTCCCCCTCCCCTCTCGCCTCCGCTCCCCACTGCTCTCTCCTCCCCCTCCCCTCTGAATCTCCCTCTCCTCACCCCTCCCTCTCCCCCTCCTCCCACCCCATCCCCTCTCTCCCCCACCCCCTTCCCTCTCCCCCGCCCCCTCCCCTACCCCTCTGTCCCTCTTCCACCACTCCCCTACCCCCCACCCCCTCCCTTGCCACTCTTCCACTTCTCTCCCCCTTCCCCCCACCCCTCTCCCTCCCCACCCCTCTCCCTCCCCACCCCTCTCCCTCCCCACCCCTCTCCCTCCCCACCCCTCTCTCTCCCCATCCCTTCCCCCTCCTCCCCCTCCCTCCCCTCTCTCCCCCATCCCTCCCCCCTACCCCTCTGTCCCTCTTCCACCACTCCCCCTACCCCTCTCCCCCTCCCTCCCTATTCTTCACCTTCTCTCCCCACTTCCCCCACCCCTCTCCCTCCCCACCTCTCTCCCTCCCCCACCGTCTCTCTCCCCTCTCTCCCTCTCTCCCCCCACCCCCTTCACCTACCCCTCCCTCCCTCTTCCACCACCCTCTCCCCCTCTCCCCCTCCCTCTCTCTCACTTCCACCACTCCCCCCCGCCTGTGTGTTTGGGGGGTGGTTAGTGTGAGTGTGACGCCGCAGCCCCCCCCCCAGCAAACGCGCGTTGGGGAGACAGACCCAACGGGTCTGCACTTGGTCTAGTATATATATATATATATATATATATATATATATATATACACATACACAGAGAGTTGAAAGAAAAAGGTTGCTAAACAAATTAGAGGAAATCAGAAGAAAGAAACTAGAGAAATATATATGTGTTTGTGTATATACATCTATATCACATATTTTTTACATGAATTGGTCATCAAAACTAAAACTGAGCCAATCTTCATATTGGCAACACACTGTCTCATCGGCCATCTATGTCACTCAGATCCACAAAGTAATGTACCGTTTAGATCACATGCAGTGTCCACTCAGATGGATGCAGTACTCTACTACATGATCAGGTGAATGAAGTGGAAATGGTGTTCGCAATTTTATTGTTCCATGTGGTATTCATCAACATAAAAAGGAATAAGAAATACGTGCACTTATTGCGCCAACCAGATCTCTGGTAGACACCTTGCAACAACCGTTACACAAAATGTATTTGTGTATTCTGATGCTTTTTGGAAACTTTGTCATCAATGTGCTATCTTTTCTTATATTTGTTGTTGATAATATGTTAGTCATGAACCCAATAAAGTGCTTGTCAAGGAATTTGAAATTTGACCCCATATGTCATATATTTGTGTGCAGCTTTGTAAATATATATATACAACATTTTGAGATTTTAAAAATCAAGTCTAGCAATTTATCCCATCAGATAAAGCATAAAAATAAGTTTAATTTGACATCTAATTCACTTTCATATCTTCAGTATTAAAAAAGGTATGGCCATTTTCATACTGAAATTAGCATCTTGTTCCCAATTGCTTTTCGATTGACAACTCAAAAGCTGTGATATAGATGGTCAAAAGCCCATAACCTTCTTAAAAATTAAGAGAACTGAATGAAATTCTCAGTTATTATAGATTGAAGCATTCTGAAACAAATATGAAACAATCTTACTTGGATGACCTGAAATTAAAGCATATAATTAGTTAGTTACCTAATTGGAGCTAATTACAAAATTCAATTACTAGATCTAAACATCTATCAATTTCTTAAGAAAAGATTAACATTTTTAAATAGCCTATGTGTCCAAATAACATTCACACAAGAATTTACAATATAACATGATTTTTAAATCTCATTGTCATGAATTTATAGGCCAAATGGAAGGAAGTTAGTGTTTAATTCCCGTAAATTAATGGCCATTTAAATCATCTTGCGAGTGGGTTTTTGTGGAACGCGCTGGTTTGGAACGTTGCATTTGCGGTCAATTTAAACCTCATATCGGCAGGAAAAATACTGCCGGTTCGTATATTTACATAATGACATTTTCGCAACGTAAAATTTTGATTAAAGGCATTCTTAGAAGCAAGTTTATATATAAAATACATGGCTTTCCTTTACCTGTCCCATACATGAAATCCTTCCCCGTTGTCGGCATTGACGGCTTTACAAGATTATTTTTAATTTACTCCTGTTCGCAAAATATCCAGTGCAGTTTAAAAGAAACTTAATAAAACGGCAGTCGAAGCGATTATTCTTTAGCAGCTAAACAGCCTGATAGACATCGATTTGAATAGGCTGGAGAAACAAGGCATTTTAAACCCGCCCCCCTCTCAAAGGCGCCAAAGTCGCGCACACGGGCAGTGACAGAACTGCAGCGCCACTGAAGGTAAGTTTTGTAACATATCTATAATTATATATATAATTGCCTTTATGGTTTATGTACATCATCTGACAAATAAGATAGAGAGTAATAGTGATGCATTAAATCAAAGTTGCTTCTAATCCAAGAGAAGGAAATTTATTTATCTCTAACATGCCTCTCACACACAGGCACACACAAACACACATTCATATAAATATATATATGTTAAATTTAATTTTGTGCACAGTTTGTGTTAAAGCAATAGAAGGGAACTGCACGATACATTGCAAGGGAAACTACGCAAAGGAGGGCGCTGGGGAGGAAAGATGGGAGGGAAATGGGGGAACAGGGGGAACAGGGGGAAAACATTTACACTAAAATTAACTAAAATATGTGATGTGATAGATGAGCTATATCAAACACTGTTCCCTACAACACTGATTACACCAAAGATGATAGAGCGGATTACACAGCAGGACGCATAACGGAAGTCACGTTTTGCATTAACAAATGGCGGACGTTATGTTCCGTTACGTACTACACCTCAGTGCGTTGGTTTACGTCGGAATGGAGCATCTTGCTCCGCTCTATGATCTTTGCTGGGAACCACGCCACCGGATCCATCGAGTTCTTTCCCTGCAGTGCCTGCAGGACGTTCCGTGCTGACCACTGTCCGATGGACATGTGGTCAAAAGTGTTGGTCCGGAAGAACCTTTCCACAAACAACAGATGGGGCGGCAATGTCCAGCTGACTGGCACATTGCGTGGCATCTGCGCCAGGCCCATCCTTCGCAACACCAGGGACAGGTAGAACCTCAGCAGGTAGTGACACTTGGTGCTCACGTGCCTTGGCTCTACACTCCGCCTGATGCAGCCACACACGAAGGGTGAGGGCGACGTTGAGCATGCCTTTACCCCCATTTTCTGCAGCCTTGTGCATTGTGGCCCGCCGCACCCGGTCTATCCTCAACCCCCAGATGAACTGGAAGACGGCCCGGGTGATCCCTGTGGCGTAGGAGGGAGGGACAGGCCACACTTGCACCAAGTACAGCAGCCCCGAGAGCACCTCACACCTGATGACCAAATTTTTTCCCGTTATGGAGAGGGAGCGTTGTCTCCACAGCTCTAGCTTCTTCCCCACCTTGGCTTTCTCCCTCTTTCCCCTCCCCTTCCCAGCTCTCCCACAGCCCACTGTCTCCACCTCTTCCTTTCTTCTTCCCGTCCCTCCCCCCACACCCCCACATCAGTCTGAAGAAGGGTCTTGACCTGAAACGTCACCTATTCTTTCGCTCCATAGATGCTGCCTCACCCGCTGAGTTTCTCCAGCATTTTTGTCTACCTTCGATTATTCCAGCATCTGCAGTACCTTCTTAAACAGGAGAGATTGAGATCAGTGCGTGTAGTCCAGGAATGCAAGGAACGTGCCTCGTTGATGGTGTCTCTATGACGATACCGCAGCTCAGGAGAAGCTGTAAACTGAGTCTGAGACCCATGAAAGTCCGAGATGCCGCTGAACCTTACAGCACCCGATTATGGCAAAGCAAAACGAGGTGGGGTGGGACTTCACCGAAGGTAACACCGAAATGTCAATTTCATCAGCTCCCTTCTGACTCGCAGTCTCACCCCCACGATCTTGCAGCCGTCGCCACCTCAGTCAAACCTTCAAACTCCTGTGAAAAATAGTCACAATTCTCACAAAACAAATCTCCCAAAGAGACAGGCACTACACTCCACTTAAAAACGCTATCTTTACAATAAATCTCTGCTTTCTGCTTTTTTTTCACAACTAACATCACCTCAAAATGGCTGCTCATTGGCCATGGAAAGATTGGTTCTGCAGACAGATCTAAACTGTTCTCAGTTCAGCTGAAGAGTAACAGAGTTGAAGCATTAATTTTATTTATCTCTCCACAGAATGATCTCCCCCCTTGAATACACCCAGACTTCCCATTTATATTTGAGAAAATAATTAATGTTATTTTGAGTATATTGGGCAGCTTTGTCCTAAAATGATTTTTGTATTGTTGGCATTGAATAATTATATTAAAGAGCCTGTAGGACAAAAAAAAAATCAAGATATGAATGAAATTGCCTTTATTTGAAATATCATTGATATTCCTCTCACAGTTCATTGCACTTTCCATGGAACACCTTGCGTGGAGACTCCAGCCAATTGTAGCTCATTCCAAGGCAAGTTGTATTATTAATGGTCTACTGCTTTAGTCAACAAATCTTTTCATATTAATAATGATGCAACTGTGTGATCTCCAGGGAAGTTTCACTCCTGAATAAATGCACTGCTCCTCTCTATGCATCTTGTAATCAGGTAGAGCACTTCCCTCCATCACCAGTAGAAGACATCACCTTCCACCAAAAATGCGGGAGGTAACAATACTGCATCAGATAGAAGACATTTACTACCCTGTTCTTGCAGCTGTGGGAATTCCTGGTAAGCCAATATCTCTTGATGTACATTTGGTAAATGCATCTTAAAATATTGAACAGTCATCTTGTAACTGATCGACACACATGTCAAAGCGTTCTATGGCCTCTCTGGTCTTGTGCTTCCTTAGTTTAGTTTAATTAGTTAGTTTAGTTTATTGTCTTGAGTAACGAGGTACAGTGAAAAGCGTGCTTGCATTTGTCCAAATGCTTGTTCTGATTACCCTGGAGTTGGAGATGCATTGTACAGAGTACAGATCACACTGTGGCAATCTCTGCCACAAAATCTGTTCCTCAACCACTGACTCTATCCCCCTGGTCTGCAACTGCCTGATCATAAGGTAACAAGCAAGCTGGACAAGCTAGATGCAGGAAAAAAATTCCCAATGTTGGGCGAGTCCAGAACCTGGTGCCACAGTCTTTGAATAAAGGGGAGGCCATTTAAGACTGAGGTGAGAATAAACTTTTTCACCCAGAGAGTTGTGAATTTGTGGAATTCCCTGCCACAGAGGGCAGTGGAGGCCAAATCACTGGATGGATTTAAGAGAGAGTTAGATAGAGCCCTAGGGGCTAGTGAAATCAAGGGATATGGGGAGAAGGCAGGTACGGGTTATTGATTGGGGATGATCAGCCATGATCACAATGAATGGCGGTGCTGGCACGAAGGGCCGAATGGCCTCCTTCTGCACCTATTTTCTATATTTCTATGTAACCCAATCTGCTGTTGAATCTGATTTTTCCTCCTGTTTGTTCCTTATATACTTGCCTGTCCTAATGCATTCCTTCTCCTACCTTCAAAAATTCTGCTTCCTGCATTCCACCCACCAATCCTACACTTGCCAACTCAGTGGCTCTCACCTACATCCTAAATTCTGAAACATGAACTCTGCTTTTCTTTCCACTGATGCTGCCTGACCAACTGAATGTTTCCACCACTCTGTGCTTTTGGTTCATGAGAGGTGTGTACAACAGAAGTGGACAACAGAAGGCTTGAATCTAATGGTAAAAGCCAGGAAAAATAATACATGTGGGTGAGGGAGTTGTCCATGGAAGGGGATGAATTAGGTCTGAGATGACCATTAGAGGAGAGGTAAACTGTTTGTAGGAAATACAAAAGGACTGATTGTCTGAAATGGTTGAATTTGATTTTGGCTTTTGAAACCTGTTACATTCCCAGTCAGAAGATGAGATTCTAATCCTATGTCTAACTTTATTAAAGCAGTGCAAGGAAACAATGACTGCAAGTTCAGAGTATGCTTTCGCAATGTTGTAAAGGGAAGAGGAGTGAAGATAGGTTGGTGGAGACATCACTTTAAACCGGTGGAATTTGCGGACAATGATCATTGAAAGTGGAAGCTAGTGAGGAGAGTGAAGGCAAGATGTCCCTTATACTTGGTCTCAGTGGCAGGGGAGGGAGTGAGGGTAGCAATGCACAGTATGTACCAGATGTAGTGAGAGCCCTGTTGACTCTGACAGGGAAAACCATAATTGTGAATATGGGACCATAATTGAAAGCTCTGTTACGTGAGATGTCAAGACTAGAACAGATGCAAAGGAGACAGTGGAGAAACTGTGGGGTGGCACGATGGTACAGCATTAGAGCTACTGCCTTACAGCGCCAGAGACCTTGGTTTGATCCTCACTATGGGTGCTTGTCTGTACGGAGTTTATATGTTCTACCTGTGACCTGCGGGGGTTTACTCCGAGATCTTTGGTCTCGTCCCACCCTCCAAAGACGTACAGGTTTGTAGGTTAATTGCTTGGTGTAAATGTAAAGTTGTCCCTAGTGTGTGTAGGATAGTGTTAGTGTGCGGGAATTACTGGTTGGCGTGGTCTTGGTGGGTTGAAGGGCCTGTTTCCATGCTGTATCTTTAAACTAAACTAAACTAAGCTTGGAGAATGGAAGCAGGTTTGGAACTATAGTTAAGTAGCTTTGGGATTCTTAATGGATATTGGCCATTAACATAACCCGTGAGATGGAGCTGGGAAGCTGTAAATGAAATGAAGAATCACGGATGGACAAGATGAAAGTGACGGAGTGCTGGAAATTGGCAGAAAATGTGTTGAAACATGCCACCCGAACCATCCGGTGGGTGAGATGGGGCAATACCACACAGAGGAGTCTTTCCCCATGAAGCCCATTGACCTCAGGTTTACCACAGAACCTTAATATCACACCGTCAAAAATGTCAAATAACATCCAAACCTCAGTTTAGAATATAGAACATTGCTTCATGTTTGCACCAACGTGGGAATGGGGTCTGGAATGAGTAACCGTAGTGAATTTAAAACAAAATACTTTATTTGTGAATAATGGTTGCTTGATAATACCCGGCATTGTTTTGTTAGTGACTAGAATTGGACCAATCGGGCAAGAATGAGCCAGGTTAGATCGATCTTTATTTTGTGTTTGGGATATACCCGGGGAATTTATTTATTGAATGGCTGATGAACCTTGAAAGGATGAATGACCAGTTGGTGCTCACATTCCCATAATAACCCCTTGCTCTCTGGAATTGCCTTCATGACTGATATTTCGATCAATGACTTACTTGCTGTTTTGCATTTGTTGTAGTCAACTTGATGGCCATTGTGATCCTGTCGAGAGGAAAGTGCGGACTCTCCAGGTGCATCACTCTCTACCTGGTGGCCATGGCGACGGCGGATATGATGGTCATTTTCACTGATGTGCTACTGTACACGATCATTCCTTTTCATTTCCCGGGAACTTACATGGACACCACTGCTGCAAAGTCTCTCCAGCTCGTCCTGCTCTCTGCAGCCACCGATGTCTCTGTCTGGTTCACCGTCACTTTCACCTTCGACCGATTTGTTGCCATCTGTTGTCAAAAGCTGAGAACCAAATATTGCACCACGGAAACTTCCACAGTGGTTCTAACAGCTGTGAGTGTGGTGCTCAGTCTGAAGAACATCCCTCTGTACTTTATATATGAGCCTGAGTATATTGTTGATGATGTACCCTGGGGTAACACCATATCACTGAGTTTTTACACGGAAACTGCATGGGTAGCTTTTGACTTGTTCTGCATGACTTTAACTCCTTGCTTCCCATTCCTTCTGATTCTGCTGCTCAATACTCTGACTGTCAGATCCATTCTGGTGACGGGTAAAATCCGCAGGAGGCTCCAGAAAAGCAGTCATTGTGAGGATCGCAATGACCCAGAGATGGAGAAGCGAAGGAAATCCATCATCTTGCTCTTCACCATATCAGGCAGTTTTGTAGTTTTGTGGATGACAAGAGTGCTGCATTTCCTTTATTACCGGATCACCAACAAACACAATCTCATGGGTCTGGGACACATCGTTGAACAAACTGGCTACATGCTGCAGCTTCTGAGCTCCTGCACCAACACCTGTATTTATGTGGTGACCCAGACTAGGTTCAGAGAGCAGCTGAGGGATGCCCTGATGTACCCATTCACTGCGGTGGTTGCATGGTTTAAGTGAAGCCACCTTCTTAACCACGTTCCCAGTGCCCTCCTCTCAGCCATTCTGCTCCCTCTTTCTCTAACACTGTGAGTAGATTGGGTCTGCAAGTAGTCCCCCAAGTGTAACCTGACTGGGTGCATCATGGCCTGGTGTGGTAATTCCAATGCACAGGGATACAGGAAGCTGCAGAGGGTGTGGACTTAGCCTGGTCCATCACGGGTGCAGCCGTCCCCACCACCCTAAGCATCTACGTGATCTACGTCTCTACAGATCCCCACCATCCTGGCCACGCCCTCTCCTTCATGCTTCCATCAGGCAGGAGGTACAGAATCCCTCACCACCATGTTCAGGAACTGCTACTTTCCTACAGCCTTCAAGTCCTTGAACCAAGCTACTCTCTGAGGACAGCGGACGAAATATGCTCACAATATGTTTCAACACTATTACTCCAGAAGGATGTGTTCTATACTTCCTATATACTCATGAGTGTGGGTCCAATTTCTGCAAATGACAGCACTATGGTGGGCCAAATCTCGGACAATGATGAGAGGGACAGGAAGGTGAAAGTGAACTTAGTTACATCCAGACAAGTCAACAACCTCTCCCTCAATATCAGCAAGATGAAGGCGCTAGTTATTGTCTTTAGGATGCAAGGTGTATACACTCCAGTCAGCATTAAAGTTTCCAAATTCGAATTGGTCAAGAGCATCAAGTTCCTTGGCATATATATCACCAACAATCTGTCTTGCACCAACCACATTGAAGCTAGTCCTCCACTTCTTTGTTCCTATATACTTACCAAAGAAGGTTTTTAAAAAACTCGACTCAGATATCACTAATTTTATATGGGACTATAAATCACATAGAATACAAAAAACTCATCTGAATAAACCTAAAGTATTAGGGGGTTTAGCACTACCTAATTTTATGTATTATTATTGGTCAGTAAATATTAAAAATATGATTCAACTGATGGATAATTCCGCCCAGCAAGCGGACTGGATTGTAATGGAGAAAGAGGATTGTTCCTCTAGAAACATTGGAGCGATCCTCCTCTCTCCAATGAAATTGAATAACATAAATTATAATAAGAACCGAATTATTCATAGTACAATCCGAATTTGGAAACAAATAAAACAAAATTTAAAATTAAGAAATTTATCACTTTTATTACCTATAGTCAATAACCCTTCGTTTAATCCTTCTATTATAGATAAAGCTTATACACAATGGGATAGATTAGGAATTAAAACGCTTGGTGACTTGTATGAAACTGGAAAATTACTTTCATTTCAACAATTACAAATAAAATTTAAACTCGGAAATAATCAATATTTTAAATATTTTCAAATATGCGACTATTTGAAAAAATATACAAAAGATCATCATAATAACCCAGCAGATGTACTGGACGAGGCAATGCAGATAAAAGCGGAATCAGCAAACTTAATATCATATTTGTATAATATTATCTTAAATGCACAAATACCATCTACGGAGGGTATCAGAAGAGACTGGGAACAAGAATTAGCTATTAAAATTTCAAAGGAAAGTTGGAATGAATACTTATTAAACGTGCATAAATGCTCGATTAATGTAAGACACACTTTAATACAATTTAAAATTTTACATAGATTATATTATTCGAAAACTAAAATTCATAATGTATCATCTATTTGTGATAAATGTCAATCCCAAGAAGCTACCATAACGCACTCATTCGTTTCTTGTACAAAAATTCAAAAATTTTGGAATGAAATTTTTGAAATCTTTACAAAGTTATTTAAAACAAGACTGATACCCAAAGCAGAATGGATTATCTTCGGTATAACGGAAGATGGTCCAGAACTAAATGTGTTTCAAAAGAAACGAATGGACTATGGGTTAATAACTGGAAAAAAGCTAATTCTAAAATTTTGGAAGAAGGCTCCAATACCAACTATAAATATGTGGATTTCAAATATGTTTGAAACATTACACCTAGAAGAGATAAGACTCCTCCTAGCAGGTAAACCAGATCATTTCCACCTGACGTGGTCTGCATTTATAGAATTATTACAAACATAGGGTGCAAAAGTACTTAAAAAAAAAAAATTGAGGTCAGGTAAGGGGGGATGATAGTTGAAGAGTTGGTATGTCCTATTTACGTAATGCTCATAAAAATATTTGTTTCTCTCTTTTTCCTCTTTCTCTCTTTCTTTCTTTCCTAGGGTCTATTTCTTAACTCTTTTTCTTTTGTTTTTAATTTTGCTCTTATAGGGTCTTCGTCCTTTTTTGTTGTCACATTTCCTACACTTTCACTTTTTCCTTCACTTTCCTCTTTCTTTCAATCTTTTCCTTTTCTAGTGTAAAAATAAATGGAGTACATTAATTGTAAGAAGATATAAATGACAAGTACTAATGTATGTGGTTGTAATGTAATGTACTTCTAATAAAATACAAATTTAAAAAAAAAGGATGCAAGGTGTATACACTCCAGTCAGCAATAAAGTTTCCAAATTCGAATTGGTCAAGAGCATCAAATTCCTTGGCATATATATCACCAACAATCTGTCTTGCACCAACCACATTGAAGCTAGTCCTCCACTTCTTTGAGAGACTGGAAGTTCGACATCTCTCCAACAACTCTCACCAACCTATACAGATGCACCATAGAAAACATACTATCCCGTTGCATCACAGCTTGATAGGAAACAGTTTTTCGTAAGACCACAAAAAAATTGTAGATGTAATGCGGTCCATCACACGGACGAGCCTCCCCACCATTGACTCCAATGAAACTTTACTCTGCCTCGTTAAAGCAGTCAACATAAACAAGATCCTTTTTCATCCTGGTCATTCCTTCTTCTCACCACTCCCATCAGGAAGAAGATACAAATACTTGTAAGAACATGCCACCAGATACTTCACCACTGTTATCAAACAGCCAAACTTCTTATCTTATCTTATCTTAAACATATAACCATATAACCATATAACCATATAACAATTACAGCACGGAAACAGGCCCTCGGCCCTTCTAGTCCGTGCCGAACACATTCTCCCCTAGTCCCATCTACCTGCACTCAGACCATAACCCTCCATTCCTTTCCTGTCCATATACCTATCCAATTTATTTTTAAATGATAAAATCGAACCTGCCTCCACCACTTCCACTGGAAGCTCATTCCACACAGCTACCACTCTCTGAGTAAAGAAGTTTCCCCTCATGTTACCCCTAAACTTCTGTCCCATAATTCTTAAATCATGTCCTCTTGTTTGAATCTTCCCTTCTCTCAATGGAAAAAGCTTATCCACGTCAACTCTGTCTATCCCTCTCATCATTTTAAAGACCTCTCTCAAGTCCCCCCTTAACCTTCTACGCTCCAAAGAATAAAGACCTAACTTGTTCAACCTTTCTCTGTAACTTAGTTGCTGAAACCCAGGCAACATTCTAGTAAATCTCCTCTGTACTCTCTCTATTTTGTTGACATCTTTCCTATAATTTGGCGACCAAAATTGTACACCATACTCCAGAATTGGCCTCACCAATGCCTTGTACAATTTTAATATTACATCCCAACTTCTATACTCAATGCTCTGATTTATAAAGGCCAGCATACCAAAAGCTTTCTTTACCACCCTGTCTACATGAGATTCCACCTTCAGGGAACTATGCACAGTTATTCCTAGATCCCTCTGTTCAATTGCATTCCTCAATTCGCAACCATTTACCATGTACGTCCTATTTTGATTTGTCCTGCCAAGATGTAGCACCTCACACTTATCAGCATTAAACTCCATCTGCCATCTTTCAGCCCACTTTTCCAAATGGCCTAAATCTCTCTGTAGACTTTGAAAATCTACTTCATTATCCACAATACCACCTATCTTAGTATCATCTGCATACTTACTAATCCAATTTTCCACACCATCATCCAGATCATTGATGTACATGACAAACAACAGTGGACCCAACACAGATCCCTGAGGCACCCCACTAGTCACTGGCCTCCAACCTGACAAACGGCCATCCACCATTACTCTCTGGCATCTCCCATTCAGCCACTGTTGAATCCATCTGTCTACTCCACCATTAATACCCAACAATTGAATCTTCTTAACCAACCTTCCATGCGGAACCTTGTCAAAGGCCTTACTGAAGTCCATATAGACAACATCCACTGCTTTACCCTCATCAATTTCCCTAGTAACCTCTTCAGAAAATTCAAGAAGATTAGTCAAACATGGCCTTCCAGGCACAAATCCATGTTGACTGTTCCTAATCAGACCCTGTTTATCCAGATGCTTATATATATTATCTCTAAGTATCCTTTCCATTAATTTGCCCACCACTGACGTCAAACTAACAGGTCTATAATTGCCTGGTTTACTCTTAGAACCCTTTTTAAACAATGGAACAACATGCGCAGTACGCCAATCCTCTGGCACCATTCCCGTTTCTAATGACATTTGAAATATTTCTGTCATAGCCCCTGCTATTTCTACACTAACTTCCCTCAATGTCCTAGGGAATGTCCTGTCAGGACCTGGAGACTTATCCACTTTTATATTTTTCAAAAGTGTCAGTACTTCTTCTTCTTTGAATCTCATAGTTTCCATAGCTACTCTACTTGTTTCTACCTCACATAATTCAATATCCTTCTCCTTGGTGAATACCGAAGAAAATAAATTGTTCAATATCTCCCCCATCTCTTTTGGCTCTGCAGATAGCTGTCCACTCTGACTCTCTAATGGACCAATTTTATCCCTTGTTATCCTTTTGCTATTAATATAGCTGTAGAAACCCTTTGGATTTACTTTCACCTTACTTGCCAAAGCAACCTCATATCTTCTTTTAGCTTTTCTAATTTATTTCTTAAGATTCTTTTTACATTCTTTATACTCCTCAAGCACCACATTTACTCCATGCTGCCTATAATTATTGTAGATCTCACTCTTTTTCTGAACCAAGTGTCCAATTTCCCTTGAAAACCATGGCTCTTTCTAATTATTACTATTTCCTTTCAACCGAACAGGGACATAAAGATTCTGTATTCTTAAAATGTCACCTTTAAATGTTCTCCATTTCTCTTCTACATCCTTCCCATAAAACAAAATGTCCCAATTCACTCCTTTTAAATCCTTTCGCATCACCTCAAAGTTAGCCTTTCTCCAATCAAAAATCTCAACCCTTGGTCCAGTTCTGACCTTCTCCATAATTATATTGAAACTAATGGTATTGTGATCACTGGACCCGAAGTGCTCCCCAACACATACCTCCGCCACCTGACCTGTCTCATTTCCTAACAGGAGGTCCAGCACTGCCCCTTCTCTAGTAGGTACCTCTATGTATTGCTGCAAAAAACTATCCTGCACACATTTTACAAACTCCAAACCATCCAGCCCTTTTACAGAATGTATTTCCCAGTCTATGTGTGGAAAATTGAAATCTCCCACAATCACTACCTTGTGCTTACTACTAATATCTGCTATCTCCTTACATATTTGCTCTTCCAATTCTTGCTCCCCATTAGGCGATCTATAATACACCCCTATAAGTGTTGCTACACCTTTCCCATTTCTCAGTTCCACCCAAATAGCCTCCCTAGACGAGCCCTCTAATCTATCCTGCCAAAGCACTGCTGTAATATCTTCCCTGACAAGCAATGCAACACCTCCACCTCGCCCCTTCAATTCTATCACACCTGAAGCAACGAAATCCTGGAATATTTAGTTTCCAATCACAGCCATCCTGCAACCATGTTTCACTAATCGCCACAACATCATACTTGAAGGTGTCAATCCAGGCTCTAAGCTCATCCACCTTTCTAACAATGCTCCTAGCATTAAAATTTACACATTTAAGAAACCCACCATCTCTTATTCTCTGTTTATTATCTTTTTCTTCTTTCTCCCCTACATGTTGGGTCTGAGTGCTTCCCTTCTCTGCCTCCTGCCTCACACACTGTCTACTTGCTTTCTCTATTTGAGTCCCTCCCCCCAACCGTTCTAGTTTAACGTCTCCCCAGCAGCCTTTGCAAATCTCCCCACCAGGATATTGGTCCTCCTCGGGTTCAAGTGCAACCCATCCTTTTTGTACAGGTCACACCTTCCCCAAAAGAGGTCCCAATGATCCAGAAATTTGAATCCCTGCCCTCTGCACCAGTCCCTCAGCCACGCATTTATCCTCCACCTCACTCCATTCCTACTCTCACTGTCGCGTAGCACAGGCAGTAATCCTGAGATTGTTACTTTTTTGGTCCTTCTCCTAAACTCTCCTCCTAACTCCCTAAATTCTCCTTTCAGGACATCTTCTCTTTTTCTACCTATGTCATTGGTTCCACGACCTCAGGTTCCTCTCCCTCCCATTTCAGGATATCTTGGACACGTTCAGACACATCCCAGACCCTGGCACCAGGGAGGCAAACTAACATCTGGGTCTCCTGACTGCGTCCACAGAATTGCCTATCTGCCCCCCCCCAACTATAGAGTCCCCTATTACTATTGCCCTCCTCTTCTTTTCCCTACCCTTCTGAGCAACAGGGCCGGTCTCTGTGCCGGAGGCCCGGCTGCTGTCGCAACCCACAGGTAGGCTGTCCCCCCCCAACAGTACTCAAACATGAGTACTTATTTCCAAGGTGTACAGCCACCTTTCCAAGGGTACTCTCTAGTCCCTGCCTCTGCCCCTTTCCCTTCCTAACCGTGACCCACTTGTCTGCCTCCCGTGGTCTTGGAGTGACCACCTCTCTATAACTCCTCTCTATGACCTCCTCACTCTCCCTGACTAGACAGAGTTCATCGAGCTGCTGCTCCAGGTTCCTAATACGGTCCCTTAGGAGCCCCATCTCGACGCACCTGGCGCAGATGTGGACATCTGGAAGGCTATCAGACTCCAAGACTTCCCACATCTAACATCCAGAACAGTAAACTGCCCTGGCCCTCATTCTCCCCCCTTACCCAGGATACAATACAAGGTGCTGGAAGAATCAGCTGCTTCCTCTAGTCCGCTTCCACCAATCAGCGGCTTCCTCAAGCCCACTTATTTTGAAATGTGAATGGAACGTTGCAGAGTTGGGTGCTCCTCCCACACCAATGGCTCCAGGGCCTCTGTGGAACAAAGCCCCGCGATCAGTTTTTAAACTCACCGCCCGGACGTAGCTCCTCCCGCACCAACGACTCCTGGGCCTCTGTGAAAACAAAGCCCCGCGATCGGTTTTTAAACTCACCGCCCGGACGTTGCTCCTCCCGCACCAACAGCTCCTGGGCCTCTGTGGAATAAAGCCCCGCGATCGGTTTTTACTCACTGCCAGGACGTTGCTCCTCCCGCACCAACGGCTCCTGGGCCTCTGTGTCCAGTCTCCTGTGGCCTCTGTGAAACAGTCTTCCCATAAGCTTGTGCTTGGTCCTAATTTTCCAATTTACCTCATTATGACGTTGGACCTTTTCTCGGTAACTCTAATGCTACAATGAGACAACACCATATACTGCACTCTGGGATGTTTCTCCTTGTTCTACCTGCTGCACTTCTGCATGGCTTGATTGTACTCATGTACAGTATGATTTGATTTGACTGGATACCAAACAAACAAAAGCTTTACACTGTATCTCGATTCAGGTGACCATAATAAACCAATACCAACTCTAATTCTACGTCAACAATGGAACAATAAGGACCATCTCCCAGATGACCATGGAATTGATTTCTAAGTGGTTTTGTGCCAATGTCTTGTTTCATGCACAGTCTTTTTCTTTCCACAGTTTTGTAGAATGTATTTAATTGTAAGGTTTTGTATGTTATTTGAGTCCATGTGCCTGTGATGCTGCTGCAAGCGAGATCTTCAATGCATCTGCACCCCACTATACTGTGCAAAATAAAATTAACTCAACACAACTTGACTTGACTTAGTGATATTGCTAGAGTCACTGGCTCCTGTTGCAAGGGAACAGGTTCAAGGATCCGACTGATAGAACAGAAAAAGCCTCACACTCCAGTTACAGTATACATCAAGTTTATTGGCAACAGAGTAAACATCTACTTATCTAGGTTTGCACAAGTCCCCTTCTACAGCAGCACACCTCTCTCTCTATGCCCCCTTGCGAGGAGCTGGTCGCAACCCAGTCCGTCGGTGAGGCCTTCCAGTATACATCAAGTTTATTGGCAATAGGGAGTGAACATCTACTTATCTAGGTATGCGCAGGACCCTGTCTGCAGCAGCACAACTCCCTCTCCCTATGCCCTGTCCGAGGTGCCGGTCACAATCCCAGCCCTTTGATGACCTTTTGGAGAACAATGGAGCATGCTGTAGACACCTGCTTTATACCAAGTGGGGCAAGAGGCCGTCATAGCACTACTTCAAGCCAATATAATTCCGAAATATGCCATTAGTCCCCAATAGAGTCATAGGGTCATAGAGTGATACAGTGTGGAGATAGGGCCTTTGGCCCAACTTCCCCACGCAGGCCAACATGTCCCACCTGCCTGCATTTGGTCCATATCCATCCAAATATCTCCTATCCATGACCTGGTCAAACTGTTTCTTAAACGTTGGGATAATCCCAGCCTCAACTACCACCTCAGGCAGCTTGTTCCATTCACGCACCACCCTTTGTGTGAAAAAGTTACCCCTCAGATTCCTATTAAATCTTTTCCCCTTCACCTTAAACCTATGTCATCTGGTTCTTGATTCAGCTACTCTGGGCAAGAGACTCTGTGCATCTACCCAATCTATTATCTATCGATAGCAGGGGCCCACAGCATTTTCCACCCTCTCTTGTTACCAAGCAAAGCCCTATTAACTATTTGTTATCTACAGACTATTCGTGCGCCAGGCATTCTCACTACAACTCCCTGTGCAGCGAAAGCGTTCTGTTGTCTTGAGTGGCACCACCAGTATGTTGAATGGAGTAGGTTCTGAGCAGGCCCAACAACCATTGATGGGACACTGTGGGCCTCTAGCAGTTGTAGCACAATACCTCCCCCCACACCACCACCAGTTTCAGCCGTGTAAATGGGTCACCTGCAGGAGCAGTGCCAGGAGCAGCATCAGCTGCACCAAAACATGAAGCCAAACAACACAAAAAGCTGGAGAAACTCAGTGGGACAAGCAGCATCTCTGGAGAGAAGGAATGTGAGATGCTGTTTGTCCCGCTGAGTTACTCCAGCTTTTTGTGTGTACCTTCTTTTTAAACCAGCATCTGCAGTTCCTTCATACCCAAGACAAACAACACAGCAGATGCTGGAATCTAGAATTTAAAAAAAAGCTGGAAGACCTGAGCAGGTCAAGCAGCACGTATGGAGGTAAATGCTTTAAAGTTGATGCTTTGGGTTCAGCCTTAGCAGAGGGAAGGTTGCCAGTATTTAGCAGTATAAGACATGGTGGGGCAGAGGGTGGAAGGTGATAGATAGATTTAATTTCCCCCCCCTCACATTGCAATAGACTGCCTACCTGTCCTTTCCCTCTCAATCCTGATGCGTGGTTTTGACCCAAAATGTCAACACATACTTTTTGCTTCCACATGTGCTGAGTTCTTCCTGCCTTCTGTTTTCCATACCAAAACTTGATTCACCCAACCTAGTGAAGCTGCATCACAGGACAGAACATTCAGCAAACAGTGGGAGCACCGTGTAATGACACCACCAATTTATCAGCGTAGAGTTCTGATGTCCTGAGAGTAGTGGTGGGCTGCTGAGATGGGGAATGAGTCTGTTGATATCCCCATGTTCAGTGGTAGCAGGGCCCAAAACTACCTGCACACATTGGCTTTCCTCCATCTTTATGATGCTGCTTTTTAGCCAATTCAATTCATCCCACAGGAGAGCAAAAGGTAGCTGAGCGCACTGGATGTCAAAGTTTATGCATCACCACTGCACCATCCCAGCTGCAAGTCCGAGCTGCTCCAGAAATCCTGGCATCTCTTTCAGGATAGTCACCACCGGCTAGAAGCCCATAAAGAGGAAAGTTGCCTAAATCTTCTAAAGGCCCTATAAATCCATTTGAGCCAACAACTGCCCCAGCAGCTTACTCCCCACCCTCCGCTGTGACAGAAGCTGTCTTCACCTCTGCTGACAGCAATAATCTCCAAACCTGTGCCTTGCTTGGGCTGCCGTGAGAACAAACACCTCCCGCCCTCATTAACCCTGTGTTGAACAGATGAATCAAGTGAGCTGTGGGCACCTAGAGCATTGGCTGGAGTGCATCAATGGACCACAGTAGGGATTCAAGGAAGCTGTTTCAAAAATGTGTGGAGTCGAGGTCAGTAAGGAAGGCTATTAAAAGATGCCACTGGTTGTAGATATGGGTGGGGAATTTGCAGATCTGACCAAGAATAAGGTGTTGCAGTTTGGTAGTTCTTTGTGCCGCCCCAAACTGAGGGCAGCACGGTGGCGCAGCGGTAGAGTTGCTACCTTACTGCACTAGAGACCCGGGTTCAATCCTGACTACAGATGCTGTCTGTACAGAGATGTATGTTCTCCCTGTGACCGTGTGGGATTCCCTGGGTGCTCCGGTTCCCTTCCACACTCCAAGGTTGCACGGGTTGTAGGTTAACCTGGCTTCGGTAAAAATAGTAATTTGTCCCTAGTGTGTAGGGTACTACTGGTGTACCAGGGTGATCGCTGGTCGGGGTGGAATGGGTTGGCAGAAGGGTCTGTTTCCACTCTGTCTCTAAAATCAAGTCTGAAGTCTAAATGTTAGAAGAAAGTATACAGTTAATGGTAGGACACTTAACAAAACTGATGTGCAGAGGGATCTTGGGATCAAAGTCCATAGCTCCCTGAAAATAGCAACATATGTAGATAAAGTCATAGAGAAGGCAAATGGCATGATTGCCTTCATCAGTCGGGGCATTGACTATAAGAGTCAGGAGGCCGTGTGACAATGAAGCTTTAGATAGGCTGTATTTGGAGTATAGTGTGCACCCTGGTCAGGAAGGATGTGGAGGTTTTGAGGAAAGTGTAGACGAGGTTTAACTGGATGCTGACCAGATTAGAAGGTAATCAAATTGGATTCATAGCAAAATTGGATTAACGGATTATTTTCTCTGCCGTTTGAGGTTGAGGAGAGATCTGATAGAAATATATAACATATCAGGGATGACGCCAGGTTCAGCAGTGACCACACCGACACTGGCAGTACTCACATAATATATTTTATTTACATTGGTAAGAAAGTCCAGGGGGCGCTGTTCTTCACTAGCAGGGACATGTGCAGTGGAGCTGGCATTCTCAGGCTTGTCACAGTAGCTCAGTCCTGGTCTCGCAGGAGGAGGAATGGCAATCTCAGGTTTCTCCCTGCAGTTCACCCTTGCCTTGAAATGTGGGGCTAGCAGTCTTAGGTTTATCCTGGCAGCTCAGCTTTGGGGCTTGAAGAGGCAGCTCTGGCAGTTTCAGAATTATCCTGGCAGCTCAGGTTTTGTCTCAATCTCTCAATCTAGACCAGAACTTGAATTGCCCAGGCATAGATGGATATTTGCCAAGTGCTGGAAGATGAGATTAATATGGATGGATGGCCCGGTTGTGCTGGGCTGAATGGCCTGTATTACGATTTGACTTTGTAGTAATTACACCTGAAGAAAGTTCTGAAATTAGAAAGACCTCTCATGTCTGGCTGAAGCCCTGCACCCACCACTCCCCTGTCTCAGCACACAGACCTGCCTCAGATCAGGTTGGTTATTGCGAACTGAGTGGAGGTGTTGGGCGAAGCAATCGCCAAGCCTACACTTGGTCTCACCGATGTAGAGCAGCTGAGACTTAGAGCAATATTTTTTTTAATTTTCAAAATAGACTTTATTCAGGTAATAAATATATACAATACGTGAACCGTGCGAAAAGTTCATCCGACATTTTCGGAGGCTATACAAATTGTTCAATGCAGTCTATATACATTTCTCAAATTTCACAAATCTGTCCCCCACCCGTGCCACTCATGTGGACAACGCTCGGGCAGACCAAAGAGCATCTTTCACCGAGTTGATGACCTTCCAGCAGCACTCGATGTCAGTCTCTGAATGTGTCCCTGGGAACAGTCCGTAAATCACAGAGTCCTCTGTGATGGAGCTGTTCGGGATAAAGCATGCCAGGGACCCTTGCATACTTCTCCAGATTCTCTTTGCAAATCCACACTCTGCGAAAAGGTGGGCAACCATCTCCTCTCCATAGCAGCCGTCCCGAGGGCAGCGTACGCTGGTAGTGAGGTTCAGTCGGTGCAGGAAGGATCTGACTGGGAGGGCTCCCCTCACCGCCAGCCAAGCCAGGTCTTGGTGCTTGTTGGTGAGTTCTGGCGATGAGGCATTTTGCCAGACAAGCTGGGCAGTCTGCTCTGGGAACCAAGCCACCGGATCCATCGAGTCCTTTCCCTGCAGTGCCTGCAGGACTTTCTGTGTTGACCACTGCCCGATGGACATGTGGTCAAAGGTGTTGGTCCGGAAGAACCTTTCCACAAACGACAGATGGGGCGGCAATGTCCAGCTGACGGGCGCATTGCGTGGCATCTGCACCAGGCCCATCTTTTGCAGCACCGGTGACAGGTAGAACCTCAGTAGGTAGTGACACTTGGTGCCCACGTGCCTTGGCTCTACACTCTGCCTGATGCAGCCACACACGAAGGTGGCCATCAGGGTGAGGGCGACGTTGGGCATGCCTTTACCCCCATTTCCTGCAGCCTTGTGCATTGTGGCCCGTCGCACCCGGTCTATCCTCGATCCCCAGATGAACTGGAAGACGGCCCGGGTGATCGCTGTGGCGTAGGAGGGAGGGACAGACCACACTTGTGCCAAGTACAGCAGCCCCGAGAGCACCTCACACCTGATGACCAAATTTTTTCCTGTTATGGAGAGGGAGCGTTGTCTCCACAGCTCCAGCTTCTTCCCCACCTTGGCTATCTGCTCCAGCCAATTATTGTTACATGTCTCAGCCCCCCTGACACTTAGAGCAATAACCAACCTGATCTCCTGGTGGCTCAACACTTCAACTACCCCTCCCATTCCGAATCCGACCTTTCTGTCCTGGGTCCCTTCCATGGGCAGAGTGAGTCCCACCATAAATTGGAGGAGCAGCACCTCATATTTTGCTTGGGTAGTTTACACCGCAGCGGTTTGAACATTGACCTCCAATTTCAGGTAGTCCTTGCTTTCTCCCTCTTTTCCCTCCCCTTCCCAGCTCTCCCACAGCCCACTGACTCCGCCTCTTCCTTTCTTCTTCCCGCCCCCCCCACCACATCAGTCTGAAGAAGGGTCTCGACCTGAAACGTCACCTATTCTTTCGCTCCATTGATGCTGCCACACCCGCTGAGTTTCTCCAGCATTTTTGTCTACCTTGAATTATTCCAGCATCTGCAGTTCCTTCTTAAACAGGAGAGATTGAGATCAGTGCGTGTCGTCCAGGAATGCAAGGAACGTGCCTCGTTGATGGTGTCCCTATGACGATACCGCAGCTCAGGAGACACTGTAAGCTGAGCCTGAGACCCATGAAAGACCGAGATGCCGCTAAACCTTACAGCACCCGACTGACCATGGCAAAGCAAAACGATGTGGGGTGGGACTTCACCAAAGGTAACACCGAAATGTCAATTTCATCAGCTCCCTTCTGACTCACAGTCTCACCCCCACGATCTTGCAGCTGTCTCCACCTCAGTCAAACCTTCAAACTCCTGTGAAAAATAGTCACAATCCTCACAAAACCAATCTCCCAAAGAGACAGGCACTACACTCCACTTGCAAAAGCTGTCTTTACAATAAATCTCTGCTTTCTGCTTTTTTTTCACAACTAACATCACCTCAAAATGGCTGCTCATTGGCCATGGAAAGATTGGTTCTGCAGATAGATCTAAACTGTTCCCATTTCAGCTGAAGAGTAACAGAGTTGAAGCATTAATTTTATTTACCTCTCCACAGAATGATCTCCCCCCTTGAATACATCCAGACTTCCCCATTTATATTTGAGAAAATAATTAATATTATATTGAGTATATTGGGCAGCTTTGTCCAAAAATGATTTTAGTATTGTTGGCATTGAATAATTATTTTAAAGAGCTTGTAAGACAAAAAAAAAGGAATGAAATTGCCTTTATTTGAAATATCATTGATATTCCTCTCAGAGTTCATTGCACTTTCCATGGAACACCTTGCCTGGAGACTGCGTAAACTCCAGATAATTGTAGCTCATTCCAAGGCAAGTTGTATTATTAATGGTCTACTGCTTTAGTCAACAAACCTTTTCATATTAATAATGATGCAACTGTGTGATCTCCAGGGAAGTTTCACTCCTCAATAAATGCACCGCTCCTCTCTATGCATCTGGTAATCAGGTAGAGCAATTCCCTCCATCACCAGTAGAAGACATCACCTCCCACCAAAAACGCGGGAGGTAACAATACTGCATCAGATAGAAGACATTTACTACCCTGTTCTTGCAGCTGTGGGAATTCCTGGTAAGCCAATATCTCTTGATGTACATTTGGTAAATGCATCTTAAAATATTGAACAGTCATCTTGTAACTGGTCGACACACGTGTCAAAGCGTTCTATGGCCTCTCTGGTCTTGTGCTTCCTTAGTTTAGTTTAGTTAGTTAGTTTAGTTTATTGTCTTGAGTAACGAGGTACAGTGAAAAGCGTGCTTGCATTTGTCCAAATGCTTGTTCTGATTACCCTGGAGTTGGAGATGCATTGTACAGAGTACAGATCACACTGTGGCAATCTCTGCCACAAAATCTGTTCCTCAACCACTGACTCTATCCCCCTGGTCTGCAACTGCCTGATCATAAGGTAACAAGCAAGCTGGACAAGCTAGATGCAGGAAAAATGTTCCCTATGTTGGGCGAGCCCAGAACCAGGGGCCACAGTCTTAGAATAAAGGGGAGGCCATTTAAGACTGAGGCGAGAAAAAACCTTTTCACTCAGAGAGTTGTGAATTTGTGGAATTCCCTGCCACAGAGGGCAGTGGAGGCCAAATCAATTGATGGATTTATGAGAGAGTTAGATAGAGACATAGGGGCTAGTGAAATCAATATATGGGGAGAAGGCAGGTACGTGTTATTGATTGGGGATGATCAGCCATGATCACAATGAATGGCGGTGCTGGTTCGAAGGGCCGAATGGCCTCCTCCTGCACCTATTTACTATGTTTCTATGTTTCTATGTAACCCAATCTGCTGTTGAATCTGATTTTTCCTCTTGTTTGTTCCTTATATACTTTCCTGTCCTCATACATTCCTTCTCCTACCTTCCATAACCAAGGCCATCAAAAACTCTGCTTCCTGCATTCCACCCACCAATCCTACACTTGCCAACTCAGTGGCTCTCACCTACATCCTAAATTCTCACCCCTGGTGAGTATTCCCTCCATGACCTCCCCCGTTCCACCCCCAAAGCCCATCCAGGTGTCCATATGAAACAAGACCAGAAAGTGCTGGTAATACTCAGGCAGCATCTGCAGAGAAAGAGGCAGTGATACACGTCAGTGACCTGCCATCAGATTGGAGGGAAATTGAAATAATCATGTTTTAAATTTTAGATGCAGGTGAAAAGGGCAGAGAAAAAGAGGAAGGGTTCCCTGAGCTTAGTTTAGAAGAGGGCAAGGAATTAGAGCAGAGAGGTCAGAGTGGGATGGAGAATTAAACTGTAGTGGACATGAAACATGAACTCTGCTTTTCTTTCCACTGATGCTGCCTGGCCAACTGAAAGTTTCCACCACTGTGCTTTTGCTTCATGAGAGGTGTGTATTAGACTGGAGACCAGGAGTGCATGAGTGGACAACAGAAGGGTTGAATCTAATGGTAAA
This sequence comes from Malacoraja senta, assembly GCA_038087875.1. NCBI lineage: Eukaryota > Metazoa > Chordata > Chondrichthyes > Rajiformes > Rajidae > Malacoraja > Malacoraja senta. The sequence goes on from JAXLNO010001265.1 coordinate 389,211, forward strand.
AGCCAGGAAAAATAATACATGTGTGTGAGGGAGTTGTCAATGGAAGGAGATGAATTAGGTCTGAGATGACCATTAGAGGAGAGGTAAACTGTTTGAAGTAGGATTTTGGTTTTTGAAACCTGTTGCATTCCCAGTCAGAAGATGAGATTCTAATCCTATGTCTAACTTTATTAAAGCAGTGCAAAGAATCAATGGCTGTGAGTTCAGATTATGCTTTCACAATGTTGAAAAGGGAAGAGGAGTGAAGATAGGTTGGTGGAAACATCACTTTAAACGGGTGGAATTTGCAGACAATGATCATAGAAAGTGGAAGCTAGTGAGGAGAGTGAAGGCAAGAAGTGCCCTAGACTTGGTCTCCATGGCAGGGGAGGGAGTGAGGGTAGCAATGCACAGTATGTACCAGATGTAGTGAGAGCCCTGTTGACTCTGACAGAGGGAAAACCATAATTGGGGATATGGGAACATAATTGAAAGCTCTGTTATGTGAGATGTCAAGACTAGAAGGTACAGAAGGTTACAGAAGGTAGTTGAGGCCAGTTCATTGGCTATATTTAAGAGGGAGTTAGATGTGGCCCTTGTGGCTAAAGGGATCAGGGGGTATGGAGAGAAGGCAGGGATGGGATACTGAGTTGGATGATCAAATGGTGGTGCAGGCTCGAAGGGCCAAATGGCCTACTCCTGCACCTATTTTCTATGTTTCTATGTAGAACAGATGAAAAGGAGACAGTGGAGAAACTATTGGGCGGCACGTTGGTACAGCGTTATAGCTACTGCCTTACAGCGCCAGAGACCCGGGTTTGATCCTCACTATGGGTGCTTGTCTGTACGGAGTTTGTATGTTCTACCAGTGACCTGTGGGGGTTTACTCCGAGATCTTTGGTTTCCTCCCACCCTCCAAATACGTACAGGCTTGGTGTAAATGTAAAATTGTCCCTAGTGTGTGTAGGATAGTGTTAGTGTGCGGGAATCACTGGTTGGCGTGGTCTTGGTGGACAGAAGGGACTGTTTCCGTGCTAGGCTAGGAGAATGGAAGCGGTGTTGGAACTGTAGGTAGGTAGATTTGGGATACTTAATGGATATTGACCATTAACATAACCCCTGAGATGGAGCTGTGAAGCTGTAAAAGAAGGGAAGAATCAGGGATAGACAAGATGAAAGTGAAGGAGTGCTGGAAATTGGCAGAAAATGTGTTGAAACATGCCACCCGAACCATCCGGTGGGTGAGGTGGGGCAATTGCATACAGAGGATTCTTTCCCCATGAAGCCCATTGACCTCAGGTTTACCACAGAACCTTAATATCACACTGTCAAAAATGTCAAATAACATCCAAACCTCAGTTTCGAATATAGAACATTGCTTCATGTTTGCACCAAGGTGGGAATGGGGTCTGGAATGAGTAACCTTAGTGAATTTAGATCGAACCTTATTTTGTGTTTGGGTCATATCCGGGGAATTTATTTATTGAATGGCTGATGAACCTTGAAGGGATGAATGACCAGTTGGTGCTCACATTCCCATGTAACCCCTTGCTCTATGGAATTGCCTTCATGACTGGGATGTCAATCAATGACTTACTTGCTGTTTTGCATTTGTTGTAGTCAACTTGATGGCCATTGTGATCCTGACGAGAGGAAAGTGCGGACTCTCCAGGTGCATCACTCTCTACCTGGTGGCCATGGCGACGGCGGATACAATGGTCATTTTCACTGATGTGCTACTGTACACGATCGTTCCTTTTTATTTCCCGGGAACTTACATGGACACCACTCCTGCAAACTCTCTACTGCTTGTCCTGCTCTCTGCAGCCACCGATGTCTCTGTCTGGTTCACCGTCACTTTCACCTTCGACCGATTTGTTGTCATCTGTTGTCAGAAGTTGAGAACCAAATATTGCACCGTGGAAACTGCCACAGTGGTTCTAACAGTAGTGAGTGTGCTGCTCAGTCTGAAGAACATCCCTCTGTACTTTATATATGAGCCTGAGTATATTGTTGATGATGTACCCTGGGGGAACACCATATCACTGAGTTTTTACACGGAATCTGCATGGGTAGCTTTTAACTTGTTCTGCATGACTTTAACTCCTTGCTTCCCATTCCTTCTGATTCTGCTGCTCAATGCTCTGACTGTCAGATCCATTCTGGTGACGGGTAAAATCCGCAGGAGGCTCCAGAAAAGCAGTAATTGTGAGGATCGCAATGACCCAGAGATGGAGAAGCGAAGGAAATCCATCATCTTGCTCTTCACCATATCAGGCAGTTTTATAGTTTTGTGGATGACGAGAGTGCTGAATTTCCTTTATTACCGAATCACCAACAAACACGATCTCACCGGTCCGGGCTACATCGCTGAACAAACTGGCTACATGCTGCAGCTTCTGAGCTCCTGCACCAACACCTGTATTTATGTGGTGACCCAGACTAGGTTCAGAGAGCAGCTGAGGGATGCCCTGATGTACCCATTTACTGCGGTTGTTGCATGGTTTCAGTGAAGCCACCTTCATAACCAGCTTCCCAGTGCCCTCCTCTCAGCCATTCTGCTCCCTCTTTCTCTAACACTGTGAGTAGATTGGGTCTGCAAGTAGTGCCCCATGTGTAACCTGACTGGGTGCATCATGGCCTGGTGTGGTAATTCCAATGCACAGGGATACAGGAAGCTGCAGAGGGTGTGGACTTAGCCTGGTCCATCACGGGTGCAGCCGTCCCCACCATCCTAAGCATCTATATGATCCACGTCTCTACATGATGGCGGCGCTTACCATCAAAGATCCCCACCATCCCGGCCATGCCCTCTCCTTCATGCTTCCATCGGGCAAGAGGTACAGAATCCCTCACCACCATGTTCAGGAACTGCTACTTTCCTACAGCCATCAAGTCCTTGAACCAAGCTGCACTGTGACAATAATAAACCAATACCAACTCTAATTCTACGTCAACAATGGAACAATAAGGACCATCTCCCAGATGACCATGGAATTGATTTCTAAGTGGTTTTGTACCAATGTCTTGTTTCATGCACAATCTTTTTCTTTCCACAGCTTTGTAGAATGTATTTAATTGTAAGGTTTTGTATGTTATTTGAGTCCATGTGCCTGTGATGCTGCTGCAAGCGGGATCTTCAATGCATCTGTACCTCACTATACTGTGCAAAATAAAATAAACTCGACTCAACTTGACTTGACTTAGTGATATTGCTAGAGTCACTGGCTCCTGTTGCAAGGGAACAGGTTCAAGGATCTGACTGATAGAACAGAAAAAGACTCACACTCCAGTTACAGTATAAATCAAGTTTATTGGCAACAGAGAGTGAACATCTACATATCTAGGTTTGCACAAGTCCCCTCTACAGCAGCACACCTCTCTATGTCTGCCCCCTTACGAGGAACTGGTCGCAACCCAGTCCGTCGGTGAGGCCTTCCAGTATACATCAGGTTTATTGGCAACAGAGAGTGAACATCTACTTATCTAGGTATGAGCAGGACCCTGTCTGCAGCAGCACAACTCCCTCTCCCTATGCCCTGCCCATGGCGCCGGTCACGATCCCAGCCCTTTGATGATCTTTTGGAGTACAAAGGAGCCCTATTAACTATTTGTTATCTACAGACTATTCGCGCGCCTGGCATTCTCACTACAACACCCTGTGCAGAGAAACGTTCTGTTGTATTGAGTGGCACCACCAGTGTGTTGAATGGAGTAGGTTCTGAGCAGGCCCAACAACCATTGATGGGACACTGTGGGCCTCTAGCAGTTGTAGCACAATACCTCCCCCCACATCACCTGCAGTTTCAGCCGTGTAAATGGGTCACCTGCAGGAGCAGTGCCAGGAGCAGCACCAGCTGCACCAAAACATGAAGCCAAACAACACAAAAAGCTGGAGAAACTCAGTGGGACAGGCAGCATCTCCGGAGAGAACGAATGAGATGATGCCTGTCCCGCTGAGTTACTCCAGCTTTTTGTGTGTACGTTGTTTTTAAACCAGCATCTGCAGTTCCTTCATACCCAAGACAAACAACACAGCAGATGCTGGAATCCAGAATTTAAAAAAAAAGCTGGAAGAACTCAGCAGGTCAAGCAGCACGTGTGGAGGTAAATGCTTTAAAGTTGATGCTTTGGGTTGAGCCTTAGCAGAGGAAAGGTTGCCAGTATTTAGCAGTATAAGACATGGTGGGGCAGAGGGTGGAAGGTGATAGATAGATTTACCCCCCCCCCTCACATTGCAATAGACTGCCTACCTGTTCTATCCCTCTCAATCCTGATGCGTGGTTTTGACCCAAAATGTCAACACATACTTTTTGCTTCCACATGTGCTGAGTTCTTCCTGCCTTCTGTTTTTCATACCAAAACTTGATTCTCCCAACCTAGTGAAGCTGCATCACAGGACAGAACATTCAGCAAACAGTGGGAGCACCGTGTAACGACACCACCAATTTATCAGGGTAGAGTTCAGATGTCCTGAGAGTAGTGGTGGGCTGCTGAGATGGGGAATGAGTCTGTTGATATCCCCATGTTCAGTGGTGACAGGGCCTAGAACTACCTGCACACATTTGGCTTTCCTCCATCTTTATAATGCTGCTTTTTAGCCAATTCAATTCATCACACAGGAGAGCAAAAGGTAGCTGAGCGCACTGGATGTCAAAGTTTATGCATCACCACTGCACCATCCCAGCTGCAAGTCCGAGCTGCTCCAGAAATCCTGGCACCTCTTTCAGGATAGTCAGCCCATAGAAGCCCATAAAGAGGAAAGTTGCCTAAATCTTCTAAAGGCCCTATAAATCCATTTGAGCCAACAACTGCCCCAGCAGCTTACTCCCCACCCTCCGCTGTGACAGAAGCTGTCTTCACCTCTGCTGACAGCAATAATCTCCAAACCTGTGCCTTGCTTGGGCTGCCGTGAGAACAAACACCTCCCGCCCTCATTAACCCTGTGTTGAACAGATGAATCAAGTGAGCTGTGGGCACCTAGAGCATTGGCTGGAGTGCATCAAGGGACCACAGTAGGGATTCAAGGAAGCTGTTTCAAGAATGTGTGGAGCCGAGGTCAGTAAGGAAGGCTATTAAAAGATGCCACTGGTTGTAGATATGGGTGGGGAATTTGCAGATCTGAGCAAGAATAAGGTGTTGCAGTTTGGTAGTTCTTTGTGCCACCCCCAAACTGAGGGCAGCACGGTGGCGCAGCGGTAGAGTTGCTACCTTACTGCACTAGAGACCCGGGTTCGATCCTGACTACAGATGCTGTCTGTACAGAGTTGTATGTTCTCCCTGTGACCGTGTGGGATTCCCCGGGTGCTCCGGTTCCCTTCCATACTCCAAGGTTGCACGGGTTGTAGGTTAACCTGGCTTCGGTAAAAATAGTAATTTGTCCCTAGTGTGTAGGGTACTACTGGTGTACCAGGGTGATCGCTGGTCGGGCTGGAATGGGTTGGCAGAAGGGTCTGTTTCCACTGTGTCTCTAAAATCAACAGTCTGAAGTCTAAATGTTAGAAGAAAGTATACAGTTAATGGTAGGACACTTAACAAAACTGATGTGCAGAGGGATCTTGGGATCGAAGTCCATAGCTCCCTGAAAGTAGCAACATATGTAGATAAAGTCATAGAGAAGGCAAATGGCATGATTGCCTTCATCAGTCGGGGCATTGACTATAAGAGTCAGGAGGCCGTGTGACAATGAAGCTTTAGATAGGCTGTATTTGGAGTATAGTGTGCACCCTGGTCAGGAAGGATGTGGAGGTTTTGAGGAAAATGTAGACGAGGTTTAACTGGATGCTGACCAGATTAGAAGGTAATCAAATTGGATTCATAGCAAAGTTGGATTAACTTGGATTATTTTCTCTGCCGTTTGAGGTTGAGGAGAGATCTGATAGAAATATATAACATATCAGGGATGACGCCAGGTTCAGCATTGACCACACCGACACTGGCAGTACTCACATAATATATTTTATTTACATTGGTAAGAAAGTCCAGGGGGTGCTGTTCTTCACTAGCAGGGACATGTGCAGTGGAGCTGGCATTTTCAGGCTTGTCACAGTAGCTCAGTCCTGGTCTCGCAGGAGGAGGAATGGCAATCTCAGGTTTCTCCCTGCAGTTCACCCTTGCCTTGAAATGTGGGGCTGGCAGTCTTAGGTTTATCCTGGCAGCTCAGCTTTGGGGCTTGAAGAGGCAGCTCTGGCAGTTTCAGAATTATCCTGGCAGCTCAGGTTTTGTCTCAATCTCTCAATCTAGACCAGAACTTGAATTGCCCAGGCATAGAAGGATATTTGCCAAGTGCTGGAAGATGAGATTAATGTGGATGGATGGCCCTGATGTGCTGGGCTGAATGGCCTGTATTACGATTTGACTTTGTAGTAATTACACCTGAAGAAAGTTCTGAAATTAGAAAGACCTCTCATGTCTGGCTGAATCCCTGCACCCACCACTCCCCTGTCTCAGCACACAGACCTGCCTCAGATCAGGTTGGTTATTGCGAACTGAGCGGAGGTGTTGGGCGAAGCGATCGCCAAGCCTACACTTGGTCTCACCGATGTAGAGCAGCTGACACTTAGAGCAATATTTTTTTTTAATTTCAAAATAGACTTTATTCTGGTAATAAATATATATAATACGTGAACCGTGCGAAAAGTTCATCCGACATTTTCGGAGGCTATACAAATTGTTCAATGCAGTCCATATACATTTCTCAAATTTTACAAATCTGTCCCCCACCCGTGCCTCTCATGTGGCCCCCTGGCGTGGGATACCTTCCCTTATTTTGAGGGGCGTCTCCACCATACCGTGTCCCCCATGTCCAGCAGCGGAAGGACCCGAGACGGTGGTCCTCCCCCACCGAGCCTTGGCTTTGGCTGCATCGAGCTTCAGTGCGTCCCTCAGCATGTACTCCTGCAGTCTGCAGCGGGCCAGTCAGCAACATTCCCTGACGGACATCTCGCTCTGGTGGGTGGTGAGCAACGCTCGGGCAGACCAAAGAGTTGATGACCTTCCAGCAGCACTCGATGTCAGTCTCTGAATGTGTCCCTGGGAACAGTCCGTAAATCACAGAGTCCTCTGTGACGGAGCTGTTCGGGATAAAGCATGCCAGGGACCCTTGCATATTTCTCCAGATTCTCTTTGCAAATCCACACTCTGCGAATAGGTGGGCAATCAGCGTCTCCTCTCCATAGCAGCCGTCCCGAGGGCAGCGTACGCTGGTAGTGAGGTTCCGACGGTGCAGGAAGGATCTGACTGTGAGGGCTCCCCTCACCGCCAGCCAAGCCAGGTCTTAGTGCTTGTTGGTGAGTTCTGGCGATGAGGCATTTTGCCAGACAAGCTGGGCAGTCTGCTCTGGGTACCAAAAATTATAGAGCGGAGCAAGAAGCGCCACTCAGCGAAAAAAGCGTAGTATGACATGTGTGATTGTCGACGCCATTTTACCGGGCTGTCCCCATACTGTCATGGCGTCCACATCTACATCTACAACTCCCTGTTATGTATAAATTGCTCTAATCGCCGATGTGGACGACCCTACCTGTCTTTCTTCAGGTTCCCCAACAACAAAGAAAGGTGAGGATGTGTTATTGTTTTCTGTCGATATTATTCTGTATTGAAAATGTTATTTCCTGTTCACCTAACAACACTCATTGGGAAACTAGGTTTGTCGGTACATTAGAAAGTTACTAGATTTTTTTTAATAGATCTACCACAATAATAAAGTCATCAATTTTTGTTCTTCCGTACATTT
>JAXLNO010001265.1:399424-594864 GCA_038087875.1 Malacoraja senta
CATATTTTTTACATGAATTGGTCATCAGAACTAAAACAGAGCCAATCTTCAAATTGGCAACACACTGTCTCATCGGCCATCTATGTCACTCAGATCCACAAAGTAATGTACCGTTTAGATCACATGCGGTGTCCACTCAGATGGATGCAGTATTCTACTACATGATCAGGTGAATGAAGTGGAAATGGTGTTCGCAATTTTATTGTTCCATGTGCTATTCATCAACATAAAAAGGAATAAGAAATACGTGCACTTATTGCGCCAACCAGATCTCTGGTAGACACCTTGCAACAACCATTACACAAAATGTATTTGTGTATTCTGATGCCATTTTTGGAAACTTGTCATAAATGTGCTATCTTTTCTTATATTTGTTGTTGATACTATGTTAGTCATGAACCCAATAAAGTGCTTGTCAAGGAATTTGAAATTTGACCCCATATGTCATATTTTTGTGTGCAGCTTTGTAAATATATATATATATATATGCATATATTTATATATATTTATATATTTATATATATGTATATATGTATATGTGTGTAATTATTAGCAATGTTACAAAATTTTGAGATTTTAAAAATCAAGTCTGCAATTTATCCCATCAGATAAAGCATAAAAATAAGTTTAATTTGACACCTAATTCACTTTCATATCTTCAGTATTAAAAAAGTTATGGCCATTTTCATACTGAAATTAGCATCTTGTTCCCTATTGCTTTTCCATTGACATAACTCAAAAGCTGTGATCAAGGACAGTCAAAAGCCCATAACTTTCTTAAAAATTAAGAGAACTGAATAACATTTTCAGTTATTATAGATTGAAGCATTCTGAAACAAATATGAAACAATCTTACTTGGATGACCTGAAATTAAAGCATATAATTAGTTAGTTACCTAATTGTAGCTAATTACAAAATTCAATTACTAGATCTAAACATCTATCAATTTTTTAAGAAAAGATTATCATTTTTAAATAGCCTATGTGTCCAAATAACATTCACACAAGAATTCACAATATAACATGATTTTTAAATCTCATTGTCATGAATTTATAGGCCAAATGGAAGGAATTTAGTGTTTAATTCCCGTAAATTAATGGCCATTTAAATCATCTTGCGAGTGGTTTTTTTTTGGAACGCGCTGGTTTTGAACGTTGCATTTGCGGTGAATTTAAACCTCATATCGGCAGGAAAAATACTGCCGGTTCGTATATTTACATAATGACATTTTCGCAACGTGAAATTTTGATTAAAGGCATTCTCAGAAGCAAGTTTATATATAAAATACATGGCTTTCCTTTACCTGTCCCGTACATGAAATCCGTCCCCGTTGTTGGCGTTGACGGCTTTACAAGATTATTTTTTAATTTACTCCTGTTCGCAAAATATCCAGTGCAGTTTAAAAGAAACTTAATAAAACGGCAGTCGAAGCAATTATTCTTTAGCAGCTAAACAGCCTGACAGACATCGATTTGAATAGGCTGGAGAAACAAGGCATTTTAAACCCGCCCCCCTCTCAAAGGCGCCAAAGTCGCGCACACGGGCAGTGACAGAAGTGCAGCGCCACTGAAGGTAAGTTTTGTAACATATCTATAATTATATATATAATTGCCTTTATGGTTTATGTACATCATCTGACAAATAAGAAAGAGAGTAATAGTGATGCATTAAATCAAAGTTGCTTCTGATCCAAGAGAAGGACATTTATTCATCTCTACCTTGCCTCTCACACACAGGCACACACAAACACACATTCATATAAATATATATATAAGTTAAATTTAATTTTGTGCACAGTGTGTGTTAAAGCAATAGAAGGAAAACTGCACAATACAATGCAAGGGAAACTACGCAAAAGAGGGCGCTGGGGAGGAAAGATTGGAGGGAAATGGGGGAACAGGAGGAAAACATTTACACTAAAATTAACTAAAATATGTGATGTGATAGATGAGCTATATCAAACACTGTTCCCTACAACACTGATTACACCAAAGATGATAGAGCGGATTACACAGCGGGAGGCATAACGGAAGTCGCGTTTTGCATTGACAAATGGCGGCCGTTACATTCCGTTACGTACTACACCTCAGTGCGTTGGTTTACGTCGGAGTGGAGCATCTTGCTCCGCTCTATGATCTTTGCTGGGAACCACGCCACCGGATCCATCGAGTCCTTTCCCTGCAGTGCCTGCAGGACGTTCCGTGCTGACCACTGTCCGATGGACATGTGGTCAAAAGTGTTGGTCCGGAAGAACCTTTCCACAAACGACAGATGGGGCGGCAATGTCCAGCTGACTGGCACATTGCGTGGCATCTGCGCCAGGCCCATCCTTCGCAACACCAGGGACAGGTAGAACCTCAGCAGAACCACGTGCCTTGGCTCTACACTCCGCCTGATGCAGCCACACACGAAGGTGGCCATCAGGGTGAGGGCGACGTTGGGCACGCCTTTAACCCCATTTTCTGCAGCCTTGTGCATTGTGGCCCGTCGCACCTGGTCTATCCTCGACCCCCAGATGAACTGGAAGACGGCCGGGGTGATCGCTGTGGTGTAGGAGGGAGGGACAGGCCACACTTGCGCCAAGTACAGCAGCCCCGAGAGCACCTCACCTGATGACCAAATTTTTTCCCGTTATGGAGAGGGAGCGTTGTCTCCACAGCTCCAGCTTCTTCCCAACTTTGGCTATCTGCTCCAGCCAATTCTTGTTACATGTCTCAGCCTCCCCGACACTTGGAGCAATAACCAACCTGATCTCCTGGTGGCTCAACACTTCAACTCCCCCTCCCATTCCGAATCCGACCTTTCTGTCCTCGGTCCCTTCCATGGCCAGAGTGAGTCCCACCGTAAATTGGAGGAGCAGCACCTCATATTTTGCTTGGGCAGTTTACACCCCAGCGGATTGAACATTGACCTCCAATTTCAGGTAGTCCTTGCTTTCTCCCTCTTTTCCCTCGCCATCCCAGCTCTCCCACAGCCCACTGACTCCACCTCTTCCTATCTTCCATAAGCAAGGCCATCAAAAATTCTGCTTCCTGCATTCCACCCACCAATCCTACACTTGCCAACTCAGTGGCTCTCACCTACATCCTAAATTCTCACCCCTGCTGAGTAATCCCTCCATGACCTCCCCCGTTCCAGCCCCACAGCCCATCCAGGCATCCATATGAAACAAGACCAGAAAGTGCTGGTAATACTCAGGCAGCATCTGCAGAGAAAGAGGCAGTGATACACGTCAGTGACCTGCCATCAGATTGGAGGGAAATTGAAATAATCATGTTTTAAATTTTAGATGCAGGTGAAAAGGGCAGAGAAAAAGAGGAAGGGTTCCCTGAGCTTAGTTTAGAAGAGGGCAAGGAATTAGAGCAGAGAGGTCAGAGTGGGATGGAGAATTAAACTGTAGTGGACATGAAACATGAACTCTGCTTTTCTTTCCACTGATGCTGCCTGGCCAACTGAAAGTTTCCACCACTGTGCTTTTGCTTCATGAGAGGTGTGTATTAGACTGGAGACCAGGAGTGCATGAGTGGACAACAGAAGGGTTGAATCTAATGGTAAAAGCCAGGAAAAATAATACATGTGTGTGAGGGAGTTGTCAATGGAAGGAAATGAATTAGGTCTGAGATGACCATTAGAGGAGAGGTAAACTGTTTGAAGTAGGAAATACAAAAGGACTGATTGTCTGAAATGGTTGCATTTGAGTTTGGCTTTTGAAACCTGTTACATTCCCAGTCAGAAGATGAGATTCTAATCCTATGTCTAACTTTATTAAAGCAGTGCAAGGAATCAATGACTGCGAGTTCAGATTATGCTTTCGCAATGTTGTAAAGGGAAGATGAGTGAAGATAGGTTGGTGGAGACATCACTTTAAACGGGTGGAAATTGCGAACAATGATCATTGAAAGTGGAAGCTAGTGAGGAGAGTGAAGGCAAGAAGTGCCCTAGACTTGGTCTCAGTGGCAGGGGAGGGAGTGAGGGTAGCAATGCACAGTATGTACCAGATGTAGTGAGAGCCCTGTTGACTCTGACAGAGGGAAAACCATAATTGGGGATATGGGAACATAATTGAAAACTCTGTTATGTGAGATGTCAAGAAGAGAACAGATGCAAAGGTGACAGTTGAGAAACTATTGGGCGGCACGTTGGTACAGTGTTAGAGCCACTGCCTTACAACGCCAGAGACCTGGGTTTGATCCTCACTATGGGTGCTTGTCTGTACGGAGTTTGTATGTTCTACATGTGACCTGCGGGAGTTTGCTCCGAGATCTTTGGTTTCCTACCACCCTCCAAAGATGTACAGGTATGTAGGTTAATGGCTTGGTGTAAATGTAAAATTGTCCCTAGTGTGTGTAGGATAGTGTTAGTGTGCGGGAATCACTGGTTGGCGCGGTCTTGGTGGGCTGAAGGGACTGTTTCCGTGTTGTATCTTTAAACTAAACTAAACTAACCTAGGCGAATGGAAGCAGGGTTGGAACTGTAGTTAAGTAGCATTGGGATACTTAATGGATATTGGCCATTAACATAACCCCTGAGATGGAGCTGTGAAGCTGTAAATGAAGGGAAGAATCAGGGATGGACAAGATGAAAGCGAGGGAGTGCTGGAAATTGGCAAGAAATGTGTTGAAACATCCCACCCGAACCATCCGGTGGGTGAGGTGGGGCAATTCCATACAGAGGAGTGTAGAACATTGCTTCATGTTTGCACCAAGGTGGGAATGGGGTCTGGAATGAGTAACCGTAGTGAATTTGAAACAAGACACTTTATTTGTGAATAATGGTTGCCTGATAATACCCGGCATTGTTTTGTTAGTGACTAGGATTGGACCAATCGGGCAAGAATGAGCCAGGTTAGATCGATCCTTATTTTGTGTTTGGGATATACTCGGGGAATTTATTAATTGAATGGCTGATGAACCTTGAATGGATGAATGACCTGTTGGTGCTCACATTCCCATGTAACCCCTTGCTCTCTGGAATTGCCTTCATGACTGGGATGTCGATCAATGACTTACTTGCTGTTTTGCATTTGTTGTAGTCAACTTGATGGCCATTGTGATCCTGTCGAGAGGAAAGTGCGGACTCTCCAGGTGCATCACTCTCTACCTGGTGGCCATGGCGACGACGGATACGATGGTCATTTTCACTGATGTGCTACTGTACACGATCATTCCTTTTCATTTCCCGGGAACTTACATGGACACCACTGCTGCAATACCCCTCATTCTCGTCCTGCTCTCTGCAGCCACCGATGTCTCTGTCTGGTTCACCATCACTTTCACCTTTGATCGATTTGTTGACATCTGTTGTCGGAAGCTGAGAACAAAATATTGCACCACGGAAACTGCCACAGTGGTTCTAACAGTAGTGAGTGTGGTGCTCAGTCTGAAGAACATTCCTTGGTACTTTATATATGAGCCTGAGTATATTGTTGACAATGTACCTTGGGGTGTGAAAGGTTCATCAAACTTTTACATGGAAAGTGCCTGGGTGGCTTTTGACTGCCTCTCTATTATTTTAACCCCTTTCCTTCCATTCCTCCTGATTCTGCTGCCCAATGCTTTGACGGTCAGACACATTCTGGTGGCGGGCACAATCCGCAGGAGGCTACAGCAACGGAACAATAATGAGGAACACCATGACCCAGAGATGGAGAAGAGAAGGAAATCCATAATTTTGCTCCTCACCATTTTGGGCAGCTTTATACTTTTATGTATGACAAATGTTCTGTATTTCATCTACAGGAGGACTGCAAATGTTTATAATTACACGGGTGTCCATGACACCAGCTACATCGCTGAACAAACTGGCTACTTGCTGCAGCTTCTGAGCTCCTGCACCAACACCTGTATTTATGTGGTGTCCCAGACTAGGTTGAGAGAGCAGCTGAGGGATGCCCTGATGTACCCATTCACTGCCGTTTTTGCATGGTTTCAGTGAAGCACCGACTACGTCAGAGTCACCATTCCAGTTCAGTCCTCATTTATTCTCCCACTGTTTCTCTCTGTGAATTGTGACAGCGCCCCCCTCCCTTGGATGCCACTCTGATCCCTATCACTGGCTGACTGACCCGGAGAGGCCGATCCCCAGCATCATTGGTAATAGCTGGGTCCAATTAGTTGATATTGGTTATGGCTACCTAAACCATGTCAGCCTTCTCCCAATAAAACCCAGGCAAAGAGGGAGGGGGAGGATTGGCAGGTCTCGCGGCAACAAATGCAAGGATCAGGGTTTCATCAGGAATCACCTCTGGAAGGACAATATTACTCAGGTGAAAGAAAGCAGTTCAGTTACATGGTGGATATACTCATTTTGCCCAGTGAGACACTAGAGTTGTATTCAGCTCTGTTTGTCCAAGGCAACACATTTCATAGACATTGACAATTTGGAGACAGTATGAGGGGTACAGCTGTGTTGATCAGAATCATCAGTGTACCTGCAGAACCTCATCTCAGGCATTTGGATCATGTCACCAAAGTTTGCCATCTGGATGGGAAATATTGGTGCAGCCTTGGTGGACTTTGGGGTAACTCATGCAACAGCAGACAATCTCATGAGATGCCTTGAAGCATAAATTGCACATTGTCAGATCCCAATAACTAGCTACTTCAATGCATCATGAAACAATAACAATGAGTTCCATTTCTACTTCTTGACACATTACTAATGTCTCCTTCATGTCATATTTAAACTGTGTCCATTTTGAAGCATTATCACATTGAAATTGAAATTGGTCACGGTATTTCAGTAGTCCCGACTGCCTACATTGGATCTCACAGTTTACACTCGCGTGGAACCTTTGAATCTGAAAATCACACCTCAAGAACTCTGATAGCTCATAACTTTAAAATAATGAATTTTCAGTTTAGAGCATTGAAATAAAAATAAACCAATCTGATTTAACCAGTTTCTACTCGCACAGCTGAGGGTGTTTCCAGCCATCTATTGTCTCAAGTTGTTTGACCATTACTGTCCAATATCCACTCCTGTTGTGTTCGATAAATCACCGGATTCAGGCAACATAGTTTGTATACAAGATATTTTATTACACTACAAAATAAGGCACAATAGACTCAGGTAGCCACGTACGCACTCGCAAAACCCCAATTGCACAGCAAAGCGCGCCGCCGAGTAGTGACCTGTTGATTCCGTTAGCCGTGAGAGCAATATCTAACTCTCTCTTGAAAACGTCCTGTTAATTGGCCTCCACTGCCTTCTGTGGCAGAGAATTCCACAGATTCACTACTCTCAGGGTGAAAAAGTTTTTCCTCATCTCAGTCCTAAATGGCCGACCCCTTATTCTCAAACTGTGACCCTTGGTTCTGGACTCCCCCAACATCGTGAACCTTTTTCCGGCATGTAGCCTGTCAAATCCCTTAAGAATTTTACATGTATTATAAGACCCCACTTACCCTTCTAAATTCCAATGAATATAAATGCAGTTGATCCATTCTTTCATCATTTGTCAGTCCCGCCATCCCGGGAATTAACCTGGTGAACCTACACTGCACTCTCTCATTAGCAAGAATGTCCTTCCGCAAATTAGGAGACCACTTACTAGGAGATTTCTTTTCCTCACCAATCTTTAATCCTTCAGCTAGCATGGTAGACACTGCCTGCTCCACCACAACGTACTGACCTCCCCACCATCAAAGGGATCTATAGGAAGCTGCTTCAGAAAGGCAGCCAATATTATCTGTGTGTATTGAGTTATGGGACTGTTAAGCTACTATAAGGAAAAAAATTATTGTTCTGTTGTCGATACATATGACAATTAAACTCTCTTAATTTTCTTGACTCTTGACAATTACAGAGGCTCCACGTGCTCTGAATGATTTCCCTTACGGAATTATGACGTTTCTCAAACTCTCCTGTGTACTTTCAAGTTGCTAATCATTTTTTCATGTTGCTATTAATAATAATAATGAAAACATGTTCCATGTTATTCGTTAATGACTGAGTACATTGTATATTCCATTAGTTTAATTATGCGTTATATGAGGGTGATGATTCAATCAAATGAATGAATTATAGTGTGTGTGTAGACCAATACAACATGGGTTATGATATTCTAGAAAACATTGTATGTACTTTGGCTTTCAGATAGTTCTCCAGAACAGAACATGTGCGCAACCCGGGGATTGCCTGTATTTAAATCTATACTTCCTGGGTTTTGAGTCTTTTCTCGGTGAAATAGATTATTCCCATTTATTCTGTCCAGGTCCCTCCTGATGATATAAACTTCAATTAAGTCACACATCCAGCCTCCTCTGTTGCATAGGGGGGAAAAAAACAATAGTTTATCCAATCTTTTCTCATAGCGTCTATTTTCCAGTCCTGGTAACATCCTCATATGTCTTCTCTGCACCTGGCTTGCAGGCAACGCAACCTTTCGGGTAGGTGGCGTTTTGGCAGAGCGGCCATTCGGTGAGTTTGCTTTTCGGCGACACAGCCTTTCGGTTAGTTGGCATTTAGGCGTCCCACCCTTTTGGTTAGTTGGCGTTTCGGCTTCGCACGCTTTCAGTTATTTGGCATTTCGGCTTAGTTTCCATTCGGTTATTTGGCTTCCACTTCTTTGCTTCAGCTTCTCGTACTTCGACGCCACATCCGCACACGAATGAATCCCATTACACTTAAAGTCCATTATGTATCAACTCTCTTTCTCTTGCATTAGCTTTACTTTTGCCATTTAATTTCTCCTATCATCCGTTCTTTTGTTCTGCTTAAAACTTCTTGTATCTCAAATCTTTTCCAGTTCTGATGACAGGTCATCAATCTCAAACATTAGCTCTTTTCCTCTTGCCAGTAAATCTGCTGGGCTGTTGGCTATCTCCAGTGTTTTCAGACCTGGAAGGCTTCACTTGTTGGGGGGTTTTGAATGAAATAAACATTCTAGGACACTTGTTTTGGCTGGAATCAAAAGACCGGTCTGTCATGAAAGGTGCTTCTCTATTCATTTTCAGGAGATTAATGTCTCTGAAAAGGCCAGCACCTACATGCCTTTTCCAATTGCTATGCTTCTTGGGTCATCTCAGAGCCTTGTTAACAGACAGCTCAGTGTTGGGTCCGGAGTTAACTGCAGGCCAAACAATTGATGTTTGCACATGTTCATCCCTTGAATTGCGTGAGTGAATTGAACAGACTTTATGATAATCTAATACTTTAATAATTAGCAGTATAGATGTTAAATTTTCAATTCTATTGTTATTTAAATCATTTTTATATACCAATTTACCTCCCTCAGTTTCCACTGTGAGATTCTTGGCCTTGTCATCAGATCATTACTCCAAGCATCTGGACATCATCCAGCAGCTCTACCCATGCTGCCATATCTTCAAAGAGGATTTGATGAGGAGCAGGGAAGTGGAACCCAGCTGGAAAAGACTATCCCCAAAATATGATGGTCTGTGAGAAAGCTGGGAGTGGGGATGCATCATGAACCTTGGACAGGTAACTACAAAGATTCTGTAAAATGTGACTTCTGTGACTTTGGTGATTACCGTCCAAAGCAAAAACCTCTCATCAGAGACAGCCCCATTATTTAGGATTAATCATTCGCATTTTTAAGCCTTTCTCATGATAACATAATCACTGAATTTATTGCTGAGCCAGAATATACATGTGGGTTGCATCTAGGGAAAATAAGGTTCCAGTTACGTGGGGGCGGCACGGTGGAGCAGCAGTAGAGTTGCTACCTTAACGTACCAGAGAACCGGGTTCAATCCTGACCAAGGGTGCTGTCTGTATAGAGTTTATACCTTCTCCCCGTGACCGCGTACGTTTTATCCGGGTGCTCCGGTTTTTTCCCACAGTCCAAAGACGTACAGGTTTGTAGGTTAATTGGCTCTGGTAAAAACTGTAAATTGTCCCTCGTGTGCAGCATAGTGTTAGTGTACGGGGATTGCCGGTCGGCATGGACTCGCTGGGCTGAAAGGTCTGTTTCCGCACTGTATCTCCAAACTAAACTAAACTAAACTAAACTAAACTAAACTAAACTAAACTAAACTAAACTAAATTAAACTAAACTAAACTAAACTAAACTAAACTAAACTAAACTAAATTAAACTAAACTAAACTAAATGTCAGTCACAAGATGACACGAGTTTACCTCTCATTTTTTACATTTCAACAAAATCCCCTTTAATTCCGGAGACTACAGGCCTAGTCTTTATCATAATCTGTTCTCACGTGACAAATGCCCCCATTCCAGAAGCAGTCAGGTTTTGAACTGCCAGCTCAGAGTTGGGAGGCTGTAAAAGTTACTGGAGAGGACACTGACTGGAGTGATCTCCCTCTGCAAGGCTACAGTTGAAGTCTCCCCCAGATTTCAAAGGGATGACTGGAAACCCGGCACTGGGTTCAAGGCTGCAGGGCCACCCATCAACCCAGAAGACCTATCACTCGGGCTGCCTGCTGTAACAGCTGGTCAATCCTCAGCTGGTAAAGGTAGGCACCCTTTGATGTTTTGTTCTCTTCTTGGCCTTACCCCAGAATACTCCCCCCTCCCACTCGCTTGCGACATGCTCTACCCCAGTGTCCACCGCAATGGGTGGAGAGGAGGGTTAGAGGTACCATCCTGGGCTGTTGGGGTGGAAGTTGTAGCCCAAAGGCTAGGGCAGTATTATCAAAAGTGCCCCACTTCTGTACAGGCAAGACACAGCGCATGGTCCAAGATATGAATAAACAGCCCCTTCAAACTGGACAACAAAATGGCCCTCAGTGACCCTCTCCCACACTAGCAGCATGAACAGCTGGTGTCAAAATGAATGGACACGATGGAGGCTGTTCTCTTGAAGACTGGGTGAGATAGGGGTAATATCTGACTGCACACCCCCAGAGGGCAGCGATGAGGGTGAATGAGCTCATTGGATCTGAAGGGTGGGATCTTGGAGACTAATATTCCTACAAATGCCCCCAGTGGGTCCACTGGCAGGAAAATCCCACCTACTGTGACCCACTTAATCTGGGCCAGTGGCATCTCCTGCTCGGTCTTCAGGGCAAAACAGCCTTTCCTGACATATTTGGGGCTGCGACAACGGCTGAAGGGCCAACAACTCCAGCCATTGCCTTTACACAGAATCAATACTCATGTCAGGGTGCACACAGGTTTTCACACCACTCCTAAAAGTTAACATTCTACACAGTGACCGGGGAACAGGAGTGGGTGATGTAGCAGCTACACTGCAGAGCTCAACTGACCCCCCCCCCCATAAGATTATTTAGCCATTTAATTGTCTCAAAACAGTACCAAACACTTTTCCGCAGATCAGAGCACAGGAGAGATTGAAGGTAGACAAAAATGCTGGAGAATCTAAGCGGGTGAGGCAGCATCTATGGAGCGAAAGAATAGGTGATGTTTCGAGCCCTTCTTCAGACTGATGTGGGGGGCGGGAAGAATAAAGGAAGAGGCGGATCTCCAGAGCATCTGCAGTTCCTTCTTAAACAGGAGAGATTGAGATCAGTGTGTGTAGTCCAGGAATGCAAGGAACGCGCCTCGTTGATGGTGTCTCTATGATGATACCGCAGCTCAGGAGATGCTGTAAGCTGAGCCTGAGACCCATGAAAGTCTGAGATGCCGCTAAACCTTACAGCACCTGACTGACCATGGGAAAGCAAAACGAGGTGGGGTGGGACTTCATCGAAGGTAACACCGAAATGTCAATTTCATCAGCTCCCTTCTGAGTCACACTCACCCCCATGATCTTGCAGCTGTCTCCACCTCAGTCAAACCTTCAAACTCATGTGAAAAATAATCACAATCCTCACAAAACAAATCTCCCAAAGGGACAGGCACTACACACCACTTGCAAAAGCTCTCTTTACAATAAATCTCTGCTTTCTGCTTTTTTTCACAACTAACATCACCTCAAAATGGCCATAGAAAGATTGGTTCTGCAGACAGATCTAAACTGTTCTCAGTTCAGCTGAAGAGTAACAGTTGAAGCATTAATTTTATTTATCTCTCCACAGAATGATCTCCCCCCCTTGAATACATCCAGACTTCCCCATTTATATTTGAGAAAATAATTAATGTTATATTGAGTATATTGGACAGCTTTGTCCAAAAATGATCTTAGTATTGTTGGCATTGAATAATTATTTTAATGTGCTTGTAAGACAAAAAATAAATAAAGATGGAATAAAATTGCCTTTATTTGAAATATCATTGATATTCCTCTCACAGTTCATTGCACTTTCCATGGAACAGCTTGCGAGGAGACGACAGCCAATTGTAGCTCATTCCAAGGCAAGTTGTATTATTAATGGTCTACTGCTTTAGTCAACGAACCTTTTCATATTAATAATGATGCAACTGTGTGATCTCCAGGGAAGTTTCACTCCTGAATAAATGCACCGCTCCTCTCTATGCATCTTGTAATCAGGTAGAGCACTTCCCTCATCACCAGTAGAAGACATCACCTCCCACCAAAAATGCGGGAGGCAAAAATACTGCATCAGATAGAAGACATTTACTACCCTGTTCTTGCAGCTGTGGGAATTCCTGGTAAGCCAATATCTCTTGATGTACGTTTGGTAAATGCATCTTAAAATATTGAACAGTCATCTTGTAACTGATCGACACACCTGTCGCTGCGTTCGATGGCCTCTCTGGTCTTGTGCTTCCTTAGTTTAGTTTAGTTAGTTAGTTTAGTTTATTGTCTCGAGTAACGAGGTACAGTGAATAGCGTGCTTGGATTTGTCCAAATGCTGTTCTGATTAGCCTGGAGCTGCAGATGCATTGTACAGAGTACAGATCACACTGTGGCAATCTCTGCCACAAAATCTATTCCTCAACCACTGACTCTGTCCCCCTGGTCTGCAACTGCCTGAACTTAAGGTAACAAGCAAGCTGGACAAGCTAGAAGCAAGCAACCCCATCTGCTGTTGAATCTCATTTTTCCTCCTGTTTTTTGCCTATAGACTTACCTGTGCTAATGCATTCCTTCTCATACCTTCCATAAGCAAGGCCACCAAAAATTCTGCTTCATGCTTTCTCCCCACCAATCCTGCACTTGCCAACTCAGTGGCTCTCACCTACATCCTAAATTCTCACCCCTGGTGAGTAATCCCTCCATGACCTCCCCCATTCCAGCCCCACAGCCCATCCAGGTGTCCGTATGAAACAAGACCAGAAAGTGCTGGTAATACTCAGGCAGCATCTGCAGAGAAAGAGGCAGTGATACACGTCAGTGACCTGCCATCAGATTGGAGGGAAATTTGAAATAATCATGTTTTAAATTTTAGATGTAGGTGAAAAGGGCAGAGGAAAAGAGGAAGGGTTCCCATAGCTTAGTTTGGAAGAGGGCAGGGAATTAGAGCAGAGAGGTCAGAGTGGGATGGAGAATTATACTGGAGTGGACATGAAACATGAACTCTGCTTTTCTTTCCACTGATACTGCCTGACCAACTGAATGCTTCCACCACTCTGTGCTTTTGCTTCATGAGAGGTGTGTATTAGACTGGAGACCAGGAGTGCTTTTTTACTTTTTTTATTTTTTTATTTTTTTATTTATTAGAAGTAAGTACATTACATTACAGTGGTACCTTTTTACAGGTTCCCAAAATTATGTTAACATTCTTTGTACAACTTCCCTTTTTTTTTTTTAGAAAGAGATAAGAAAGAAAGAAATAGTAAAGAATAGAAGAAAGTCTAGTGAGTGTGAAGTAAAGAAAATAAATAAGTAGGAAAGTGAAGCAGAAAGGAGATTATCACTCGCCACAGGTCGATGCTTTTTTATATTCTTGATCATTTTTCGCCCATTCCTAAAACTTTTAATTTTTACGATACTGTTGCACCACATGAATCCAAAAAGTCAATAAATGGAGACCAACTCGTTAAGAATTGGTCTTGTTTGTCTATTAGGAGGAGTCTCATTTCTTCCAGGTGGGCAGTGTCCAACATATTACCAATCCACATTTTGAGTGTTGGTATAGTAGCATTTTTCCAAAATGTAAGTATAAGTTTTTTTGCTGTTATTAAACCATAATTAAAAAATGAATTTTGGGATATATTTAATTTGTTCCCATCTCCTATTACTCCAAATATAATCATTTCAGTATTAGGTTCCATTTTTATCTTAAATAGACTAGTGAATATATCAAATATATCACACCAAAAGTTATGAAGTTTTGTGCAAGAAACGAAAGAGTGTGTGATATTGGCATTTTGAGAAAGACATTTGTCACAGATGGGAGAAATATTTGAATAAAATTTATTCAACTTAATTTTTGAATAATATAATCTATGTAATATTTTAAATTGAATTAAATTGTGTCTAGCGTTAATCGAACATTTATGTTTATATATCAAATACCTTTCCCATGTTTCTTTAGAAATTTTTAGCATTAATTCTTTTTCCCAGTCTTCCCTAATTGCCTCTGTTGATGGCAATTCTCTGTTAAGATTACTATTATATAAATATGATATTAATTTTTGTGAGTCCGCCTTAATATTCATTGCTTCTTCCAGTGGGTCTATCATTATGCTCTGAAATCTTGGTATATATTTCTTCATAAAGTCACATATCTGTAAATATTTAAATTATTGGTTGTTATTCAGATTAAATTTTGATTTTAATTGTTGAAATGATAATAAATTTCCCATTTCATACATGTCACCCACCTTTTTAATTCCCAATCTTTCCCATTGTCTATATGTTTTATCCATAAAATATGGTTTAAATACCGGATTATTCACTATTGGTGTTAGTGATGATAAGTTTCTTAATTTTAAAGTTAATTTTATTTGTTTCCAAATTCGAATTATATTATATATAATTGGATTCTTCTTATATAATGTATTATTCAATTTTATCGGGGAGAAGAGGATCGCTCCTAAATCGTACAGAGAACAATCCTCTTTCTCCATTCTTATCCATTACATCTGTTGAGAAGGACAATCCAACCAATAAGTTATATTCTTAATATGCACTGCCCAATAATAATATTAAAAAATTAGGCAGTGCATGTCCCCCTACATCTTTAGGTTTGCACAAATGGTTTCTTTTAATTCTATGTGCTTTATAGTCCCAAATAAAATTAGTAATATTAGAGTCTAATTTTTTTTAAAATATTTTGGTATATAGATACATAGATACATAGAAAATAGGTGCAGGAGTAGGCCATTCGGCCCTTCGAGCCTGCACCGCCATTCAATATGATCATGGCTGATCATCCAACTCAGTATCCCGTACCTGCCTTCTCTCCATACCCCCTGATCCCCTTAGCCACAAGGGCCACATCTAACTCCCTCTTAAATATAGCCAATGAACTGGCCTCAACTACCCTCTGTGGCAGAGAGTTCCAGAGATTCACCACTCTCTGTGTGAAAAAGTTTTTCCTCATCTCGGTCTTAAAGGATTTCGCCCTTATCCTTAAGCTGTGACCCCTTGTCCTGGACTTCCCCAACATCGGGAACAACCTTCCTGCATCTAGCCTGTCCAACCCAATAAGAATTTTGTACGTTTCTATAAGATCCCCTCTCAATCTCCTAAATTCTAGCGAGTATAAGCCAAGTCTATCCAGTCTTTCTTCATATGAAAGTCCTGACATCCCAGGAATCAGTCTGGTGAACTTTCTCTGCACTCCCTCTATGGCTATAATGTCCTTCCTCAGATTTGGAGACCAAAACTGTATGCAATACTCCAGGTGTGGTCTCACCAAGACCCTGTACAACTGCAGCAGAACCTCCCTGCTCCTATACTCAAATCCTTTTGCTATGAAAGCTAACATACCATTCGCTTTCTTCACTGCCTGCTGCACCTGCATGCCTACTTTCAATGACTGGTGTACCATGACACCCAGGTCTCGCTGCATCTCCCCATTTCCTAATCGGCCACCATTTAGATAATAGTCTGCTTTCCTGTTTTTGCCACCAAAGTGGATAACCTCACATTTATCCACATTATACTGCATCTGCCAAACATTTGCCCACTCACCCAGCCTATCCAAGTCACCTTGCAGTCTCCTAGCATCCTCCTCACAGCTAACACTGCCCCCCAGCTTAGTGTCATCCACAAAATTGGAGATGTTGCCTTCAATTCCCTCATCCAGTTCATTAATATAAATTATAAATAGCTGGGGTCCCAGCACTGAGCCTTGCGGTACCCCACTAGTCACTGCCTGCCATTGTGAAAAGGACCCGTTTACTCCTACTCTTTGCTTCCTGTTTGCCAGCCAGTTCTCTATCCACATCAATACTGAACCCCCAATACCATGTGCTTTAAGTTTGTATACTAATCTCTTATGTGGTACCTTGTCGAAAGCCTTCATTAAAAAAAAAAAAAAATTTGAAATAATTTTTATTGGAGATAAGTACACAACCTATTAACATCATTACCAGTCTTACATTTTTGAATTGATAATATTGTCAATTATTATTACATTGTCTCGAATACCTTTTGCCTTTTTTGTTTTTTTTAAAGTAGATAGAACTAAAAAGATAGATGAAGTAAAGAAAGAAAAGAGAGAGAAGAAAAGAGAGAGAAAGGAAAAAAAAAAAAAAACCAGAAAAGAAAAAGATAGTTAAAGAAGAATGGAAAAATGTATTAAAATAAAAAACTTCATTCGAGATATATTCGTACATTTCAGAGTATAGCATTTCATCCATTCTTTAGCCCGAGTGTTAGTCAGGTTCCTGTGCTGAACCATTCTGACCCTTTAAATAATCAATAAAGGGAGACCATGTTCCAACGAATAATTCCTGTTTGTCCAACAGGGAAAATCTGATTCTTTCCACGTTTAAGGTCTCCGTCATTTCTATAATCCACATTTCCAAAATTTTAGAATTAATTTTTTTCCCATTATTATACTATAATCAATAAAATGTCTTTGTGTTGTTGTAAATGTTTGATTTAATTCTAATGTTCCGAGTATTATTAATTTTGGATCCGGGTCAAATTGTGTGCTGGTCAATTTAGATATTATACTGAAAATGTTTACCCAGAATTTTTTAATTTTTATACAGTTTGCAAACATATGAGATAAGTTAGCTTCTAAATGTTGACATTTATCACATATAGGTGAGATATGTTGAAAGATTTTATGTAATTTTATTTTTGAATAATGTAACCTATGTATTACTTTAAATTGTATTAAAGAATGTCTGGCATTTAATGAACATTGATGTATGTGTTGCAAACTTTCTTCCCAAGTATCTTTCGTTATTATTTGATTTAATTCTTTTTCCCATGTTTGTCTGTGTAAGTCCGTCGATGGAATGTCACTGTCTAATAAAATATTATATATATAAGATATTAATTTTTCTGTATTAGGATGTTTATTCCAACATTCGTCAAGAATTTCTGAATTTCTAATTCGAAAATTTTGAGTATTCGATTTTACATAATCTCTGAGTTGAAGATATCTGAAAAAATCATTTCCTCGAAGTCCATAAGTCTGTTGCAACTCCTGAAATGTCAGAAAAGTGCCTTCCTTGTAAAGTTGTCCCATATTTTTAATTCCATAATTCTTCCATTGTATAAAACCCCCGTCCAACCATGAGGGCTTAAACAAAGGGTTATTCACAATTGGAACAAAAAGTGATAAATTATCTAATTTTAATGTCTTTTTTAATTGTTTCCAAATTCGTATAGCACTAAATATTATAGGGTTTTCCCTATAAATTTTTTTGTTTAATTTAGACGTAGCAAATAATATCGAGCCGATATCAAAAGGTAAACAATCTTCCTTTTCCATTTTTAACCAATCTGGTTGTTGATCTATTTCTTCCAACCAGAAATTCATATTTTTAATATTTTAATATTCTCCCTTATCCACTATACTAGTTACATCCTCGAAAAATTCTACAAGATTCATCAGATTTGTATACTAATCTCTTATGTGGGACCTTGTCGAAAGCCTTCTGAAAGTCCAGATATAACACATCCACTGGTTCTCCCTTATCCACACTACTAGTTACATCCTCGAAAAATTCTACAAGATTGATCAGACATGATTTACCTTTCATAAATCCATGCTGACTTTGTCCAATGATTTCACCACTTTCCAAATGTGCTGCTATCCCATCTTTAATAACTGACTCTAGCAGTTTCCCCACTACCGATGTTAGACTAACTGGTCTGTAATTCCCTGGTTTCTCTCTCCCTCTCTTCTTAAAAAGTGGGGTTACGTTTGCTACCCTCCAATCCTCAGGAACTACTCCAGAATCTAAAGAGTTTTGAAAAATTATCACTAATGCATCCACTATTTCTGGAGCTACTTCCTTAAGTACTCTGGGATGCAGCCTATCTGGCCCTGGTGATTTATCAGCCTTTAATCCATTCAATTTACCCAACACCACTTCCCGACTAACCTGGATTTCACTCAGTTCCTCCATCTCCTTTGACCCGCGGCCCCCTGCTATTTCCGGCAGATTATATATGTCTTCCTTAGTGAAGACGGAACCAAAGTAGTTATTCAATTGGTCCGCCATACCCTTGTTCCCCATGATCAATTCACCCGTTTCTGACTGCAAGGGACCTACATTTGTTTTAACTAATCTCTTTCTCTTCACATATCTATAAAAACTTTTGCAGTCAGTTTTTATGTTCCCTGCCAGTTTCCTTTCATAATCTATTTTCCCTTTCCTAATTAAGCCCTTTGTCCTCCTCTGCTGGTCTCTGAATTTCTCCCAGTCCTCTGGTATGCTGCTTTTCCTGGCTAATTTGTACGCATCATCTTTAGCTTTGATACTATCCCTGATTTCCCTTGTTATCCACGGATGCACTACCTTCCCTGATTTATTCTTTTGCCAAACTGGGATGAACAATTTTTGTAGTTCATCCATTTTGTAGTTCATTCATCCTTCCATTGCATATCCACCGTCAACCCTTTTAGAACTAATTGCCAGTCAATCTTGGCCAATTCACGTCTCATACCCTCAAAGTTACCTTTCTTTAAGTTCAGAACCGTTGTTTCTGAATTAACAATGTCACTCTCCATCCTAATGAAGAACTCAACCATATTATGGTCACTCTTGCCCAAGGGGGCACGCACAACAAGACTGCTAACTAACCCTTCCTCATTACTCAATACCCAGTCTAGAATAGCCTGCTCTCTCGTTGGTTCCTCTACATGTTGGTTTAGATAACTATCCCGCATACATTCCAAGAAATCCTCTTCCTCAGCACCCCTGCCAATTTGATTCACCCAATCTATATGTAGATTGAAGTCACCCATTATAACTGTTTTGCCTTTGTTGCACGCATTTCTAATTTCCTGTTTGATGCCATCCCCAACTTCACTACTACTGCTAGGTGGCCTGTACACAACACCCACCAGCGTTTTCTGCCCCTTAGTGTTTCGCAGCTCTACCCATACCGATTCCACATCCTCCAAGCTAATGTCCTTCCTTTCCACTGCGTTAATCTCCTCTCTAACCAGCAACGCTACCCCACCTCCTTTTCCTTTCTCTCTATCCCTCCTGAATATTGAATATCCCTGGATGTTCAGCTCCCAGCCTTGGTCACCATGGAGCCATGTCTCCGTGATCCCAACTATATCATAATCATTAATTGCTATTTGCACGTTCAACTCATCCACCTTATTACGAATGCTCCTTGCATTGAGACACAAAGCCTTCAGGCTTGTTTTTACAACGCTCTTACCCCTTATACAATTATGTTGAAAAGTGGCCCTTTTTGATTTTTGCCCTGGATTTGTCTGCCTGCCACTTTTACTTTTCACCTTGCTACCTATTGCTTCCGCCCGCATTTTACACCCCTCTGTTTCTCTGCTCACCCATTTAAGAACCCCACCACCTCTTATTCTCTGTTTATTATTGTTTTCTTCTTTCCCCCCTACATGTTGGGTCTGAGTGCTTTCCTTCTCTGCCTCCTGCCTCACACACTGTCTAATAGCATTCTCTATTTGAGTCCCTCCCCCCAACCATTCTAGTTTAAAGTCTCCCCAGTAGCCTTTGCAGATCTCCCCGCCAGGATATCGGTCCCCCTCAGGTTCAAATGCAACCCATCCTTTTTGTACAGGTCGAACCTTCCACAAAAGAGGTCCCAATGATCCAGAAATTTAAATCCCTGCTTTCTGCACCAGTCCTTCAGCCACGCATTTATCCTCCACCTCGCTCCATTCCTACTCTCACTGTCGCGTGGCACAGGCAGTAATCCCGAGATTGTTACCTTTGCTGTCCTTCTCTTTAACTCCCCTCCTAACTCCCTAAATTCTCCTTTCAGGACCTCTTTTTTTTTTTACCTATGTCATTGGTACCTATATGTACCACGACCTCGGGCTCCTCTCCCTGCCCTTTCAGGATATCTTGGACACATTGAGACACATCACAGACCCTGGCACCAGGGAGGCAAACTACCATCCGGGTCTCCCGACTGCGTCCACAGAATCGCCTGTCTGACCCCCTAACTATAGTCCCCTATTAGTATTGCCCTCCTCTTCTTTTCCTTACCCTTCTGAGCAACAGGGCCGGTCTCTATACCGGAGGCCCGGCCGCTGTCGCTACCCCCAGGTAGGATGTCCCCCCCAACACTGCTCAAACAGGAGTGCTTATTGTCAAGGTGTACAGCCACCGGGGTACTCTCTAGTCCCTGCCTGTGCCCCTTGCCTCTCCCAACCGTGATCCACTTGCCTGCCTCCTGTGGTCTTGGAGTGACCACCTCCCTGTAACTCCTCTCAATGACTTCCTCGCTCTCCCTGACCAGACGGAGGTCATCGAGCTGCTGCTCCAGGTTCCTAATACGGTCCCTTAGGAGCCGCATCTCGATACACCTGGCGCAGATGTGGACATCTGGAGGGCTATCAGACTCCATGACTTCCCACATCTGATATCCAGAACAGTAAACCGCCCTGGCCCTCATACTCCCCTTACCTAGGATACAATACAAAACAAACTGCTACAATACAAAACAATCTGCTACAATACAGTACAATCAGCAGGGATCTGACTCCCAATCAGCTGCTCCCTCTTGTCTGCTTCCACCAATCAGCGGCTTCCTCAAACCCACTTGTTTTTGAAGTGGAACTTGGAACGTTGCAGATTTCGGCTCCTCTTTAAATCCTACCGCTCGGGTGTAGCTCCTCCCTCTGCGACCTCTCCAACGGCTCTCAGGCCTCTGTAAGAAGCAAGCCCCGCACTCCTCTTTAACTCCTACCGCTCGGGTGTAGCTCCTCCCTCTGCGACCTCTCCAACGGCTCTCGGGCCGTTGGTTGGTATATATTGGTACGGATTGAAATAAGTATATTATTTGTGGTAGAACTATCATTTTTATAGCATTTATTCTGCCAATTAATGATAATGGGAGCGTTTTCCAAAATGTAATCAGAGCATTCAATTTATTTAATAAAGGAGTAAAAAGCATTAAATAATGATTTATATCTTCTAGTAACTTGAATACCCAAATACTTAAATTTTTCCGTTGCAATTTTAAATGGAAATTTTAATAGGTGATTCGCTTTCTGCGGCTTTAGTGACATAATTTCACTTTTATTCCAATTTATTTTATATCCAGAAAAATAACCAAATTCCTCTATTAAGTTTAGTAAATTCGGGATACTCGTTTGTGAATTTCTAATATATAAAAGTATATCATCCGCATATAATGAAATTTTGTTATTAGAGTCCTTAGTATTATATCCCTGAATATTCGGATGTATTTTTATCCTTTCAGCCCAAGGCTCTATCATAAGGGCAAATGGCAGGGGTGATAAAACACATCCCAGCCTATTGCCCCGTGATAATTGGAATTTTGGAGATAACATATTATTAGTTAATATTCCTGCCATCGGTTTATCATATAGTAATTTTACCCATCTAATAAAATTATCTCCCATATTAAATTTTTGGAGTACTATATATAAATACTGCCACTCTACCTGATCAAATGCTTTCTCTGCATCCAAAGATATAACTGATAAGTCTTCCTTTTCCATTTTATGTGAATACATTATATTAAAAAGTCGTCTCAAATTATTAGATGATTGTCTTTTAGGTATAAACCCCGTTTGGTCCGGGTTTATCAATTTATTAATATATTTACTCAATCTTCTTGCTAAAGTCTTTGCTAAAATTTTCTGATCTGTATTTAAAAGTGATATGGCTCTGTACGAGCCCGGGTCTTCTAAATCCTTTACTTTTTTTGGTATAAGCGTAATTGTAGATCCTGCTAATGTTTCTGGTAATTTCTTTTCGGTAAAAGCATACGTGTATAATTTAAGTAATCGTGGGACCATTAACTCCTGAAATCTTTTATAAAATTCATTATTAAAACCGTCTGGCCCTGGTGTCTTCCCATTTTTCAGTTCTTTTATTGTTTCTCTTATTTCTTCACTTGTGATCTGAGCTCCTAATTCCTCTTGTTCTAAGATATCCAATTTTGGCAAATTACAATTATCTAATTTTTTTATAATTTTATTGTCTTCTATTTTAGTTTTAGATGTATATAAATTTTGATAGAATTGAGCGAACCTTTTATTAATGTCCTTAGGTAGAATTAATAGTTTCCCGTTCTCTGATTTGATTTTAGTAATAATTTTTTATTTTCTTGCTTCTTCAATTGTCGTGCTAGAAGTTTATGTGGTTTATCACCAAATTCAAACTGTACTTGTTTTGTGATCTGAAATAATCTTATTACTCTTGCCGATAATATTCGATTAAGTTTAAATTTCAATAATGTAATCTTATTATGTTTATCTATAGTTGGGTCTTTTGCGTTACCTAATTCTAATAGTTTAATTTCCTTTTCTAACGTCCATTGTTCTGTCATATTTTTTTTATTTTTAAAACTTTGATATGAAATTATAACTCCACGGATGAATGCCTTAAAAGATTCCCATAATAAAGATGGTGAAATACCTGGTGTCTCGTTTGTCTCAAATTTTTTTTTTCATTTCCTGTTTTAAATACTCGTAACCTTGTGGGTTATTAGCTATTTGTGTGTTAAATCTCCAAAAAGATTTTATACCTGGCATTCCCTCAAGTTTTAAAGTAAAAGTCAACGGGGAGTGATCAGAGGTAATACTATTATAATATTTAGGATTAATCGTATATGGTATTAATTTTGTATCCACTAAAAAATAATCAATTCTTGAATAGGTTTTGTGTACCGATGAGTAGAACGAGTATTCCCTTCCATTGTCTTGCATTGTTAATTGGTTTTGGTGATTTGGTAACTATTCTCCATACATCTGTTATATTAGTGTTTTTTATATATGTTTAAAAATTCGCTAGACTTGGATTTGACGCAACCCATCCTTAATTTTATTGATTTGTCTAAATATGAATCTATAACACAGTTAAAGTCCCCCCCTAGTATTACATTTTGATAATTATACTCATCTATTATATCCATAATTTTCTTTAAAAATTGGCGGTTATCAAAATTTGGAGCATAGATATTTATCAGAGTCAGTGGTGTAGAGTAAATTTCTCCCGCCACTATAGTGTACCTTCCTTCTTTATCAGATATAGTATTCTTTAATATAAATGGTATACCTTTCCGAATAATAATAATAGCCGTTCCTCTAGCTTTAGCAGTAAATGACGAGTGATAAGTTTGGCCTATCCAGTTTGCCCTCAGTCTCATCTGTGTTTGTAGTTTCGTATGAATTTCTTGCAGAAAAGCTATGTCCATATTTAAAGATTTTAACTGGGCCAGCATCTTGCCCCTTTTAATTGGGTCCTTCGCACCCCTAATATTCCAACTACAGAATGTGATTCCTCCATTCTTTTTTTTCCTATTGTCTTGCATTGTTAATTGGTTTTGGTGATTTTGCTTCATGTCGTGTAGTTAAGTACCTCAGGCTTTTGGGTATGGGGGTATCGTCCCATACTTCTGACGTTATTTTACATCTCCTCCATCTATTGAACCTCCATGAGAAAAAGAGAAAAGTGTGTTGAGAGATAGTAGAGAAAGAAAGAAAAATTATTGGATAAACCACATAAAAATGAATACAAAAAAAAAGTGAGCTTAAGGTATCAAAAAGGTGATACCTTAAATACAAGATGCCATCTATGATGGCCAAAAATTGTTTGACCTCCGTAGTTTGAATTATACATTGAGCTCACCCCCCTAGACACAATGTCATTTATGAGTACATGCCGTTTCATCTTAATATATGAGTACATGGGGTATGGAGATCAGCTGAGATGTTGAAAGGAGGGGCCTTGGTAGGTGGTGGAGTAGATGCTGGGGAGTCGGGTACAGGGGATAGGGATTGATAGATGGTGCTAATTTTATCAGCAAAAAAGTGGAGGAATGAGTTGCAGAGATCCGGAGTGGAGGTAGGGAGAGTGATGGCTCGAGGCTTGAGGAGGTTGCAGACTGTGGAGAAGAGGGTTCTGTGGTTTAGGCAGGGGTCAGTGAATATGGAGGAGAGGTATGCAGATTTAGCAGCAATGAGGGCATCTTTGTAGGCAGTGAGGTGGAGTTTGCAAGCTTCATGGTGGACTGTGAGAGGTGATTTCTTTATGAGTCGTTCAAGTCGGCGACCAATCTGTTTCAGCTTACGAAGTGCAGGTGTGTACCAGGGTGAAGATTTATTAAAAGTTACGGTTCTTGTTTTGGAGGGAGCCAGAGTGTTAAGGGAGGTAGACAAGGTGGAATTGAGATGGTTTGTGAGATCATCAGGTGAGATGTGGGTTGAGTCCAGGGGGAGAGTGGTGGAGAGCAGGTCAGAGAGATGGTGAGGATCGATAGATTTTAGATTACGGAAGGTGATTTCTCGGAGGAAGCGGGGGCGAGGTGTCGGAGAAGGGATGGTGAACCGTATGAGCTTATGATCCGAGAGGGGGAAGAGGCATGGATGGAGGTCGAGTACCGGTTGATTTGTGGAGCATACCAGGTCAAGGATGTGATCTTTGTCATGAGTGGGAAAGGTGACGTGCTGAGTGAGAGAGAATTTGTCAAGTAGAAAAGCGAATTCAGATGCGAGCTTGCAGGTGGGGGAGTCCATATGAATGTTTAAGTCACCAAGCAGCAGCAGACGTGTGGTGAAAGATGAGACAAGTGTGAGGAATTCAGTGAAATCAGATAGGAAGGAGGGGTTTGGTTTAGGTGGCCGGTAAATGAGGATGACTGTCATGGACGAAAGGGCTTTGAAGGCAAGGAATTCAAATGATACTACTGGGGGGAGGGGGAGTTCAGCGATCGGAAAGTTCTGGTTGAAAATAACAGCGAGGCCACCTCCATGGCGGGAGGGGCGGGGTTTGGAGATATAATTAAATCCAGATGGGGATGCTTGGTTGAGGGAGAAGAAGACATTGGGTTGTTGCCAGGTTTCAGTGAGCAGAAGGAAGTCAAGAGTGTTGTCAAGGATTAGTTCATGGAGGGCAAGGGCTTTGTTGTTGAGCGACCGGGTGTTGAGGAGGGCAAAGTTGGCATTGTGAGAGGGTGGAGGGATGGGAGCAGGCTGGAGAGATCTGAGGTTGTCCCAGTTGACAGTGCATATGGTCAGCTGGGATGGGGGGTGACACGGTTGAGGGGGGGCAGAGCATGATAGTGAGCAGATGGATGGAATGGGATGTCCATGGCTGGAGCAGACAAGCTTGCATCGAGAGCCTCTATGGATGTAACGGGGTCGACGTAGAAGTCCAAATTGTTTAATAATTGGGATGCAGGATGGGGTGTGATTGTTGGAGAGACCAGTCAGCCGCAGAGCCGAGTATTTGATCATGATGAAGCGGCAGAGAGGTTGTCCAGCGGTGAGGGCGCAGAGAGGTGACCAGCAGAGAAGTCGAAGAGAGGTGTCCAGCAGCGATGGGTATCCGGTAGCGAGGGCGCAGAGAGGTCGTCCAGCGGTGCAGGTGCAGAGAGGCATCCAGCGGTGCAGGTGGAGAAAGAAGCCAGCGGTGGGTGAGCAGAGAGGCCGTCCGGTAGAGCGGGTGCAGCGAGGTGTCCAGCAGTGAGGGAGCAAAGAGGCCGTCCAGCAGTGCAGGTGCAGTGAGGCGATGAGCGGTGCAGGTGGAGAGAGAAGCCAGCGGTGGGTGAGCAGAGAGGCTGTCCAGAGCTGGTGCAGCGAGGAGTCCAGCAGTGAGGGAACAAAGAGGCCGTCCAGCAGTGCGGGTGCAGGGGCCGTCCAGCGGCGCAGGTGCAGGGGCCGTCCAGCGGCGCAGGTGCAGGGGCCGTCCAGCGGTGCAGGTGCAGGGGCCGTCCAGCGGCGCAGGTGCAGAGAGAGGCTGTCCAGGTTGGGGGTGCAGCGTTGCTGGTGCAGGGAGGTGTCCAGCGTCGACGGTGCACAGACAGGTAAGAGGTTACAAGAGGGGGGGGGGGAATGTCGGGCGGAGAAGCGGCGAACAGTCAACGCCAGCGTCCTCTCCGGGCAGCATGCAGTTAGTCATATTAGTATAATATTAGTATAATAGCATAACCATCAATTAGTAATATTAAGTTTATATGTTAGTTAATTCTTTACATTAAGTATATGCTGTATTAATTAAAACATTTCTTAAGTCCATAATTTCCTTTGAATTTCTTACGAATCTGATCGCATTACTTCAAAATGTCAGCTTTCCCCTTGTTTCTCTTCCACTTTTCCGTTCAAGGTGAAGACAGGGCTCTGTCATTGAAAACACATTCCTGACAGATAAGCCTGTCTGGTTAATGTCTAGAGCAGTTCCGCCATCTTAATTACAGCACAGTCTTCCATTAAAAAGTTGAATCATCGACCTTCACTTCTCTTTTTTCTATTTTCTTTACAAATTTCTTGTGCGTAATTAAATGCCAAATCAGGATCCGTGAAGGCGCGTTGAGTAGAGTTGTATGTAATCTTCATCTTCGCTGGATAAACCACCCCGTATTTCACATTAGATTGTCCTTGCAGAATACTACTTGCTCTTTTAAACTGATTCCTTTTCTCCAATATTTCGCGTGGATAGTCCCTGTAGAATCTAACAGTCTCTCCATCAAATGTGAGCCTCTCATCATGCGGTATCACCTTCATGAGTTTTTCCAGGGTTGAAATGTCCAAACATTTCACAATGATCTGTCTTGGGGGAGCATTTGTTTCTCTTCGGAAGCGACCTACCCGATGTGCCACATCAATCCTCGGGGTTTCCTTCAACTTAAAGACATCTTTGAGTATTTTAGTGACAAGTTCGGTCATTAGAATTCCATACTCTTGTCCCTCCTTTACTCCTATAATCCTTAAGTTCTGTCTCCTTGATCAAGCTTCCAAATCTTGACATTTATCAATCAGTTTATTCAATTGCTCCCGATTAGCACCCTGTTCTTTTTTCAAAGTCGATATTTCTTGAGACATCTCACGCATTTCAACCTTCATCTCTTCTGTCGACTTATCAGAATATTTCACCCCTTCAATCAGCTCACCAATTTTCTTATTATAATCATCTTCCATTCTCGCAAATTCTTATGTTGTCCTCTGCTCCAGGTCTATGAACTGCTGCTTCAAAGAGTCATACTGTTCCTTTGATTCATCACGCGCAGTATCAATTTTCTTAGACAAGTTAACCTCCATTTTAGAGAGATTATTCTCCAGTGTATTATTCATATTAGCAAGCATTTTGGAGAATTCCTTAGTGAGATCTTTGGTAAGATCTTTGGTAAGATCTCTAGTAAGATTAGCTCTTGCCGTTTGTTCCCACTGCTTCATCTCTTTCTCCTTTTCTTTCTCTTTTGTCTCTCCTCTTGTAGCCATTTCGGATACTGCTTGTTGAGAATCAGGCTCTTCTTCTGAGCTTTCCGTTGTTGTTTGAAGAGCTTCCAAGTCTTCTTGAAGCTGGAGTCTGATAGTCGATTTCTTGGGCCCCCGTAGATGTTTTCCTTTACTCATCTAAAAGTCCCGTTAAAACTCAGATTTTCGTAATTTGAAAAAGTCTTATAAATTTGGCTGATAATAGTTTATTTAATTTAAATTTCAAAATTATTATTTTATTATGTTTATCTATTGATGGATCTTTAGCATTATCTATATCCATTTGTCTAATAAGTTCTTCTAACTGTCTTTGTTCATTCTTATTCTTTTTATTTTGAAAAGCTTGATATGAAATTATAATACCCCTGATGTATGCTTTAAAAGATTCCCATAATACAGTAGGCAATATATCTGGAGTGTCATTTATTTGAAAAAAGGCATCCATTTGTTCTTTTAAATATATACTCGCTTGTGGATCTTTTAGGATTTGAGAATTAAATCTCCAAAACGATTTATTCTTAGACATTCCTTCCAATTTTAAAAAGAAAGTTAATGGTGAATGATCTGAAATCGAATTTGTATGGTATATTGGGTTAAAAGTATAAGGGATTAATTTTGTATCCACCAGGAAATAGTCTATACATGAGTATGTTTTGTGCACCATTGAATAAAACGAGTATTCCCTGCCAGTTGGATTAACAATTCTCCAAACATCTGCTATATTAGTATTGTTTATGTAAGTATTGAGAAGTTCACCGGTATTAGATTTCATATTCCCTCTCTGTTTTTGGATTGATTTATCTAAATACGGATCTAAAACACAGTTAAAGTCTCCTCCTATTATAATATTTTGATAGTTAGACTCTGCAATTATGTTCACAATTTTATTTTAAAAATGAGGGTTGTCAAAGTTAGGCGCATATATATTTACCAAGGTAATTGGAGTATCATGAATTTCTCCATTAACTATTAAGTATCTCCCTTCGATGTCTGTTATGATATTCTTTGCTTTAAATGGTATACCTTTTCTTATAATGATTGCCGTACCTCTAGATTTCAAAGTAAATGAAGAATGGTATGTTTGACCTATCCATTTCGCCCTCAACCTAGCTTGATCCTGAGATTTTAAATGAGTTTCTTGTAAGAAGATAATGTCAGCGTTGTACAATTTCAGCTGAGCTAGTATCTTACCCCTTTTAATAGGTTCGTTAATACCTCTTATATTCCAACTACAGAATAAGACTCCTCCTAGGTTCTTTTGCTTAGCATCTTGCATTTTGAATAATTATAGTACCTTTAAATCTTGTGGTGCATCCATATCCCAGGTCTTTGGGTATTGGGGGAACTTTTGAACTTCTAAGTTTTGTTGGTATATCCCTTTTATGCTTATCACTAAACACAAAACACAAACATGTGAGTTTATGTGATAATTTAAAAAAAACGAAAAAAGTGAAAATACAGTGTCTAATATAGTCGGCACTGTAGCAAGTGGCCCACCTGTAGGTGGGAGAAAACCTTGTTTCGACTTCCATTGTGATGTTAAACAAATAGCTCCGCTCTCTTGGTTAATCATAACATATTAAAATATTAAAACGGGACCTCACATTCAAATATATAATACAATTTTACCTTATATATTTCATTATAACATATCATGTATATATCGCAATTTTAGCTACTAATTATTAAACAGATACTTTTGACTTCCATAATGGTCAACTGTTGGTTGAAGGGGTTAACGAGACGTGCCCCTGGACCTACGCCAGGTGCTCGTTTCTCATCCCCTCCTCCCAATTATAGATAAGGTTTAAATTTGTTAAAAATTCGTATTAGTATGATAGTTCATTATTTTTTTTTATTTTTTTTTTTTAATTTTTGTTAGCATTCTAATCTAACATGAATAACTTATTAAGTTGTTAATAGGATAAGTTCTTATGATTGGATTTAATATTGTAGTGTATTACACAGATAATGCTTCTGGTATATACCATTCATTTCTGTTCAGCTGTTTACTCATTTTGAACAGAGAGTGTCCTTGATTCAAAGTTCCATAGATAACAGTCTAGCCATCCCAAGACAAAACATTGCTTGGAATGGTTCAGGTCTGCCAAACCTCCATTTAATTTCTATTTTTCAACGATACTCTGGGCATATTTGAACGCATCTTCTGGTTTTGCAAATGACTTTTCAGAACCCTTGAAAGAAGTACGCATTTTAGCTGGATAAAAAACCCCGTATCTGATCCCTTGTTTCCCTCTTAAAAGATCTTTAACCTTCCCAAATTGGTTTCTCTTTTGCACAATTTCATACGGATAGTCCCTGAATATCTTGATAATGTCATTGTCCACCCGCAGCTCCACTCCGTACTTGATTTTGCTCATAACATCTTCCAGTTCTAAAATATCCCGAAATTTCACAATAATATGTCGTGGGTGACTTTTTCCAGCATCAGATCTCTGTTTAAATCTTGGAACACGATGAGCCACTTCAATTTTCGGTTCTTAGGAAAGATTAAGCAGTTGTTTAAGTAAGCCCATGGCATAAAAAACGAGAAAAAGAACATACGATCCCAAAGATTAAATCAGATAAAGGGGAATTATTAACCATACCGAAGGATATTAATAAAAGATTTGCGCAATTTTATGAGAATTTGTATACATCTAAAACGACAACTGACCAATAAAATCATAGAGTTTTTGGATAATTGTAATCTTCCAAAGTTAGAGTTGAAGGAACAAGAGAAATTGGGTGCACAAATCTCAATTAAGGAATTAGAAGATACAATAAACTCACTAAAGAATGGAAAAACACCAGGTCCTGATGGATTTACTAATGAATTTTATAAAAGCTTCTATGACAAAATTATACCAAGATTACAAAAAATGTACCAATATGCTTTTAAAAAACAAATACTACCTGATACATTAGCGGAATCAACGATTACACTAATACTTAAGAAAGACAAAGATATAGAAGAACCGGGTTCATATAGAGCTATAGCATTGTTAAACACAGATCAAAAAATATTAGCAAAAACATTAGCTAGAAGATTAAGTAAATATATTAGTAAACTAATAAACCCAGATCAGACGGGGTTTATCCCTAAGAGATACTCATCTAACAATATGAGATGTTTACTCAACATAATGCACTCATACAAATCTGAAGAACAAGAATTATCAATTATTTCACTGGATGCTGAAAAAGCATTTGCCCAAGTAGAATGGAATTATATGGATAAAGTATTACAAAAATTCCAACTGGGTGAGAATTTTATTCTATGGATTAAATTATTATATAATAAACCTACAGCTAGAATACTAACTAATAGCATATTATCCTCGAAATTTCAACTATCAAGGGGAAATAGACAAGGATGCTCATTATCACCACAGTTGTCTGCTCTTATTATTGAACCGTTAGCAGAAAAAATTAGAATACACCCTGATATCCATGGGTATAATACTAAAGATTCAAATAATAAAATCTCTTTATACGCGGATGATATATTACTGTACATTACAATACCTCAAATTACTATACCAAATATATTAAATTTAATTGAAGACTTTGGATCTTTTTCTGGATACAGAATAAATTGGAATAAAAGTGAAATGATGTCAATAAAACCGAAAGATTCAACACATCTTTTAAAATTCCCTTTTTAAATAGATACAGAAAAATTCAAATACTTGGGAATCGAAATTACTAGAACATATCAAGGTATGTTTAAAGCAAATTTTGATCCCCTACTTAATAAATTAAACACACTAATTAAATTTTGGAAAACACTCCCGATGTCTTTAATAGGCCGAATAAATGCAATAAAAATGATCTTTCTACCACAAATTTTATACCTATTCCAATCGATTCCTATATACGTTTTTTTTTAAACTGGACTCAGATATCACTAATTTTATATGGGACTATAAATCACATAGAATACAAAAAACTCACTTGAATAAACCTAAAGTATTAGGGGGTTTAGCACTACCTAATTTCATGTATTATTATTGGTCAATAAATATTAAAAATATGATTCAACTGATGGATAACTCTGCCCAGCAAGTGGACTGGATTGTAATGGAGAGAGAGGATTGCTCCTCTGGAAACTTTGGAGCGATCCTCCTCTCACCAATGAAACTGAATAACATAAATTATAATAAGAACCCAATTATACATAGCACAATCTGAGTTTGGAAACAAATAAAACAAAATTTAAAATTAAGAAATCTATCACTTTTATCTCCCATAGTTAATAACCCTTCGTTTAATCCCTCTATTATAGATAAATCTTTCACACACTGGGATAGACTAGGAATTAAAACGTTCGGTGACTTGTATGAAACTGGAAAATTACTTTCATTTCAACATTACAAATAAAATATAAACTCGGAAATAATCAATATTTTAAATATTTTCAAATATGCGACTATTTGAAAAAATATACAAAAGATCATTATAATAGCTCAGCAGATGTATTGGATGATGCAATGCAGATAAAAGCTGAATCAGCAAATTTAATATCATATTTGTATAATATTATCTTAAATGTAGAAATACCATCTACGGAGGGTATCAGAAGAGACTGGGAACAAGAATTAGCTATTAAAATCTCAAAGGAAAGGTGGAATGAACACTTATTAAACATGCCTAAATGTTTGATTAATGCAAGACACATTTTAATACAATTTAAAATCTTACATAGATTATATTATTCCAAAACTAAAATTCATAAAATTTCCCCCAATGTATCATCCATTTGTGATAAATGTCAATCCCAAGAAGCTACTATAGCACACTCATTTGTTTTCTGTACAAAAATTCAAAAATTTTTGATTGAAATTTTTGAAATCTTTACAAAATTATTTAAAATAAAACTGATACCCAAAGCAGAATGGATTATCTTCGGAATAACGGAAGATGGTCCAGAACTAAATGTGTTCCAAAAGAAACTAATAGACTATGGGTTAATAACTGGAGAAAGCTAATCCTAAAATTTTGGAAACAGGCTCCAATACCAACTATAAACATGTGGATTTCAAATATGTTCGAAACATTACACCTAGAAGAGATAAGACTCCTACTGGCAGGTAAACCAGATCACTTCCACCTGACGTGGTCTGCATTTATAGAATTATTACAAATATAGGGTGCAAAAGTACCTTAAAAAAAAAACTGAGGTCAGGTAAGGGGGGATGAAAGTTGGAGAGTTGGTATGTCCCATTTGCGTGATGCTTACAAAAACTATTTGTTTTTCTCTTTTCCCTCTTTCTCTTTCTTCTTCTTTTCTAGGGTCTATTTCTTAACTCTTTTTCTTTTGTTTTTCTTTTTGTTCTTATAGGATTTTCGTTCTTTCTTGTTGTCACGTTTTCTACACTCACTTTTTCCTTCACTTTCTTCTTTCTCTCAATTTCATCCTTTCCCTTTATGAATGTAAAAAACAAACGGAGTACATTAATTGTACGAAGATATATGTGACAAGTACTAATGTATGTGGTTGTAATGTAATGTACTTCTAATAAATAAAAATTAAAAAAAAAACGTTAAAGAAAAAAAAAAACTCAGATTTTCTCGACGCTGTCTGATGACGTCACTCCCGCGACGCCAAGCAACCCGGTGAGTGTTTTTAAATCGGTCCCAACTTTAAAAACGGCTTATTATGCGATTTTGGCGATTTTAGCGGGAGCTGAGCTCAATGCTGCGCCTTCACCACTTCATGGCGCCACCGGAAGCTCGAGACCAGGATGGCTTGAGTGGACAACAGAAAGGTTGAATCTAATGTGTGTGAGGGAGTTTTTGCTTCATGAGAGGTGTGTATTGGACTGGAGACCAGGAGTGCATGAGTGGACAACAGAAGGGTTGAATCTAATGGTAAAAGCCAGGAAAAATAATACATGTGTGTGAGGGAGTTGTCAATGGAAGGAAATGAATTAGGTCTGAGATGACCATTAGAGGAGAGAGGAAACAGGAAATAGGAAATATAAAAGGACTGATTGTCTGAAATGGTTGAATTTGATTTTGGCTCTTGAAACCTGTTACATTTCCAGTCAGAAGATGAGATTCTAATCCTATGTCTAACTTTATTAAAGCAGTGCAAGGAATCAATCACTGCGAGTTCAGAGTATGCTTTCGCAATGTTGAAAAGGGAAGAGGAGTGAAGATAGGTTTTTGGAGACATCACTTTAAATGGGTGGAATTTGCGAACAATGATCATTGAAAGTGGAAGCTAGTGAGGAGAGTGAAGGCAAGAAGCCCCTATACTTGGTCTCAGTGGCAGGGGAGGGAGTGAGGGTAGCAATGCACAGTATGTACCAGATGTAGTGAGAGCCCTGTTGACACTGACAGAAGGAAAACCATAATTGAAAGCTCTGTTACGTGAGATGTCAAGACTAGAACAGATGCAAAGGAGACAGTGGAGAAACTGTGAGGCGGCACGTTGGTACAGTGTTAGAGCTACTGCCTTACAGCGCCAGAGACCCTGGTTTGGTCCTCACTATGGGTGCTTGTCTGTACGCAGCTTGTATGTTCTATCTGTGACCTGCGGGGGTTTACTTCGAGATCTTCGGTTTCCTCCCACACTCCAAAGACGCACAGGTTTGTAGGTTAATTGGCTTGGTGTAAATGTAAAATTGTCCCTAGTGTGTGTAGGATAGTGTTAATGTGCGGGAATCACTGGTTGGCGTGGTCTTGGTGGGCTGAAGGGCCTGTTTCTGTGCTGTATCTTTAAACTAAACTAAACTAAGCTAGGAGAATGGTCACAGGGTTGGAACTGTAGTTAGGTAGCTTTGGGACACTTAATTGGCCATTAACATAACCCCTGAGATGGAGCTGGGAAGATGTAAATGAAATGAAGAATCAGGGATAGACAAGATGAAAGTGAAGGAGTGCTGGAAATTGGCAGAAAATGTGTTGAAACATGCCACCCGAACCATCCGGTGGGTGAGGTGGGGCAATTCCACACAGAGGAGTCTCTCCCCATGAAACCCATTGACCTCGGGTTTACCACAGAACCTTAATATCACACTGTCAAAAATGTCAAATAACATCCAAACCTCAGTTTAGAATATAGAACATTGCTTCATGTTTGCACCAAGGTGGGAATGGGGTCTGGAATGAGTAACCGTAGTGAATTTAAAACAAATTACATTATTTGTGAATAATGTTTGCTTGATAATACCCAGCATTGTTTTGTTAGTGACTAGGATTGGACCAATCGAGCAAGAATGAGCCAGATTAGATCGATCTTTATTTTGTGTTTGGGTCATACCTGGGGAATTTATTTATTGAATGGCTGATGAACCTTGAAGGGATGAATGACCTATTGGTGCTCACATTCCCATGTAACCCCTTGCTCTCTGGAATTGCCTTCATGACTGGGATGTCGATCAATGACTTACTTGTTGTTTTGCATTTGTTGTAGTCAACTTGATGGCCATTGTGATCCTGTCGAGAGGAAAGTGCGGACTCTCCAGGTGCATCACTCTCTACCTGGTGGCCATGGCGACGGCGGATACGATGGTCATTTTCACTGATGTGTCACTGTACACGATCGTTCCTTTTTATTTCCCGGGAACTTACATGGACACCACTCCTGCAATATCCCTCCTACTCGTCCTGCTCTCTGCAGCCACCGATGTCTCTGTCTGGTTCACCATCACTTTCACCTTCGACCGATTTGTTGCCATCTGTTGTCAGAAGTTGAGAACCAAATATTGCACCACAGAAACTGCCACAGTGGTTCTAACAGCAGTGAGTGTGGTGTTCAGTCTGAAGAACATTCCTTGGTACTTTATATATGAGCCTGAGTATATTGTTGACAATGTACCTTGGGGTGTGAAAGTTTCATCAAACTTTTACACGGAAAGTGCCTGGGTAGCTTTTGACTGCCTTTCTATTATTTTAACCCCTTTCCTTCCATTCCTCCTGATTCTGCTGCTCAATGCCTTGACGGTCAGACACATTCTGGTGGCGGGCAGAATCCGCAGGAGGCTACAGCAATGCAACAATAATGAGGATCACCATGACCCAGAGATGGAGAAGAGAAGGAAATCCATCATTTTGCTCTTCACCATTTCGGGCAGTTTTATACTTTTATGGATGACGAATGTTCTGTTTTTCCTCTACTGGAAGATTTCAAATGTTTATGATTACACTAGTGTCCATGACCCCAGCTACATCGCTAAACAAATTGGCTACTTGCTGCAGCTTCTGAGCTCCTGCACCAACACCTGTATTTATGTGGTGTCCCAGACTAGGTTTAGAGAGCAGCTGAGGGATGCCCTAATGTACCCATTCACTGCGGTTTTTGCATGGTTTCGGCGAAGCACCGACTACGTCAGAGCTACCATTCCAGTTCAGTCTCATTTATTCTCCCAATAAAACCCAGGCAATGTTTCTCTCTGTGAATTGTGACAGCGCCCCCTCCCTTGGATGCCACTCTGATCCCTTTCACTGGCTGACTGACCAGGAGAGGCCAATCCCCAGTATCATTGATAATAGTTGGGTCCAATTAGTTGATATTGGTTATGGCTACCTAAACCATGTCAGCCTTCTCCCAATAAAACCCAGGCAAAGAGGGAGGGGGGGGGGGGGAGGATTGGCAGGTCTGGCAGTAACAAATGCAAGGATCAGGGTTTCATCAGGAATCACCTCTGGAGGGACAATATTACTTGGGTGAAAGGAAGCAGTTCAGTTACATGGTGGATATACTCATTCTGCCCAGTGAGACACTAGAGTTGTATTCAGCTCTGTTTGTCCAAGGCAACACATTTCATAGACATTGACAATTTGGAGACAGTAGGAGGGGTACAGCTGTGGTGGTCAGAATCATCAGTGGACCTGCTGATCCTCATCTCAGGCATTTGGATCATGTCACCAAAGTTTGCCATCTGGATGGGAAATATTGGTATTGCCTTGATGGAATTTGGGGTAACTCATGCAACAGCAAACCATCTCATGAGATGCCTTGAAGCTTAAATTGCACATTGTCAGATCCCAATAACTGGCTACTCGAATGCATCATGAAACAATAACAATGAGCTCCATTTCTACTTCTTGACGAAGTATTGGGCAAACTACCCTGCAAGTACGAAATCGAGGTGGACCCGGAGGTCCATCCGGTA
Source organism: Malacoraja senta (assembly GCA_038087875.1). NCBI lineage: Eukaryota > Metazoa > Chordata > Chondrichthyes > Rajiformes > Rajidae > Malacoraja > Malacoraja senta. Next base: position 436,160 of record JAXLNO010001265.1, read on the forward strand.
GTCCGCCCTCCTCACCGCGTCTCCTTTGCTATGAAGGACAAGGTGGAGTCCACTCTACGCCAGATGGTGGCCATGGGCATCATCAAGGAAGTGAGCGATGCCACCCGGTGGGTCTCCACCATGGTCGTTGCTGCTAAGAAGGACAAGAGTGAGATTCGGATCTGTATAAACCCCAAGGACCTAAACCTTGCCATCAAGCGCCCGCACTACCACATGCGAACGGTGGAAGATGTCGCTGCAAAGGTTGGCCCGGCCACTGTATTCTCTGTCCTCGATGCCAAGAACTCTTTCTGGCAGATTCCACTGGATGAACGTTCATCTTTACTGACCACGTTTGGTACACCTTTCGGCAGGTTCCGTTTCCTCCGCATGCCTTTCGGGATCAATTCTGCCAGCGAGGTTTTCCAGCGCACCATGGAACAGCTATTTGCAGGTCTGCCGTGTGCTATCATCGTTGATGACATCTTGGTGTACGGGAGGGACGTCGCTGAGCACGACCCCCACCTCCGTCTGGTCCTGGATCGGGCTCGGGAAATCAACCTCAAACTGAACCCCAAGAAGTGCCGTTTCCGCGTCCCGGAGGTCACCTACGTGGGCCATGTTTTTACGGCTGAGGTTCTGAAACCAGACCCACAGAAGACAGCTGCGGTCTCAGAGATGCCAGCTCCGGTCAACGTGCCAAGCCTGCAACGCTTCTTGGGCATGATGAACTATCTGGGGAAATTTATTCCCGACCTCAGCGAGCTGAGTGCGCCCCTGAGGGAACTGACCAAGATGGACACTGCCTGGGTTTGGTACCCGCTGCATCAGGCAGCCTTCGATGACTTGAAATCCCGGCTGGTTCGCACCCCCACTCTGAAGTTCTTCGACTTAAAGCGCCCTATCGTCATTACCTGCGATGCATCAAGTTTCGGTCTCGGTGCCGCCTGCCTGCAGATCCACGACCGCCTGCAGCTACCTGTCTCCTACGCCTCCCGCACTATGACTCCAACCGAGCAACGCTACGCTCAGATCGAGAAAGAGCTCCTTGCCGTGGTGTTTGCCTGCTCGAAGTTCAGGGACTACATTATAGGTAACACCTTCACTATCGAAACCGACCACCAGCCGCTGGTCACGATCTTAAACAAACCGATCCACGTTGCCTCTTCCCGTTTGCAGCGTATGATGCTGCAACTCCAACGCTTCACGTTTCAAATCGTGTACCGCAAGGGCAAGGACATGTTTGTGGCTGACACGTTGTCCCGCGCACCGCTGGCTTCTACAGCCCGCCACCCGTACGAGTCATCCGACCTGATGGTGCTAAACGTCAACTTCATGCCTTCCCAGCAGATGCAGTCCCTGATTCACCACACTGCCAAGGATCCTGCCCTGCAACAGCTTATAGACGTCATCCGTCGCGGCTGGCCTGACCGTCGCTCACCCTTGCCGGCTGGTGCTGCGCCCTACTTCCTAGTCCGGGACGAACTTGTGCTGCAGGGCGGCGTGGTGGTGAAGGGCCACAAGGTTGTGGTGCCTGCCGCTCTGCGGGACCACTATTTCCAAACTGCCCACAACGGCCATCCCGGTGCCGATGCCACCCTGTCCCAGGCCCAAAGCCAATTTTATTGGCCCAGCATGGCACAGGACATCCGGGAGAGGGTCTCTGCCTGCTCCACCTGCAATACCCTCTCTCCCCACCAGCAACGCCAGCCACTCCTGCAACAGCCTGCCCCCGCCCTGGCGTGGATGGCGGTCGCTACGGACATATTTGAGTGGCGTGGCAAACATTTCCTGGTCCTGGTCGACTCTTGCTCCAGCTGGTTCGAGATTAAGCGTCTGCACTCCCTCACTTCTGCTGCGGTCATCGGGACGTTGCAACCCCTCTTTGCAACCTTTGGCATTCCTGTGACTGTGCAGTCTGACAACGGGGGCCAGTTCACGAGTGCTGAGTTCCGCGCATTCGCCGCCGCCTACAACTTTCGCCACATCACCAGCAGCCCGGAGTACCTGCAGAGCAACGGCCTTGCTGAGCGCGCCGTCCGCAGTGCCAAGGAGCTGCTGGAACATTGCAGACTGTCGCATTCGGATTTTTATCTCGCTCTACTGAATCTCCGAAATATTAGTCGCGACCCTGCCATGGGCTCACCGGCTCAACGGCTCATGTCCCGCACCACTCGCCCTCCAATCCCTGTCTCCCAGCGGTCGCTACAGCCCGCAGTCCGCAGCCCTGCTGCTGTCCAGAAGCGTATTACCCAGAAACAGGTCGTCCAGAAGCGCTCCCACGACAAGTCATGCCGTCCCCTTCAGCCCCTCTTCGAGGGCCAGGTCGTCCGGATGCAGTCCCCCTCCGGACACCACCGCTTGGCTGTTGTCATCGGCTTTGCCGACTCTCCGCGCTCTTACCTGGTTGACTACGAGGGCACAATCTACCGCCGGTCCCGCCAGCATTTGCTGCCGGTCAACGAGCCCGCTCCGCCTCCCGCAGCCCCTTTTGCTCCCCCGGTTGCCGCCTCGTTGCCTCCCGCTCCTCTGCCCTCGCGACCCTTGGCGCCCCGTTCTCCCGCTGCTCCTCCTGGCCCCCCCCATCAGCCATCTCCCGCTCGCGTGCCCGTTGCGGTGCCCTTGTCTCCTCCCCGGTCTCCTCGTTCTCCCCCTCCTGCTCACTCCCCTTTCGGTTCACCTATCGCCGCTCCTGCCCCGGTGCCCACTCTACCTTCGGAGGGGGGGGGGAGGCGGGCTGCATACCCGCTCCGGGCGTCTGGTCAAGCCGCCTGAACGTTACGGGGAGTTTGCTTGAATGTTTTAAGTTTTTCCTGACGATGTACGCACGGGTTTGTGCCTAGCGTATGAGTCGTGGTCTCACTGTCATCATTGCTATGTTTCCCTTTTCAAGGGGAAGGATGTAGAGCCGTGCATGTTCCTTTAACATGGTGACCTCACTTCTACTAACCACTCCCCATTAGCTTCAGTATAAATGTAACCTTCCCACCCCTAGCTCGCTCTCTAGCTCCGGTAACGGACCACGAACAGCTAGGGCAATATGTGTGTATACGAATACAATGTATGCAATAAACTAGAGTGAAGACACCATGTGTATGGACAGTCTTTACACTTACATGGACACCACTCCTGCAATATCCCTCCTACTCGTCCTGCTCTCTGCAGCCACCGATGTCTCTGTCTGGTTCACCATCACTTTCACCTTCGACCGATTTGTTGTCATCTGTTGTCAGAAGTTGAGAACCAAATATTGCACCACAGAAACTGCCACAGTGGTTCTAACAGCAGTGAGTGTGGTGTTCAGTCTGAAGAACATTCCTTGGTACTTTATATATGAGCCTGAGTATATTGTTGACAATGTACCTTGGGGTGTGAAAGTTTCATTAAACTTTTACACGGAAAGTGCCTGGGTAGCTTTTGACTGCCTTTCTATTATTTTAACCCCTTTCCTTCCATTCCTCCTGATTCTGCTGCTCAATGCCTTGACGGTCAGACACATTCTGGTGGCGGGCAGAATCCGCAGGAGGCTACAGCAATGCAACAATAATGAGGATCACCATGACCCAGAGATGGAGAAGAGAAGGAAATCCATCATTTTGCTCTTCACCATTTCGGGCAGTTTTATACTTTTATGGATGACGAATGTTCTGTTTTTCCTCTACTGGAAGATTTCAAATGTTTATGATTACACTAGTGTCCATGACCCCAGCTACATCGCTGAACAAATTGGCTACTTGCTGCAGCTTCTGAGCTCCTGCACCAACACCTGTATTTATGTGGTGTCCCAGACTAGGTTTAGAGAGCAGCTGAGGGATGCCCTAATGTACCCATTCACTGCGGTTTTTGCATGGTTTCGGCGAAGCACCGACTACGTCAGAGCTACCATTCCAGTTCAGTCTCATTTATTCTCCCAATAAAACCCAGGCAATGTTTCTCTCTGTGAATTATGACAGCGCCCCCTCCCTTGGATGCCACTCTGATCCCTATCACTGGCTGACTGACCAGGAGAGGCCAATCCCCAGTATCATTGATAATAGCTGGGTCCAATTAGTTGATATTGGTTATGGCTACCTAAACCATGTCAGCCTTCTCCCAATAAAACCCAGGCAAAGAGGGAGGGGGGGGGGGAGGATTGGCAGGTCTGGCAGTAACAAATGCAAGGATCAGGGTTTCATCAGGAATCACCTCTGGGGGGACAATATTACTTGGGTGAAAGGAAGCAGTTCAGTTACATGGTGGATATACTCATTCTGCCCAGTGAGACACTAGAGTTGTATTCAGCTCTGTTTGTCCAAGGCAACACATTTCATAGACATTGACAATTTGGAGACAGTAGGAGGGGTACAGCTGTGGTGGTCAGAATCATCAGTGGACCTGCTGATCCTCATCTCAGGCATTTGGATCATGTCACCAAAGTTTGCCATCTGGATGGGAAATATTGGTATTGCCTTGATGGAATTTGGGGTAACTCATGCAACAGCAAACCATCTCATGAGATGCCTTGAAGCTTAAATTGCACATTGTCAGATCCCAATAACTGGCTACTCGAATGCATCATGAAACAATAACAATGAGCTCCATTTCTACTTCTTGGGACATTACTAATGTCTCCTTCATGTCATATTTAAACAGTTTCCATTTTGAAGCATTATCACATTGAAATTGAAATTGGTCAAGGTATTTCAGTAGTCCCTACTGCCTACATTGGACCTCACACTCTACATTCGCGTGGAACCTTTGAATCTGAAAATCACACCTCAAGAAGTCTGATAGCTCATTACTTTAAAATAATGAATTTTCAGTGTAGGGCATTGAAATAGAACCAAACCAATCTGATTTAACCAGTTTCTACTCGCACAGCTGAGACTGTTTCCAGCCATCTATTGTCTCAAGTTGTTGGACCATTACAGTCCAATATTCACTCCTGTTGTGTTCGATAAATCACCGGATTCAGGCAACATAGTTTGTATACAAGATATTTTATTACACTACAAAATAAGGCACAATAGACTCAGGTAGCCGAGTATGCACTCGCAAACCCCAATTGCACAGCAAAGCGCGCCGCCGAGTAGTGACCTGTTGATTCCGTTAGCCGTGAGAGCAATATCTAACTCTCTCTTGAAAACGTCCTGTTAATTGGCCTCAACTGCCTTCTGTGGCAGAGAATTCCACAGATTCACTACTCTCAGGGTGAAAAAGTTTTTCCTCATCTCATTCCTAAATGGCCAACCCCTTATTCTCGAACTGTGACCCTTTGTTCTGGACTCCCCCAACATTGTGAACCTTTTTCCAGCATCTAGCCTGTCCAATCCCTTAAGAATTTTACATGTTCTATAAGATCCCCTCTTACCCTTCTAAATTCCAATGAATATAAGTGCAGTTGATCCATTCTTTCATCATATGTCAGTCCTGCCATCCCGGGAATTAACCTGGTGAACCCACACTGCACCCCTTCAATAGCAAGATGTCCTTCCTCAAATTAGGAGACCACTTACTGCGAGATTTATTTTCCTCACCAATCTTTAATCCTTCAGCTGGCGTGGTAGACACTGCCTGCTCCACCACTGGTACTGACCACCCCACCATCAAAGGGATCTATAGGAAACGCTGCCTCAGAAAATCAGCCAATACATCAACGACCCTCATCACCCTGGCCACGCTCTCATTTCATTCCTACCATCAGGAAGAAGGTGCAGATATGAAAACCGTGACCACCAGGTTCAAGAACAGCTTCTTCCCAGCAAATATCAGCGTCTTTAACTATACAACACCATTCTCAACATCTTTGAGCTTCTATGGACTGTTACTTTGGTTACACTACGAACTTGACGATACTGAATTGATCTGAAATTGATCGGTTTTTTGCATTAGTGTTACGGTTATTAATTTATTGAATTTCTCGATTATATATTAAATATTTTCTGTGCGTATTGAGTTATGGGACTGTTAAGCTATTATAAGGAAAAATTTAATTGTTCTATTGTCGATACACATGACAATTAAACACTCTTAATTTTCTTGACTTGACAATTGCAGAGCTATGAATGATTTTGCTTACGGAATTATGACGTTTCTCAAACTCTCCTGTGTACTTTCAATTTGCTAATAATTTTTTCAAGTTGCTATTAATAATAATAATGAAAACATTTTCCATGTTATTCGTTAATGACTGAGTACATTGTATATTCCATTAGTTTAATTATGCGTTATATGAGGGTGAAGATTCAATGAAATGAATGAATTATAGTGTGTGTGTAGACCAATACAACATGGGTTACGATATTCTAGAAACCTTTGTTTGTACTTCGGCTTTCAGATAGTTCTCAAGAACAGAACATGTGCGCAACGCGGGGATTGCCTGTATTTAAATCTATACCCTGGGTTTTCGGTCTATTCTCGGTGAAATAGCGTATTCCCATTTATTCTGCCAGGCCCCTCCTGATGATATAAACTTCAATTAAGTCGCACATCCAGCCACCTCTGCTGCATAGGGGGGGAAAACACGATAGTTTATCCAATCTTTTCTCATAGCGTCTATTTTCCAGTCCTGGTAACATCCTCATATGTCTTCTCTGCACCTGATTCTGTGCATTCTTGTCCTTCCTATAATGTAGAGCAGAGAAAAATCAGAAAGTCATTCAATTTTCTCAACCAGGAGAGATTAAAAGTGGATTGATGCCACAGTGGCAATCAACAGGAAAATGTGAGTAACTAGCACCTTGTGGTCAGTGTGATTGGTGGGGCAGTGACTAGACCTTTCTTCAGACCAAGTTCAAGTGAATTTATTACCATGTGTCCCTGATAGGACAATGAAATTCTTGCTTTGCTTCAGCACAACAGAACATAGTAGTCATTCACTACAAAACAGATCAGTGTGTCCATATACCATTCTATAAATATACACACACATGAATAAATAAACTGATGAAGTGCAAATAACAGATAATGGGTTATTAATGTTCAGAGTTTTGTCCGAGCCAGGTTTAATAGCCTGATGGCTGTGGGGAAGTAGCTATTCCTGAACCTGGTCATTGCAGTCTTCAGGCTCCTGTACCTTCTAACTGAGGGTAGCAGGGAGTTGAGTGTGTGGTCAGGATGGTGTGGGTCTTTGATGATACTGCCAGCCTTTTTGAGGCAGCGACTGCGATAAATCCCCTTGATGGAAGGAAGGTCAGAGCCGATGATGGACTGGGCAGTGTTTACTACTTTTTGTAGTCTTTTCCTCTCCAGGGCGCTCAAGTTGCCGAACCAAGCCACGATGCAACCGGTCAGCATGCTCTCTACTGTGCACCTGTAGATGTTACAGAGAATAGTAAGATTAAACGAGAACTTACCAGTTTGAAATTTGATCTTTATTTTATGAGGAGTTACGTTGGTGATTCCGTGAAGAAGCCCCGCCAGTCCGCATGCGCGTCAATCTTCAAAGCAGCGGTATGAAATCACAGGTAACAGTAATTGAAGTAACATAGTAAGATCAGAAACCTGAGAACTACCAGATGACCTTTGTGTGAGAGGGTTGGGAGTGGAGGGCACGTAATCACCAACGTAACTCCTCAAAAAATAAAGATCAAACTTCAAACTGGTAAGTTCTCATTTAATCTTACTATTTTACTTCGGAGTCACGTGAGTGATTCCTTGAAGAGTTCAAAGCTCTGTGATTTCATGCCGTAGATTCAAATCCCAGCGTCTCACTGCATCGATTGACTCAGGATGAGTGAATAATCAACAATGCATTACACATGACATTGATTTAAACTTATTAATGGTTTACGTTAATAAAGAAAATCAATAGCAACCCCTCTATTTCAGGGAAGGCTAAAGTGGACGCAAAACAGAATGGGCAAATAGCCCCGGGTCGGCAATCGGCCTATGGTAAAAAAAAAATTGAGAATCAATTCACTTGACCATCCTGTCGCCGCGAGGATATGGTCGATGGGAACGTCCATTGCCCTGGCCGCTGACGTTGATGCCGCCCTGGTGGAATGAGATGTAAAATTGTCAGTGTTACTACCTGCATAAACCAGAACCTGCTTCAGCCACCTTGAAATAGTCTGAACCAACTTTTTCTTGTGTGGTTGTTTGTGGCTAATAAACAGTGCTGATTCCACACCTCTTAGTATTCTGGTGGCCTTGATATAATATAGCAAGCGTGCCCTCACACATAGACGTGAGTCCGTGGGGTATGCCGAAATTTGATCTCAAACCCTGTCACCCCTGGTCTGCTCTGCTTGTGTAGACCAGAAATGTAAAACGTAATGGCATCTGCAGCCACTTCCATCCTATCTAGCCGCAGCTTTTGCAATATCTGCACTCGTTGTACTGATACTAGTGTCATGAATAAGGAAGTAGCTGGCCCCTGGTGAAGTATTGTTAACACAATGTCAATATCCCATACTGCCTATACTTGTACTGGGATAACTTGTGTTAAAGATATCGTTTACAAACGCGATATCCAGGGTTGAAACCCGACAGAGTGGGTCCTGTTTGCTGCAGCTAATATGATGGAAAGGCACTTTTGGCACAGTTAATGGCCCTATACTCAATTATTGTCAGAAGACCATTTAAGAATGAACTGGAAGACGTCAGTAATCTGTACCATATTAAATGTAACATTAACATTAAATAAAACCGCTTCCCACCTCCTGAATAGGAAATGTACTGCTTTTTTGGTGCTAACGCTGCACTCTGCAGTGAGCACATACATGGATTGATGTGACAACCTGAGCCGTAGGGCAGTCTATTCAGAATCTGCAAGTCAATAAATTGATTTTATCATGCAGAGGCTGGTTTCCTGAACCACAGTTTGAACCAGCAAAGTTTTTGTTTTTTAGGATAACCATATATGTTTGTATTATTATGCCTGATGGAAGCGGGAATCATGGCTGCATAGCCGGTCAGACAGTACGAAAACTAAAGCGTGATCTTGCTGGCTTTATTTCAAGACCCGACTGATGAGGCAAAATTGAGGAAGACATAAAAGAACATTCCTCCTTCTCGTAGCGAGAATGTACCTCTCAACACTGTTATGCCACATATTTTTGCAATCAGTGAATAAGCATGAAACCAACATGTTGATATTTGGTGTTTCATTGAACCATACTTTCATAAATACTGTGATCCAACACCTATTCTGTGTTGTCATCGATCTGAACTTGATGATACACCAGTGGCAAAGGAGATTAGGTAAATTATTACAGGATACTTTTACTTGATTGCCATGTGACTAACATATGCCACCACCGTAGTGTATCAACTTGAAGTTGAGCATGTAGATTATGTATATTCGCTCAATAGCCCTTTACCCATGGGATGCATCTAGTGTCTATAGCTAGTTGATACCAATAACTGAAGAATTGGCAACTCATGCAAATCTCCTCCACCTCCAAACTAGAGATGACATTCGCAATTTTGCACCTTAGAGCCCTTAGCATCAGTTTGTAAAATAACTGAAATTCGACTGACCAAACTACTGGAGCAATGCTAAATACTGTTTGTTCATCATTGTGACTTTGGTAGCTTCAGCTGGTAATAGCATAAGCCTGTTAACAATGTCCTACATGGCATTTGAGAGGTTGCTACTTTGCACAATGTCAGTTCCCCGACTTGCACAGCTGAATCACAGCTACTATATTGCCAATTACTCTTGATGAATAGAAAAGTCAGCTTTATAACAGGTTCCTATTAACTCCAATCTCTTGCCACAGGGCGGAGTCATAGGCTAATTAGTAGTTAAAGGTAAATCCCAATGACCAACAAGTCTATTTGGTAACAACTTAAAGTTAACTGGATGGATGAGCCCAATTTCTCAAAAATAGTTTGAGGCTGAAACAGGTGATTTTAACAAATACAGCATTAGAATATCCTCCATTCAAGACATAACAAGTGTTTTTGAACTCTGAGTCCAAACACCGATTTTATTAATTTGGTAAATAACCTGGGTAAATAGTTTATCCCATTTTGTAATGTTTTACTGTTATTATTACAGTTATCATTGCCTTTTTGATCATTTCAAATGTCTCCGATGATCCCTGTAATGGGAACTGCATAGAATGTATCTTTGAGACCCTTATGAATCAGTTGTTAGTCAGTAATGAAGTTTCCTATTCGGAAAGTTTATACTGCACATGCAAGATAAACGACATTCTCCATTTTTCATAATGAACAGGCCACTCCTGCCATCATTTCATGGGTGCTTCGCACGATAACTGTGGCCCGATTTCTGAGCCTGTCTTGAAAGAGAATCCTGGACATAATACTGAGCCTCCCTCATAAATTTTGTCCAAAGGCAACTCTGGCCATTATACTGAGCCTGCCTAAAACGATAATTCTGGCCCTAATTCCAAACTTACTTGGAATGCTAGTATTGTGCAGTTTTACATGGTTAGATGCCTCTACGCAGATGACAATGCCTTTATCATTTGTGTGCTGTACAAACAAGTGTAAATATTACCAACTTGTAAGTGGTCCACTTACCCATGTTTCGGAAGTGCCAGACCCACCTACCTGCCTAGTTATGTTGAGTAGGACTGGTAGGGTGCGTGGAACCTGTGCCCAGCTGTCATGCTGCCACCAGCTTCAGTGAACCGCTTACTGCCGATGAAGGCATGGGGTGCGTTGTCGCTGAAACGATGAAGCTTTGCCCGCCATTGGCCTTGATTGGTCCGACAGCTTTTGCTTCGTCCGCCAGGTTTTTCCTGTTGAATAGGCCTTACCTGAACAGAAGATTCGGCGGCTGGCTCTCATATCCCCCTGATAGCGCTGTTCACTGCCAGCACGCATGAGCTCCAGTATGTTCCACCGACATCTTTAGAATCTGGAGTCAGTTACATCTGACCTTTCGCACTCCCCTGCTCGGAGAGGGCGATTCGTAGGCAGTCCTGAAACTGGTGCTGCCGCAGGCCCCTGAGGATACCTGCGCCGATACGGCCCTTCCAATGGACGTATACCAGGATGGAACATTCTGTTGGGATGGCAAACTTTGTTGTCAGGAAATGGTACCTCTGACACGTGCCCTTCATCCCTTGGGGTATGCTCCACGGCTATACCCTGAGACTCGGCGTCAGAATTACACTGACCCGGCATGCTCTCCTCCTCCAGGAGGGAGAGATGAAGCAGCCCTGTCCCATGCGCTGCTGGCGAGGCCTCTCCTACAGGCCGGCGCTGTCACACATTAAGCAGCCCTGTCCCAGGCGCTGCTGGCGCGGGCTCTCCCGTAGGCCGGCGCTGTGACAGAATCGGCGTCAGCAGTACACTGACCCGTCATGGTCTCCCCCTCCAACAGGGAGACATTAAGCAGCCGTGTCCCAGACGCTGCTGGCGCGGCCACTCCCATAGGCCCGCGCTGGTACAGATTCGGTGTCTGAGGTATACTGACCTGGCATGGTGTCCTTCTCCAAGCGGGGACATTAAGCAGCCCTGTCCCAGGCGCTGCTGGCGCGGGCTCTCCCATAGGCCGGCGCAGATGCGGCGTCAAAAGTACCCTGACCCGGCATGGTCTCCTCAGCTTGGGGAATGCACGTCAATAATTAAATTTTGGAGTGTGGAGCATCACCTGCGAAGGGTTAGAATGTCACCAGGCTCCAACCAAATATATACTCATTACCGGAGGGGAACCCTCGCAGCCCGACTCATCCGAGTCCAATATGGCTGATCAATTTATCGGTGATTTCACCCCAAACCTGGGGACCACTGTGTCTGTGAGCCGCTGACCAGACTGTCAGCGACTCTGGCGGTGATACCGCCTTCCTGCTTGATTTGCCCTCCCCGGGAACCACAGCAGGCTGGAAGCCACTGACCCCCTTGTCAGTGACTGGGATCGCGAACCCGACATCTGCCGACTATTCGCTTCCGCGGTCGGAACCGAGGTCTCCCCACAGCCCATAGCCAGTTCACTCACCGGACTTCGCCACAATATCTAGCAGGATACCTCTGTGAAAAGAGGTTCCTGCAAGAAACTCAAAACCTGGTAAGTAATACAAAACTTACCTGTAGTTTTAAACTTACCGCCGGCAGGAGCGATGCCCTGCCAGTCCGGTGCTTCGCCATGCGAACGACCGATATCACGCGCATGCGGACAGGCGGGGCTTCTTCACGGAATCACTCACGTGACTCCGAAGTAAAATTGAACCAACATCTGCAGTTCTTTATTACACAGGTTACCCATAGAACTTTAATATGAGAACTTTCCTTCAAAGATGCAGTTAGAAGGGGCCTACCGCCAATTAATAAGGAACTACAAGCTGGCCAGCCTCCCAGGAAGACACTCATTGCAATTCTTAGCCAAGCCAGCAAACAGCCCACTTTGATGCTGTAGGGAGAATTTGCTATGAGTGAAATGGATATCTGTTGCATTCCCAAAGTATTCTTATTGGAAAACACTGCTCCGACACAAATTAGACCCACTAGCACTGGGTCCCATAAGGTGACTATTACACATAAATGTCTGACCCTTACATTGGAATCACCCATGGATTATGACTTTTAGGGAACAAGGAAACATTACTTTGACTTCATGCAGACATATTACTGAGTCTGGAGTGATAATGCAGAGTTATTATTTTTCTGAATTTTGTGCTGTCATACCATGCAAGAATTTGAGGAGAGGAAGGCCAAATAACTCATGTTGTACCTCAACAGCAAAAGCTTGTTGTAGACATAATCTATGAATTCATCAGCATTTCTATATTTTAATAAAGACGGGGTCAGGGACAAAACTAATAACTGAAATTAATTTATGAATAATGAATAATAGTAAACAATATTTAAACATCTCAAATATTGTTACCACAGGTTTGGTCAAGAATATAAAGCTTCAATAATATTTATTGAAATGTGGTAAAATGAAAGTAGTAAAATATAACACTTAACAGAGTAAAAATGATAGGGAACTCACTTAGAAATGAATCTCACTCCACTTAAAGTCCATTATGTATCAACTCTCTTTCTCTTGCAAGCCAAACAAATTATGTTTGCACATGTTCATCCCTTGAATTGCATGAGTGAACTGAACAGACTTCATGATAATCTAATACTTTAATAATTAGCATTATTGATGTTAACTTTCCATTCCCTTGTTATTTAAATCATTTTTATTTACCAATTTACCTCCCTCAGTTTCCACTGTGAGATTCTAGGTCTTGTCATCAGATCATTAGTCCAGGCATGTGGACATCATCCAGCAGCTCTATCCATGCTGCCAGGTCTTCAATGAGGATTTGATGAGGAGCAGGGAAGTGGAACCCAGCTGGAAAAGACTATCCCCAAAATATCATGACCTGTGAGATAGCTGGGAGTGGGGATGCACCATGAACCTTGGACAGGTAAGTACAAAGACTCTGTAAAAAGCAAACACCAGTGGAAGTAACATTGTTCTCTAATTGGCAAGGTTAATTGTTTGTGTTGGGCTGCCAATGGGGAGAGATTTGTAGAATAGAGAGCAGGAACATCAACAGTCAAGTGCACCAGTATGAGGATGCATCTTGTGAGCATGGTGACATGCTGCTGATCATTAGCTTGTATGCTTTTGAGCAATGTGATTTTAATGATTAGAAAATTAGTGGCAAGATTATTCAATTTTATTAAAAGCGGAAAATATTAGAAACATTCAGGAGGTTGCGTCGTAGAGAAACAGGGTTAATATTTGAGTTGAAAAAATATTCACCAGATTTTGCAGATAAAGTGTGGCGCCAAAAAAGTGAAGGGTGGAGTTTTGAAATAATACAGAACGTGTCAGAGAGCACATTGCCGGATCCCCCATTACCACGGTGCACGCTGATTCATATAATGGCGGATCATATAAACGTGGATGCAAGGAGTGAGTCTTAATTTTTTTTCTAAAAGTCATACTGTGGTTGTTGATCTAATAATAATAATAATAATACATTTTATTTATGGGCGCCTTATACCAAAGTCTCAAGGACACCTTACAGAATTTAACAAGTACGAAACATATAATCGGAGTAAAATAAATTATAAAGACATCACCAATACACAAATTAAAGACAGAATTCGATCCAAAGACACACAAAAAAATAATCAGAAACACAATGTGAAGAGAGAGCAGCGGCAGCTAAACCGCGCCAGCGTCCACTCTCCCTTCCGACCGCCATCTTGGACACAGACTAAAATAGACACTGCATACAAAAATCATCCTCCCACAATGGTTACCACTGTGGGGGAAGGCACAATGTCCAGTCCCCATCCCCAGTTCTCCCAAAGTCAGGCCTATTGAGGCCTCCGCTATTGCCTCTACGGAGGCCCGATGTTCCTGGCCGTTCTCACCGGGTGCTGTTGCCGCAGCGTCGGGAGAGTCCTCTCAGCGGCTGGGCCACCTGGAACGGCCGCATTTCCTACCGGAGGCCGCGGCTTCCGAAGCCGACAAGGCCGCGCCGGTTTGGAGCTCCCAGGCTCCCGATGTTGAAGTCGGCGTCACCCACTCCTCTCCGCAGACCCGCAGCCCGGAGGTGTTGAGCTCGGCGGTCACAGCTCACCGGAGCTCCAGCGCGTCGATCCAGCGAGGCGACCCAGGCAAGGCATCGCCTGCTCCGCTCCGGGATAGTGCTCCAGCGCTGTGCCGCCACCGAAGCTGAAGGTGCTGGGCAGTCCCCGCCAGGAAACGCCGCTCCAGGCCCGTTGGTAGGCCGCAAGGACGGGTCGACGGGGCAGCCCAGAGAAAAAACTGCCTCACCGACCAGGTAGGGACCATGAAAATAGTTTCCCCCTTACCCCCCCACATGAAAAGTCAAAATTCCCCAACAGACATAGACAAAAAAAACTAAAAACTTAGAAAAAAAAGGTGAATTTAACGGACAGCTGCTGGTTAGCAGCCGTTCCCCAAGATGGCTCCTCCTCCTGATGCAATGATTGTACACATCTTGAAGTTCTACTTCTATGGATCTGAGTCTTTGAAACATGGAGACGATTCACTATTACATCAGCTCGATTTCCGATGACTTTGGTGATTACCTTCCGAAGCGAAAACCTCTCACCAGAGAGATCCCCATTATTTAGGATTAATCATTTGCATTTTTAAGCCTTTCTCAGGATAACATGATCAGTGAATTTATTGCCGAGGCAGAATATACATGTGGGTTGCATCTAGGGAAAATATTTGAAACTATTGAATATGGAGTATTTGAGAGAGCCAGATTTGAATGACTGCTCATCTCCAACAACAGTTGCCGAGTAAACATTGGACCTTGCAGGAAATAATTGGGAGTGATCTGCAGGAGCTCTGGAGTTGGCCAGATTCCTGCACCATAAAGATGTTTCTCCATTGTATGATTACATCTTTCATCAAACGTACGTACTTAACAAAACAAATTCTTTTTGGCCACATGTCAGAGGTTGTTTTTGCTTTACTTTCAGCCACTGGGAAGTCAAATGCAATCCTACAAAGAACATCTCTCTCTGAGCTTCTCCATTTTAGGCAGCGTATTTGCCTTGTTCCAATGATCTCTGTAACTATAATTTACTGCAGAACAAAGGTCTCGCTCATATCTCTTTGGCTAATCACTTTGAAAAGTTAAATGGCCAGTGTAATTTGTTCCCAATTTGTAGGTGAATGGTGGGATTTGGAGGTGGGATGGGGGAGAGTTGAGAAGAATATTGGAAGAATAAACAATTGAACTAATGTAGGAGAGAAGTAACTCGATAGTTCATGCAGCAGCAGGCACCTGCTTTCCTGCTTTATCTCTTCATAGTATGAATCAATGAACATAATTTCTGATGGAGGCATCGGATCATCTGGGTTTATCTACTGCACCTGATGTTTATTATCACATTGCATCCCTGTTGGATACTGTGAATGAAATGTGGCCTATTTGAAGCTGCTTGTATGCCTCTCAACCCTCATTGCCATACTGACGACCAACATAAAATAGAATAACATCTTATCTTCCATCCAGGCACTTTACAACCTTCTGGAATTAACATTTAATTTTTCAAAAGACACGCTGTTGGAGGATCTCAGAGTGTCAAGCAGCATCCGTGGAGGCTAAGCAATGGTCGAAGTTTCAAATTGAGATCTTGCATCAGGACTGAGCGTATGGAGGGAAGATAGCTACATCCCATGTACATTTGGTGGAAATTCAACCAACTAATGCTACCTGCACCCACATCTGAAAAGACTGGACCCTTTCCCACCCACCCCGCTCCAATCATCACTTCACAGCCAATTACCCATCCCCTCCGTGCTGCACAACATCACTTCTCCGTCATCAACAATAAAAATAGAGGAGGTGGAGAGGCTGTTCAGAAGACAGAAAAGCCGGAAATCTCCAGGACCGGACAATGTTTCCCCCTCTCAAGCTCTGTGCCGAACAACTGGCACCAGTCTACATAGACATTTTCAACCAGTCCCTGCAAATCTGTACTGTCCCTGCCTGCTTCAAAGTCTCCACTATTGTCCCTGTACCCAAAAAGGGCAAGGATTACTGGTCTTAATGACTACAGGCCTGTCGCACTGACCTCTGCAGTCATGAAGACCCTTGAAAGGCTTGTGCTGGCCAAGCTGAAAAATATCACCAACCCCCTGCTAGACCCTCTCAGTTTGCATATTGGGCCAATAGATCTGTGGATGACGCAGTCAACCTGGGTCTGTATTTCATCCTCCAGTGCCTAAACTGCCAGGGGACCTATGCGAGCATTTTGTTTGTTGATTTTAGCTCTGCATTCAACACCATTGTGGCAGAGCTACCACACTCCAAACTTTCCGAGTTGACTGTGCCTGAACCCCTCTGTTGGTGGATCTCCAGCTTCCTGACACACAGGAAGCAGCATGTGAGGCTGGGAAAGCACTTCTCGGACCTGCAAACGTTCAGCATAGGAGCACCGCTAGGCTGCCTACTCTCTCCTCTCCTCTACTCTCTGCACCAATGACTGCACCTTCACAGACTCCTCTGTTAAGCTTCTCAAGTTTGCGTACGACACAACCCTGATTGTACTGATCCAGGACGGGGAAGAATCTGCCTACAGACAGGAAATGACACAGCTGGCGTCCTGGTGCCATCGCAACAACCTAGAGCTCAATGCTCTTAAGACAGTGGAATTGATATTAGACTTTAGGAGAGCTTCCCCTCCCCACCCCACTCACCATCAACAACATCACAGTCACATCTGTGGAGTATTTTAAGTTCCTGGGAACCATCATCTCCAAGGAACTTAAATGGGGCGCTACCATCGACTCCAGTGTCAAAAAGGCACCACAGAGGATGTACATCCTGCGGCAGCTGAGGAATCACAATCTGCAACAGGCAATGATGGTCCAATTCTATACGGCCATCGTAGAGTCTGTCCTCGCCTACTCCATCATGTTCTGGTTTGGCACAGCCACCAAACACGACATCTTAGGCTGCAGAGAATCGTCCGATCAGCTGAGAAGGTTATTGGCAGCAACCTTCCCTCCATTGATGAACTGTACACTGCAAGGGCCAGGAAGCGAGCGGGTAAGATAATCTCTGACCCCTCTCACCCTGGCCACAAACTCTTTGAATCACTTCCCTCTGGAAGGCGACTCTGGACTGTCAAAGCTGCCACAGCCAGACATAAAAACAGCTTTTTTCCACGAGAAGTAGCTCTACTCAATAACCAAAAATCTGTAGCCTCCTTTTGCTCTGGTTTTTATTTAATTCACATGTTTAATAGTAAGATTAAATGAGAACTTAACAGTTTGAAGTTTGATCTTTATTTTATGAGGAGTTACGTTGGTGATTACGTGAAGAAGACCCGTTAGGGCGCATGCGCGTCAATCTTCAAAGCAGCGGTATGAAATCACAGATAACAGAATATTTGAAGTAACATAATAAGATGAGCAACATGAGACCTACCATATGACCTTTTTATGAGAGAGGGTTGGGCGTGGCGGGCACATAATCACCAACGTAACTCCTCATAAAATAAAGATCAAACTTCAAACTGGTAAGTTCTCGTTTAATCTTACTATTTTACTTCGGAGTCACGTGAGTGACTATGTGAAGAGTTCAAAGCTCGTTGATTTTATGCCGCAGGTTCAAATCCCGGCTTCTCACTGCATTGATTGACTTCGGATGAGAAGCAATCAATAATGCGTTAAACATGAAATTTAAATATCATGCAGTAACAATTGATTTGAATAATCAAAACAAACAGTAACCCCTCTATCCCAGGGGAAACTAAACAGAACTTAATACTGAATTTGCAAACAGCCCACATCGGCAATCGGCTAATGGTAAAAATTGTTGAAAAAGCAATTCGTTTGACCACCCAGCACCTGTAAGAATATGGCCGATGGGAACATCCATCACCCTAGCCGACGACGTTGCTGCTGCACTAGTGGAAAAGGATATATACACTTCAGTGTTAATACCTGCCTGAATCAACATTTGCTTCAAACCACCTTGAGATAGTCTGCACTCACACTCTCCTGTGTGGCTTCATGTAACTGATAAACAATGCTGTTTCCACATTTCTTAAGGTCCTTGTAGCTTCAATATAATGAAAATAAATGTGCCATTACACATAAACATGGATCAGTAGGTTATGCTGAAACACAATTTTAACAAACCTGTGACACCTGGCCTGCTCTGTTTCAGCAGGGCGCAAATATATAACATAACATTCTCTTCAGCAACTTCCATCCTGTCTAGCAGAAGCTTTTGCAAAATCTGCACTTGCTATGCTGAACCAATGCCATGAGCATAGCCTCTTTCATGATCAGTTTGGCAAATTCAGAGACGTGACAGGAACCTACTGTCGAATAATCTTGAGGACCACACTTACATCCCAGATCGCCAAATACCTGGGTTTAGGAGGTTTGGAGTTGAAATTCCTTTCATCAATCGAGCTATGATATGATGAAACCCAATGGGATCTTTCCTGACCCCATCAAAACCATACGAGGACAAAGCACTTAAAGCTGTATTAATGGTGCTATAACTGAGCCCCTCATCATCATAGAGTGTCGACAGGAACTCTAAAATATCTACAATACCTGCAGTACTATAGTCAATATTATTTTGTACACAATATTGCTCCCATATTTTTTTAATTATTTTTTAACATAAGTAATATACAGCTTTTGAGTACTCTTTCTCCAGGCTGCAGTGAGCATGTCCACCGTTCGCCCAGATAGTCCTCGCAGCAGATATGGCCTTCTTAAAACCTGCAACTTAACAAGTCAATACGGTCACATAACGGATGACTTTCCCGTGTTAGCGGATGCTCCAGTAAATTCCTACGCTTGGGAACCACCAAAGGAGGTTGGATCTGTAACATCAAAGGGAAACATGCTTGATTCGGCCAATTAGGTATTACAAGCACCCCCAAAGCGTCATCCTGCTTGATTTCTTGCAGACTCCGACCTATTAGGCAAAATGGTAGGAAAAATATATAAAAACATACCACCCCAATGTAACGACAAAGTATCAACTGCAACTGCCCCCTGGTCTGGTTCCCATGAAACCTATTTAGGCTGCTGGTGGTTGAACCTCGATGCAAAACAAATCGATATCTGGCATTCATATATAAGTACTATATTATTGAACACCTCCTGGTTCAACATCCAATCTGTGTTGTCATGGAACTTTCGTGACTTGGCGTCTGCTACTATGTAGAATCTACCTGGTAGATAAATAGCTGAAACCGAAATATCTTTTTCAATGCACCAGGCCCAAATTTGATTAGCCAATCTGTCACAAGATACCGACTTGATTCCACCGATGTGATTAATATATATGCCACTGCCGTAGTATTGTCAATCTGAAACTGAACATGCAGGTTACATTTGTTAGAGCAATAAGCCTTATCCATAAAAAGCTCTTAATAGTTAATTGCCCATGTCTGCAGAAGCGATGCCTCTTGCTCAGTCCATCTGCCTCCACAGCTGAAACTCGTATCCGTGACACCCCATCCGAGTGAACTGACATTCATCTGCAAAATCATAGAATTGAATGCAAATCAGAAACAGCCTTTGCTGATAACTGCATGGGTCTATTATAATGACCCGAATGTATCCTTAATGCCTCCATTAGCTTGATACAGCTGTCAATTAGCTCTACCATTTTTCCCTGGCCAGAGTCACTTAATTGAATCAATTGTGACCCAAATAGTCAGGTGTTAATTTGGATTTTTCTGGATGAATAATGCCCAATCTTTGAAAATTGGATTTAACAACTACCACCGGTTACTTCAGCTGTTCTCTTGGATACCCCTGTAATCAAGATATCATCGAGATAAGCCATGAGCACCTGACCCTGGCCTCTCAGCATGCCTATTATAGGTTTTAACAATTTTGTTGCCATAGTTGATCCATCCAGGTGAATTTCAAATATCCTCTATCCTGCAAATAAACAGACATTGAGTAATGCGCATCTTTAAGCTCTATAGTCGCCATATAGCATCCTCTTGACCCAGTTGCTTGGCAGTGACAATTCCATCTTACAATGTCTATACTACATCCCCCTTCCTTTTTTGGCCTGGGAAATTATTAGACATAAATTGATGGGGTTGGTGAACCGACTTTACAATTACACCTTTATCACATAAGCTTCCAAGCACCCATCTGTTCTGTTAATGAAAACTGAATAGTTCTCCCAGGAACATGCTGAATGTG
Organism: Malacoraja senta; assembly: GCA_038087875.1. Classification (NCBI taxonomy): domain Eukaryota; kingdom Metazoa; phylum Chordata; class Chondrichthyes; order Rajiformes; family Rajidae; genus Malacoraja; species Malacoraja senta. The sequence continues at coordinate 456,726 of JAXLNO010001265.1, forward strand.
CAAATCACAATTTGGATTGAACTCCATTCGAAACCCTTGAATAACACTCAGTATAAACAGAGCTGAGGTAATTTGCTTCCATTCATCCCAGAACAGATGTAATGTACCCCCAGATTTAAGTTGTGTCACATTTGATATGTGCACCTGAGAACCAGGCCCACCTACCTCCTTGGTACCTGGTGGATCACGTTGTCCCCGGCTCCTGGCGGGAAAGCCAACGTTTGACCGTGTTCTCGTTGCAGAATGCCACCTGCGCATCTGCATTGCCGGCCGACTTGTTCCTGGTCCAGCCTCGTTTGTAGGGGTACTTTCTTTTTTGGAAACTTGGCGACTGCTGGTGGCTTGATCAAGCCCACTGTCTTTGCCTCGTCATCCATGTCCTTGACACTCTTGGCGAGGTCCTCTCCGAAGAGTAGGTTGGCCGGCTGTATGTTGCTGGGCTGGCAGAGTACTGCAATCTTGGAATTAATGGTGGGCCGAATGGCACTTTCCCTGAGACAATTTATCTCAAAATGGGTGCTACAATGCAACCCTAGTACCTCTTGCTGCGTCTCCGACATATGCCCTCCATCCACCGTTCTCGCGAACACCGTGATTCCTGAGCCAAGTAATTTCAGGCTTCTCTGCAGCTTCATCTCCTGGGCACTGTACGCACCCGCCCATCTGGCTCCATATCACCCAGTTCACTGCTGGCACCTTCAGCAAGTCGCAGTTACCCCGGTCTCCTGTTTCTTGGTGATTCCAGACTCTGACTGGACAGCGAATCGTGCTGCCAGAGATGGGAACTCTGACTACGGCCATCTTCGCTTTCCCAGTGGCATTCCATACTCTGACGGGACAGCGAATCGTGCTGCCAGAGATGGACCTCTGACAACGGCCGTCTTCGCTAGTCAACGAAGTCTCCGTCAGAATCGGGTCAGAACTGAGCTGACCCTCTGCAAGCGCCTTTTCAATGAGGGTGCTATCCAGCAGCCTCTATATCGTGAAGGCCAGCTCTTCTCCCAGTGGCACTCCATACTCTGATGGGACAGCGAATCGTGCTGCCAGAGATGGACCTCTGACAACGGCCATCTTCGCTAAGTTCCAAGTCTCTGTCAGAGTCGGGGCCAGAACTTAGCTGACCCTCTGCACTCACCTCATGCATGAGGGTGCTTTAAGCAGCCCTCTACCAGGTTCTGCCGGCGCGGCCTTTCTGCAGCCTACCGCCCACACGACTCCTCCCCCCGGAGTGTGCGTTTCTGGAGCAACCTCTGTATGAGGTGCTCCATTTGGGAGAACCATTTAAAAATGTCTCCAGACCCATACAGGCTCGTTGTGGCCCAACTCAGTTGAGTCCGAGGGCCTCCCAGACTTCCCCGTGGCCTTGCGCCCGACTGGCATTGGCTTTGGTGCTTTTTAGCACTAAGTCTGAAGTCGCCCCGCTCCCGGTCGGCGACTGTGCAGGGGTACGAGGCAGCCGCTCACAGACCGCATTCCCGCGGCTCTCCTATGCTTTACCTGCGGCTGCCCTCCCCCTGCTCGTCTTCACCATGGTGCTACCTGTAACAAAAAACACACAGCACGGCATCACAGCAAAGGAACTTTTCACTCCACCTAAGTTTCCCACTTAGCTGGAGTTTTAAAACTACTTTAAAATACTTACCACAGGAGGAGCTCTTTCCTCCAGCTGGTCCGTGCGCCAATGCGTCAGGCGTAATGACGCGCATGCGCCCTGACGGGTCTTCTTCTCGGAGTCACTAACGTGACTCCGAAGTAAAATCAATAATGTTTTATTATTAATGTTTAATGTTTTATGTGCCATTCCTAACTGTCACTGTAGGTCATGTTGTCACTTGTGGGTGGAGCACCAAGGCAAATTTCTTGTATGTGAATACTTGGCTAATAAACCTATTCATTCATTCATTCATTCATTATTAGTGTAAGGTTTCCCTCTTCCCACCACACTCTGACGATGCAGGGCCTTAAATCAAAACATCACACAGATGCTCCATAGATTCTGCTCAACCCACTGAGATCCTCCAGCAGTTTGTTTCTCCCTCCGGACTTTTTCTGCACTTTCTATGTGTCTTGAATTTTCCTACTTCAGGTAAACTGCTCTCTCATTGTTTCCCATTATCATGCTTATGTCCTTTTCTCATCCTGTTTTTGTAATGCCTCTCTTAACAGTGAGCACTAGTACATCTTCTCACCTGATCTGTTTTAACCCATCTACATCTTTTGCCTTGCACCTCATCCCTCCCCAAGCCCAACTCTGTTATGAAAACTCTACTTTTCTCCCAGTTCTGAGCAAGAGTCCCTGGTTTCTTTTTCCACTGAACTGTTTGACTGACTGAGTTCTTCCAGTATGTTCTGTTTTAGTTCCTAGTTAAGGCAGCACAGTGGCGCAACTGGTGGAGCTGCTGACTTACAGTGCCAGAGACCCGGGTTCGATCCTTACCTTGGTTGCTGTCTGTGTGGAGTTTGCACGTTCTCTCGGTGACCGTGTAGGTTTCTTCCAGGTGCTCTGGTTTCCTCGCACATTTGTAGTTTAATTGGCCACTGTAAAATTGCCCTTAATGTGTCGGGAGTGAATAATAAATTCGGGATAACATAGAACAAGTGATCGACTAGGTGGGCCGAATGGTCTGTTTCCTTGCAAATTTTTTCTTCCTAGTATATACTTCCAAGAACAAACAACCCTATTAAACTGCAAGAAGTGATAAACATTTACTGCCAGACTGGCAATCACAAATCGAGCTGCACAAAAAAGTATAATCAATTTACCTGCTTCGTTTTCTAAAGAACACAACTATGCTGATTCCGAAAGAAGGGTCAAGTAAACAAAGAGCTTGACCATCAACTGCAAGGATTGCTACCTTGTACCAAAGGCCAGGTGCAGAGTGAAGTACCCAGCAAAGATAGGGATACGGGCAGTGCTGCTATACTAACATCAGTGCTTCATGAATGTGTTTCATTTCTAACTCCTGTTCTAACAATCACCCACTGCGATTCACTTAATCAGAGTCAGGGCATCGCCTGCTCTGTCTTCAGGACAAAACTACTTTTCCTGACATCTTTGGGGATGCGACAATGGCAGAAGGGCCAACCAATCCAGCCATTGCCTTTACACAACATCAATACTCATGTCAGGGTGCACACACCTTTTCACACCACTCCTAAAGTTTAACATTCTACACAGTGACCGGGGAACAGGAGTGGATGATGTAGCAGCTAAACTGCAGCGCTCAACTGACCGCCCCCCCTCCCCCCTCCCCCCTCCCCCCTCCCCCCCTCCCTCCCCCATAAGATTTCTGCAGATCAGAGCACAGGAGAGAGGTTGAGTTCAGTGCGTGTCGTCCAGGAATGCAAAGAACGTGCCTCGTTGATGGTGTCTCTATGACGATACCGCAGCTCAGGAGACGCTGTAAGCCGAGCCGGAGACCCATGAAAGTCCGAGATGCCGTTGAACCTTACAGAACCCGACTGACCATGGCAAAGCAAAATGAGGTGGGATGGGACTTGATCGAAGGTAACACCGAAATGTCAATTTCATCAGCTCCCTTCTGACACAGTCTCACCCCCACGATCTTGCAGCTTTCTCCACCTCAGTCAAACCTACAAACTCCTGTGAAAAATAGTCATAATCCTCACAAAACAAATCTCCCAAAGAGACAGGCACTACACTCCACTTGCAAAAGCTGTCTTCACAATAAATCTCTGCTTTCTGCTTTTTCCCCCCACAACTAACATCACCTTACAAAATTCTTAAGGGGTTGGACAGGCTAGATGCAGGAAGATTATTCCCGATGTTGGGGAAGTCCAGAACAAAGGGTCACAGTTTAAAGATAAGGGGGAAGTCTTTTAGGACCGAGATGAGAAAATAAATTTTTACACAGAGAGTGGTGAATCTGTGGAATTCTCTGCCACAGAAGGTAGTTGAGGCCAGTTCATTGGCTATATTTAAGAGGGAGTTAGATGTGGCCCTTGTGGCTAAAGGGATCAGGGGGTATGGAGAGAAGGCAGGTACAGGATACTGAGTTGGATGATCAGCCATGATCATATTGAATGGCAGTGCAGGCTCGAAGGGCCGAATGGCCTACTCCTGTAACTATTTTCTATGTTTCTAAAATGGCTGCTCATTGGCCATGGAAAGATTGGTTCTGCAGACAGATCTAAACTGTTCTCATTTCAGCTGTAGAGTAGCAGAGTTGAAGCATTAATTTTATTTATCTCTCCACAGAATGATCTCCCCCCCCCCCCCTTGAATACATCCAGACTTCCCCATTTATATTTGAGAAAATAATTCGTGTTATATTGAGTATATCGGGCAGCATTGTCCAAAAATGATCTTAGTATTGTTGGCATTGAATAATTATTTTAACATGCTTGTAAGACAACAACAAAAATCAAGATGGGAATGAAATTGCCTTTATTTGAAATATCATTGATATTCCTCTCACAGTTCATTGCACTTTCCATGGAACGCCTTGCGAGGAGACTACAGCCAATTGTAGCTCATTCCAAGGCAAGTTGTATTATTAATGGTCTACTGCTTTAGTAAATGAAACTTTTCATATTAATAATGATGCAACTGTGTGATCTCCAGGGAAGTTTCACTCCTGAATAAATGCACTGCTCTTCTCCATGCATCTTGTAATCAGGTAGAGCACTTCCCTCCATCACCAGTAGAAGACATCACCTCCCACCAAAAATGCGGGAGGCAACAATACTGCATCAGATAGAAGACATTTACTACCCTGTTCTTGCAGCTGTGGGAATTCCAGGTAAGCCAATATCTCTTGATGTACGTTTGGAAAATGCATCTTAAAATATTGAACAGTCATCTTGTAACTGATTGACACACCTGTCGCTACGTTCTATGGCCTCTCTGGTCTTGTGCTTCCTCAGATTAGTTTAGTTAGTTAGTTTAGTTTATTGTCTCGAGTAACGAGGTACAGTGAAAAGCGTGCTTGGATTTGTCCAAATGCTTGTTCTGATGAGCCTGGAGCTGCAGATGCATTGTACAGAGTACAGATCACACTGTGGCAATCTCTGCCACAAAATCCGTTCTTCAACCACTGACTCTGTCCCCCTGGTCTGCAACTGCCTGAACATAAGGTAACAAGCAAGCAACCCCATCTGCTGTTGAATCTCATTTTTCGTCCTGTTTTTCCCCTATAGACTTGCCTGTCCTAATGCATTCCTTCTCCTACCATCCATAAGCAAGGCCACCAAAAATTCTTCTTCCTGCTTTCCACCCACCAATTCTGCACTTGCCAACTCAATGACTCTCACCTACATCCTAAATTCTCACCCCTGGTGAGTATTCCCTCCATGACCTCTCCCGTTCCAGCCCCACAACCCATCCAGGTGTCCATATGAAACAAGACCAGAAAGTGCTGGTAATACTCAGGCAGCATCTGCAGAGAAAGATGCAGTGATACACGTCAGTGACCTGCCATCAGATTGGAGGGAAATTTGAAATAATCATGTTTTAAATTTTAGATGTTGGTGAAAAGAGCAGAGGAAAAGAGGAAGGGTTCCCTGAGCTTAGTTTGGAAGAGGGCAAGGAATTAGAGCAGAGAGGTCAGAGTGGGATGGAGAATTAAACTGTAGTGGACATGAAACATGAACTCTGCTTTTCTTTCCACTGATGCTGCCTGACCAACTGAATGTTTCCACCACTCTGTGCTTTTGCTTCATGAGAGGTGTGTATTAGACTGGAGACCAGGAGTGCATGAGTGGACAACAGAAGGGTTGAATCTAATGGTAAAAGCCAGGAAAAATAATACATGTGTGTGAGGGAGTTGTCAATGGAAGGAAATGAATTAAGTCTGAGATGACCATTAGAGGAGAGAGGGAAACTGTTTGAAATTGGAAATACACAAGGACTGATTGTCTGAAATGGTTGAATTTGAGTTTGGCTTTTGAAACCTGTTACATTCCCAGTCAGAAGATGAGATTCTAAACCTATGTCTAACTTTATTAAAGCAGTGCAAGGAAACAATCACTGTGAGTTCAGAGTATGCTTTCGCAATGTTGTAAAGGGAAGATGAGTGAAGATAGGTTGGTGGAGACATCACTTTAAACGGGTGGAATTTGCGGACAATGATCATTGAAAGTGGAAGCTAGTGAGGAGAGTGAAGGCAAGAAGTGCCCTAGACTTGGTCTCAGTGGCAGGGGAGGGAGTGAGGGTAGCAATGCACAGTATGTACCAGATGTAGTGAGAGCCCTGTTGACTCTGACAGAGGGAAAACCATAAGTGTGTATATGGGACCATAATTGAAAGCTCTGTTACGTGAGATGTCAAGACTAGAACAGATGCAAAGGTGACAGTGGAGAAACTATGGGGCGGCACAGTGGTACAGCGTTAGAGCTACTGCCTTACAGCGCCAGAAACCCGGGTTCGAACCTCACTATGGGTGCTTGTCTGTATGGAGTTTGTATGTACTACCTCTGGCCTGCGGGGGTTTACTTCGAGATCTTCGGTTTCCTCCCACACTCCAAAGATGTACAGGTTTGTAGGTTAATTGGCTTGGTGTAAATGTAAAAGTGTCCCTAGTGTGTGTAGGATATTGTTAATGTGCGGGAATCACTGGTTGGCGTGGTCTTGGTGGACTGAAGTGACTGTTTCCGTGCTGTATCTTTAAACTAATCTAAACTAGGCTAGGAGAATGGAAGCCGGGTTGGAACTGTAGTTAGGTAGCTTTGGGATACTTAATGGATATTGGCCATTAACATAACCCTTGAGATGGAGCTGGGAAGCTGTAAATGAAGGGAAGAATCAGGGATGGACAAGATGAAAGTGAGGGACGCTGGAAATTGGCAGAAAATGTGTTGAATCATGCCACCCGAACCATCCGAGGTGGGGCAATTCCACACAGAGAAGTCTTTACCCATGAAAGCTATTGACCTCAGGTTTACCACAGAACCTTAATATCACACTGTCAAAAATGTCAAATAACATCCAAACCTCAGATTAGAATATAGAATATTGCTTCATGTTTGCACCAAGGTGGGAATGGGGTCTGGAATGAATAACCGTAGTGAATTTAAAACAAAATACTTTATTTGTGAATAATGGTTGTTTGATAATACCTGGCATTGTTTTGTTAGTGACTAGGATTGGACCAATAGGGCAAGAATGAGCCAGATTAGATCGATCTTTATTTTGTGTTTTGGAACTTACCCGGGGAATTTATTTATTGAATGGCTGATGAACCTTGAAGGGATGAATGACCTGTTTGTGCTCACATTCCCATGTAACCCCTTGCTCTCTGGAATTGCCTTCATGACTGGGATGTCGATCAATGACTTACTTGCTGTTTTGCATTTGTTGTAGTCAACTTGATGGCCATTGTGATCCTGTCGAGAGGAAAGTGCGGACTCTCCAGGTGCATCACTCTCTACCTGGTGGCCATGGCGACGGCGGATACGATGGTCATTTTCACTGATGTTTTACTGTACACGATTATTCCTTTTCATTTCCCGGGAACTTACATGGACACCACTCCTGCAATATCCCTCCTACTCGTCCTGCTCTCTGCAACCACCGATGTCTCCGTCTGGTTCACCATCACTTTCACCTTTGATCGATTTGTTGCCATCTGTTGTCAGAAGCTGAGAACAAAATATTGCTCCACGGAAACTGCCACAGTGGTTCTAACCGCAGTGAGTGTGGTGCTCAGTCTGAAGAACATCCCTTGGTACTTTATATATGAGCCTGAGTATATTGTTGACAATGTACCCTGGGGTGTGAAAACCTCATCGAACTATCTCACGGAAAGTGCCTGGGTGGCTTTTGACTGCCTTTCTATTATTTTAACCCCTTTCCTTCCATTCCTCCTGATTCTGCTGCTCAATGCTTTGACAGTCAGACACATTCTGGTGGCGGGCAGAATCCGCAGGAGGCTACAGCAATGCAACAATAATGAGGATCACCGTGACCCAGAGATGGAGAAGAGAAGGAAATCCATCATTTTGCTCTTCACCATTTCGGGCAGCTTTATACTTTTATGGATGACAAATGTTCTGTATTTCATCTACTGGAGGATTACAAATGTTTATGATTACACGAGTGTCCATGACCCCAGCTACATCGCTAAACAAACTGGCTACTTGCTGCAGCTTCTGAGCTCCTGCACCAACACCTGTATTTATGTGGTGTCCCAGACTAGGTTCAGAGAGCAGCTGAGGGATGCCCTGATGTACCCATTCACTGCCGTTTTTGCATGGTTTCGGTGAAGCACCATTCAGAGCTACCATTCCAGTTCAGTCTCATTTATTCTCCCACGTTTCTCTCTCGCGCCCCCTCCCTTGGATGCTACTCTGATCTCTATCACTGGCTGACTGACCAGGAGAGGCGGATCCCCAATATCATTGGTAATAGCTGGGTCCAATTAGTTGATATTGGTTATGGCTACCGAAACCATGTCAGCCTTCTCCCAAAAAAAAACAGGCAGAGGGAGGGGGAGGATTGGCAGGTCTGGCGGCAACAAATGCAAGGATCAGGATTTCATCAGGAATCACCTCTGGGAGGACAATATTACTCGGGTGAAAGGAAGCAGTTCAGTTACATGGTGGATATACTCATTTTGCCCATTGAGTCACTAGAGTTGTATTCAGCTCTGGTTGTCCAAGGCAACCCATTTCATAGACATTGACAATTTGGGGACAGTAGGAGGGGTACAGCTGAGGTGATCAGAATAATCAGTTTACCTGCAGAATCTCATCTCAGGCATTTGGATCATGTCACCAAAGTTTGCCGTCTGGATGGGAAATATTGGTATTGACTTGATGGATTTTGGGGTAACTCATGCAACAGCAGACCATCTCATGAGATGCCTTGAAGCATAAATTGCACATTGTCAGATCCCAATAACTAGCTACTCCAATGCATCATGAAACAATAACCCCACTTACCCTTCTAAATTCCAATGAATATAAGTGCAGTTGATCCATTCTTTCATCATATGTCAGTCCCGCCATCCCGGGAATTAACCTGGTGAACCTACACTGCACTCCCTCAATAGCAAGAATCTCCTTCCTCAAATTAGGAGACCACTTACTGCGAGATTTATTTTCCTCACCATTCTTCAATCCTTCAGCTAGCATGGTAGACGCTGCCTGTTCCACCACAGGTACTGACCTCCCCACCATCAAAGGGATCTATTATAAACGCTGCCTCAAAGGCAGCCAATACATCAACGACCCTCATCACCCTGGCCACGCTCTCATTTCATTCCTACCATCAGGAAGAAGGTGCAGGCATGAAAACCGTGACCACCAGGTTCAAGAACAGCTTCTTCCCAGCAAACATCAGGGTCTTTAACTATACCACACCATTCTCAACATCTTTGAGCTTCTATGGACTGTGTCATTGGTTACACTACGGACTTGACGATACTGAATTGATCTGAAATGGATCTGTGTTTTTCATTAGTATTACGGTTATTAATTTATTGAATTTCTCGATTAATATATATTTTCTGTGCGTATTGAATTATGGGACTGTTAAGCTATTATAAGGAAACATTTAATTGTTCCATTGTCGATACACATGACAATTAAACACTCTTAATTTTCTTGACTCTTGGCAATTGCAGAGGCTCCACGTGCTCTGAATGATTTTGCTTACGGAATTATGACGTTTCTCAAACTCTCCTGTATACTTTCACGTTGTTAATAATTTTTTCAAGTTGCTATTAATAATAATAATGAAAACATGTTCCATGTTATTTGTTAATGACTGAGTACATTGTATATTTCATTAGTTTAATTACGCGTTATATGAAGGTGATGATTCAATGAAATGAATGAATTATGGTGTGTGTGTGTGTGTGTGTGTGTGTGTAGACCAATACAACATGGGTTACGATATTCTAGAAAACTTTGGTTGTACTTCGGCTTTCAGATAGTTCTCAAGAACAGAACATGTGCGCAACCCGGGGATTGCCTGTATTTAAATCTATACTTCCTGGGTTTTGAGTCTTTTCTCGGTGAAATAGCTTATTCCCATTTATTCTGCCCAGGACCCTCCTGATGATATAAACTTCAGTTAAGTCTCACATCCAGCCTCCTCTGCTGCATAGGGGGAAAAAAGACAATAGTTTATCCAATCTTTTCTCATAGCCTCTTTTTCCAGTCCTGGTAACATCCTCATATGTCTTCTCTGCACCTGATTCTGTGCATTCTTGTCCTTCCTATAATGTAGAGCGGAGAAAAATCAGAAAGTCATTCCATTTTCTCAACCAGGAGAGATTAAAAGTGGTTAAGAAGTGTTTAAGAACGAACTGCAAATGCTGGAAATTCGAAGGTAGACAAAAGTGCTGGAGAAACTCAGCGGGTGCTGCACCATCTATGAGATTAAAAGTGGATTGATGCCACAGTGGCAATCAACAGGAAAAGGTGACTAACAAGCACCTTGTGGTCAGTGTGCTTGGTGAGGCAGTGACTAGACCCTTCTTCAGACTTCGAATTAAACCAGCATCTGCAGTTCTTTATTACACAGGTTACCCATAGAAATTTAATATGAGAACTTTCCTTCAAAGATGCAGTTAGAAGGGGCCTACCGCCAACTAATAAAGAACTACAAGCTGGCCAGCCTCCCAGGAAGACATTGATTGCAATTCTTAGCCTAGCCAGCAAACAGCCCACTTTGATGCTGTAGGGAGAATTTGCTATGAGTGAAACAAGCCAAACAAATGATGTTTGCACATGTTCATCCCTTGAATTGCGTGAGTGAACTGAACAGACTTCATGATAATCTAATAGTTTAATAATTAGCATTATTGATGTTATCTTTCCATTCCATTGTTATTTAAATCATTTTTATTTACCAATTTACCTCCCTCAGTTTCCACTGTGAGATTCTAGGTCTTGTCATCAGGTCATTAGTCCAGGCATGTGGACCTCATCCAGCAGTTCTATCCATGCTGCCATGTCTTCAATGAGGATTTGATGAGGAGCAGAGAAGTGGAACCCAGCTGGAAAAGACTATCCCCAAAATATGATGATCTGTGAGATAGCTGGGAGTGGGGATGCACCATGAACCTTGGACAGGTAACTACAAAGACTCTGTAAAAAGCAAACACCAGTGGAAGTAACATTGTTCACCAGATTTTGCAGATAAAGTGTGGCGCCAAAAAAGTGAAGGGTGGAGTTTTGAAATAATACAGAACGTGTCAGAGAGCACATTGCCGGATCCCCCATTACCACGGTGCACGCTGATTCATATAATGGCGGATCATATAAACGTGGATGCAAGGTGTGAGTCTTAATTTTTTTTCTAAAAGTCATACTGTGGTTGTTGATCTGCAATGATTGTACACATCTTGAAGTTCTACTTCTATGGATCTGAGTCTTTGAAACATGGAGACGATTCACTATTACATCAGCTTGATTTCCGAAGACTTTGGTGATTACCGTCCGAAGCGAAAACCTCTCATCAGAGAGATCCCCATTATTTAGGATTAATCATTCGCATTTTTAAGCCTTTCTCATGATAACATGTCACTGAATTTATTGCCGAGGCAGAATATACATGTGGGTTGCATCTAGGGAAAATATTTGAAACTATTGAATATGGAGTATTTGAGAGAGCCAGATTAAAAACAAATATATATTATTTTATTAGTGAGTACAGTAATATGGCACCGAGGTGCCTAATATATATTGACATGTTACATTTTATGTACAGCTTCTTATTATTTTTTTTTAATAATGAAAGAGAAAAAGAAAGAATAGATAATAAAAGATAGAAAAATGTGTGATATATGGTGTGATAAAAGGGGGAAAGAGGGAAGGTGAAGAAAAGAAAAGGAGAGAGAAATAGAAAGAGTAGAGAGTAGGAAGTTAAGGAGATCATTATTTATATTCTTGACCATCCTTCACCCAGTCCTGAAACAATTAGTTTCTACGATTTTGTTGCACCATATGCTTCCAATAAGTCGATAAATGGAGCCCAACTCGTTAAGAATTGGTCTGATTTATCTCTTAGGAGGAATCGCATTTCCTCAAGATGTGCGGTGTCCAACATGTTTGAAATCCACATTTTAAGCGTTGGTATGGGTGTATTTTTCCAAAATGTAAGTATAAGTTTTTTTTGCGTTATTAACCCATAATTAAAAAATAAATTTTGAAATGTGTTCAATTTGTTCCCGTTTTCAGTTACTCCAAATATAATCATTTCAGTGTTAGGTTCCATTTTTATCTTGAATAATTTTGTAAATATTTCAAAAATATCACTCCAGAATTTATAAAGTTTTATGCAGGAAACAAAAGAGTGTGTTATAGTTGCATTTTGGGATAAACATTTATCACAAATGGGGGAAGTATTTGGATAGAATTTATTCTGTCTAGTTTTTGAATAATATAATCTATGTAAAATTTTAAATTGAATTAAATTATGTCTTACATTAATCGAACATTTGTGTATATATATCAAATACTTTTCCCATGTTTCCTTCGTGATTTTTATCATTAATTCTCGTTCCCAATCTTCTCTAAGTGCCTCTGTCGATGGTAGTTCTATATTTAAAATACTATTATATAAGTATGATATTAATTTCTGTGAGTCAGCCTTAATATTCATTGCTTCTTCCAGTGCGTCTAAAGTTATATCTTGATATCTTTGTATGTATTTCTTCAAGATGTCGCAGATCTGAAGATATTTAAAATATTGGTTATTTTTCAGTTTACATTTTATTTGTAATTGTTGGAATGATAACAGATTTCCCATTTCATACATATCACCGATCTTTTTAATTCCCATTCTTTCCCATTGATTATATGTTTTATTAATAAGAGATGGTTTAAATGAAGGATTATTCACTATTGGCGTTAACAATGATAGGTTTCTTAATTTTAAAGATAATTGTATTTGTTTCCAAATTCTTATTGTATTATGTATAATTGGGTTATTCTTATATATTGTGTTGTTCATTTTAATCGGGGAGAAGAGGATCGCTCCTATGTTACCAGGAGAACAATCCTCTTTCTCCATTCTTATCCATTCTGTCTGTTGGGTAGGACTGTCCAACCAATAAATTATATTCTTAATATGCACTGCCCAATAATAATACAAAAAGTTCGGAAGTGAAAGTCCCCCAACGTCTTTTGGTTTGCACAAGTGTTTTCTTTGAATTCTGTTCAATCTATAGTCCCAAATAAAATTGGTAATATTAGAGTCTAGTTTTTTGAAAAAGTTTTTATATATATGTAATGGTATAGATTGAAATAGATATAATATTTGTGGTAAAAAAGATCATTTTTATAGCATTTATTCTGCCTATTAATGACAACGGAAGTGTTTTCCAAAATGTAATCAACGCGTTCAGTTTATTTAATAAAGGCATAAAATTAGCATTAAATAATGCTTTGTATTTTCTAGTAAATTGAATACCCAAATATTTAAATTTTTCTGTTGCAATTTTAAAGGGGAATTTTAATAGGTGTGTAGATACTTGAGGTTTTAACGTCATGATTTCACTTTCTATATCCAGAAAAAGAACCGAATTCCTCTATTAAATTTAATAAGTTTGGTATGCTCGTTTGTGAATTTGTAATGTATAGAAGTATATCGTCTGCATATAATGAAATTTTATTATTCAAGTCCTTAGTATTATATCCCTGAATATTCGGATGAATTCTTAAACTTTCAGCCAAGGGCTCTATCATAAGGGCAAATAGCAGGGGTGATAAAGCACATCCCTGCCTATTGCCCCTCGATAATTGAAATTTTGGAGATAACATATTATTAGTTATTATTCTTGCCTTCGGTTTATCATATATTAATTTTACCCATTCAATAAAATTCTCTCCCATATTAAATTTTTGCAGTACTTTATATAAATGCCGCCACTCTACCTGATCAAATGCCTTTTCTGCATCCAGAGAAACAATTGATATATCTTCTTCCTCCGTTTTATGTGAGTACATTATATTAAACAGGCGTCTCAAATTATTAAATGCATGTCTTTTGGGTATAAACCCCGTTTGATCTGGATTTATCAATTTACTAATGTATTTACTCAATCTTCTTGCTAAAGTCTTTGCTAAAATTTTCTGATCTGTATTTAAAAGTGATATAGCTCTATATGAGCCTGGTTCTTCTAAATCTTTATCTTTTTCTGGTATAAGCGTAATATTTGATTCAGCTAATGTTTCTGGTAGTTTATTTTCTTTAAAGGCGTGAGTATATCAATTAAGTAAACGTGGAGCCGTTATCTGGTGAAATCTTTTATAAAATTCGTTACTAAAACCATCTGGTCCAGGCGTCTTACCATTTTTCAACGATTTTATTGTTTCTCCTATTTCTTCAAGAGTAATCTGAGCTCCTAATTCCTCTTGTTCCGAGAGATCAAGTTTTGGAAGATTACAGTTATCTAAAAAATTTATAATTTTACTATCTTCTATTTTAGTTTTAGATGTATATAGATTTTGATAAAAATTGAGCAAATCTATTGTTAATATCCTTAGGTAATGTTAGTAATTCACCTTTCTCTGATTTAATTTAAGTGATAGTATTTTCCTTTTCTTGTTTTTTCAATTGACGAGCTAAGAGTTTATGTGGCTTGTCACCAAATTCAAACCATGTTCCTGTTTTGTGATTTGGAATAATCTTACTACTCTTGCCGATAAAATTCGATTAAAGTTTAAATTTCAATAGTATTATCTTATTATGTTTATCTGTAGTTGGATCTTTGGCATTATCTAACTCTAATTGTCTAATTTCTTGTTCTAACATCAGTTGTTCTGTCTTATTCTTTTTATTTTGAAAGATTTAATATGAGATTATAAAGGCTCTGTCCCACGGGCAGGCAGTTACTGGCGGTGAAACACGGCGTCGCCAGAAGAGGGGACCGCACGACTACCGCGAGAGCGCCGCGCGTATGCGGCGCGGGGGCCGAGTGATCTCTGTAAGGCCGGTCCCACGAGCTTGCGGTAAGTTAAAAAAAATTAAACCTAACTGTTGCCGCGCGTATGCCGGGTGACCACCGCACGGCGTGTCCCACGAGCATGCGATCGTGAACTTTTACCGGAAGCGGGGGGGTGCGCGGACGTCCATTTTGAGCGGAGTCTAGAAGCTTGAGCCTGACGCCATTTTTTTGCAGGTAATCAAAGTCGTTGCATGCAAGTAAGCAAATAACAACGCGTCTCAATTTACTTTGCTGCCCCTTTGAATACTTAAACGTCTGATACAATAAGGAAGAACTGCTCACTGATCAGTATATAATGATTTCTTCTCCACTTGAGACTTCTTTCTGTGGTTGCAGCTATGTTCTGCTCTGTCCTATCGTGGTAACTCTATTTACAGGAAGTTAATTAGTACATTCACTCTCCCCACGTAAACTGAGCCTACAGTGAAAGTAAAAATAACTTGTTCGGAATATTTGAACTTATTCTTTATCTTAATTTTGCAGAAAACTTTATTTTGACCTGTAAACTATTGCACAATGGAAGAGATTGAGATAGCATTGCTGCTACACCAACAGACACTTCTCTTAGCAGCAGCCCTCATGGTTGCAGGTCAGCCGTACAGCAGTTCAACAAAGAAGGTTATGAAGAAGAAGAAGAAGAAGCCCAGGAAGAGGTCTGTGTGGATGAGGTCTTTGTTCCGGATGAGACCTACTTTGGGCCAGTATGAGACCATGATGACGGATCTGCAGCGGGTAGATGATGCTGCCTTTAGAAATTTCACCAGGATCCCCCCTGACCTGTTTCAGGAGCTCAAGACATGAGTCGGACCTCTTCTGCAGAAAACGGACACCGTCATGCGGAAGTCACTGGAACCAGGCCTGCGCCTAGCCATCACCCTCCGCTACCTTGCATCAGGGGATTCCTACAAGAGCCTCTCGTATAACTTCCATGTGGCTCACAACACCATCAGCAGGGTAGTCCGAGAGACCTGTGACGCCATCAACAAAACATATGATGAGATTATTGACTGCCCAACTACACCAGACGGGTGGAGGAATGTGGCGCACGGCTTTCAAAGCAGATGGAACTTCCTGCACACATGTGGGGCTGTTGACGGGAAGCATGTGGCCATCCGGTGTCCATCCGGAGGTTCTGTGTACTTCAACTACAAGAAGTTCCATTCCATCGTGCTGTTAGCTGTGGTCGATGCAAACTACAACTTCATGTTTGTGAATGCGGGCACACCTGGCAGTGCTGCAGATGGAGGGATCTGGAGAAAGACCTCCCTTGGGCAAGCATTGGAAGAAGGGAGAGCAGGCCTTCCTAATCCAGAACCTCTGCCTGGAGAAGACAACCCTGACATCCCCTACGCACTGGTTGGTGATGATGCCTTCGCACTCAGGCCATGGATGATGAAGCCATACCCTCACAGGGGGATGTCAAGGGAGCAAAGGATCTTCAATTACAGTCTGTCCAGGGCTAGGAGGGTAGTGGAAAATGCTTTTGGTATCCTTGCTAGCAGATTCAGTTGCCTGCTGACAACAATGGAGCAGGAGCCCGAGAATGTGCAGGCCATTGTCTACGCGGCATGTGTCCTCCATAACCTGATCCGCACCAGAGGTGCAGCCGCAGCCATGGTGGAGGGTGACACGATGGACAAACAGACAGGTGAAGTCACACCAGGTTCATGGAGAGCTGCAAGACAGGCATCACCGATGGTGGCACTAGGCGCATTGCAAGGAAACACCAGCAACAAAAGAGCAAAGGAGCAGAGGGACCATCTCTGTGCTTACTATAACTCAGAGCGAGGCAGTGTACCCTGGCAGAACAATATGTTTTGAGGATCAAAAGCAAACAGGGGATGTCAGGGTTGTCTTCTCACGGCAGAGGTACCCGATCATGAAGGCCCCAGATCTAAAAAAAGTGCGATCTATGTATGTTGATGGATGGTTTTAGATTGTGAAATTATTAATTCTGTGTTAATAGTAATACCTACATCACTTTGTTTGAAATTGCCTGATCTTTAAAGCGTTTAAATGCCATTGATTTTCATGGCGTATAATGACAAATTTTGCGATTCAATGCAGTTCAATGCCTGTTTGTGTTTTATTTCTCTAATAAATCAATGCTTTTGTATGTGAGATGCATTCCATCATTAGACGTTGTTTCCATATGAGAGATCTACGCCATGATTAACAGACACTTTTTTCCACTATACAATATTAAAATTAAACTGTTTATTTAGTGAAAACAATTAACATATTGAAAAACAAGAAATTATTTTTAAATGTGCAACACAATTCCACAGAACATTGTTCATTAGTGCAAGCAAACAAATAACGTAGTGAGAAACAACAGTGAATTAAACGTTAATGTGCAACACACAAGCAGACACAATAGTGAATGTTGGGGGCAACCTCACTCCTTACGGTGGGGATGTGGTCTCAAATACACCTGGACCATTTCCGACACTTCCCTACCATTCCTTGACCTCACTATCTCCATCGCAGGTGATAGACTCCTTACCGACATCCACTACAAACCTACCGACTCCCATGGCTATCTGGACTACACTTCTTCCCACCCTGCTTCCTGTAAGGACTCCATCCCCCACTCCCAATTCCTCCGTCTACGCCGCATCTGCTCCCAGGATGAGGCGTTCCACACCAGGGCATCTGAAATGTCCTCATTCTTCAGGGAACGGGGGTTCCCCTCCTCCACCATAGATGAGGCTCGCACCAGGGTCTCTGCCATACCCCGCAACACTGCTCTCTCTCCCCATCCCCCCACTCACAACAAAGGCAGAGTCCCCCTAGTCCTCACCTTTCACCCCACCAGCCGTCACATACAACAAGTGATCCTCCGTCAGTTCCGCCACCTCCAACGTGACCCCACCACTCGCCACATCTTCCCATCTCCCCCTATGTCTGCCTTCCGCAAAGACCGCTCCCTCCGTAACTCCCTTGTCAATTCTTCCCTTCCCTCCCATACCACCCCCTCCCCTGGTACTTTCCCTTGCAACCGCAAGAGATGCAACACTTGTCCCTTCACTTCCCCCCTCCACTCCATTCCAGGACCCAAGCAGTCGTTCCAGGTGCGACAGAGGTTCACCTGCATCTCCTCCAACCTCATCTATTGCATTCGCTGCTCTAGATGCCAGCTGATCTACATCGGTGAGACCAAGCGGAGGCTTGGCGATCGTTTCGCCGAACACCTCCGGTCGGTCCGCAATAACCAACCTGAACTCCCGGTGGCTCAGCACTTCAACTCCCCCTCCCATTCCGTATCTGACCTCTCTGTCCTGGGTCTCCTCCATGGCCACAGCGAGCAACACCGTAAATTGGAGGAAATGCACCTCATATTCCGCTTGGGCAGTCTACATCCTGGTGGCCTGAACGTTGAATTCTCCCAATTCTGCTAGCCCTAGCTGTCCCCTCCCCTTCATCAGCCATCTGGTTGTCTCCGCCCCTCCCCCAGCCCTCGGGCTCCTCCTCCTCCTTTTCCTTTTTTCCTTTCTTCTCCCCACCCCCTATCAGTCTGAAGAAGGGTTTCGGCCCGAAACGTTGCCTATTTCCTTCGCTCCATAGATGCTGCTGCACCCGCTGAGTTTCTCCAGCATTTTTGTGTACCCTCACTCCTTACGGCCCATGTCCACATGTCAACATCAGTTGTTCTGTCTGCCATCCACGGGTATGCCATAGAACGGGATTCCATCCTTGCCTGTGGGCAAAACACAAGCGTATCAATATGTATCGGTGGCAAACAAATCATATAAAACAAATCACAACCTTTCACAAGCTGTGTGTCAGAGAAAATCATGAGTCAGGCTGAAGACACAAATGTTTCACAGTGTACCTGGGGAGGATATTGTGGTGGCATCATCATAGTTTGTTGCTGTGACACTAATGGCATGGGCCTCATCGGACTCTGCAACACCAAGAAAATCGTAGTAAATGATTCATAAACAGCATTAAATTAAAACTTTTATAAATTCAATAAACTTTGATTAAAATATTTTACTGGCAGAGGAAGTCTGTGCGCCCTTGCCAAGGCCAATCCCTCTATGCTGTAGCATTGCCAATTTGCCTCAGGGATCAGAAACATCTCCTCCCTCAGTAGCATTGCGTACGCATGGACGATTCTTTCCTGCGACGTCCTTGGCTGTGACAAAACGTTTATCATGTTCGACGTTGTCTTTGCCTGTTGCATGATCTGCAACAAGAGAGTACAATCATGATAATTATATTTTGGGATGCGATGGAGAAACGTGGACGTAGGGCGGAGTGAATGAGAGATTTGATGATGGTTAATCCAAAAGCACTTACATCCCTGAACATCTCCCGCTGAAGACTTTGAACAGGCACATCGCTGTCTGCCGCAGTTGTGCAGGCCCGCTTCCATTTGGCGTGCTGCTGCTGTTCGACAGCAGTGCCGGACCCGGAGGGTCCATCTGAGCGTACCTCTAGGGGTCCCTCTGGCGGATCAGGCTCGCCCTCACTCGAGTCCGCGCACGTTGAAACCCCCACGATACACTTGAAGAAAGTGAATGCGTATCATAAATGTGCAAGGCCATCAGGACATAGCAAGAAAAGTGAACACCAAGTTATCATTGTTAAAAATAATTTTGACTGACTTGCCGACAAATATTAATTGTCACATAATTTTCTTAACTATTCACCTTCCTGCAACTTTCCTTCCACTGCACTCTGACTATGTGGTCCCGCACGAACCCCCATTTATCATATATCCACTGGTCTCTGTCAGTCAGTGGCCTACTGGCAGAGCAAGACTTGCCAAGACTTTGAGACAGTTTACCGAACCGTGTCCTCTGACTCTTTAGCCATTGACACAGTTGGTCATCTGTGAAAACATAGAATAAATGAAGATCAGTGTTGAGCAACATAATCTGAATTGGAACTGCAATTACAAACACAGAAATGTAGATAAACTACAAATTATGTACTTACAAGAGCAGTCAGGGAACTCCTTCGCCTTTTCTTCAATAATGACGTTGTAGAGACCCCTGTTCCTGAAATTACGGTGGGTCTTGTTATACAGCTCATGGTGGGCCTGATACCATTCCACCAGGTCCCCCTCTTGTTTCCGTGAAAAAATATAAGGCTTTGAGCCAGACCTGTTCAACACCCATGCAGGGACAGAAGCTGGAGCAGGAGATGGGCTAGCAGATGGGGCAGCAGATGGGGAAACAGATGAGGCAGCAGATGGGCCAGCAGATGGAGAAGCAGATGGGGCAGCAGATGGGGAAGCAGATGGGGCAGCAGATGAGGCAGGAGATGGGGCAGGAACTGGGGTGGGAACTGGTGAAGGTGCTGAGTCAGAAGATGGGGCAGGAGATGGGACAGGTACTGAAGCAGGGGCAGGAACAACAGCATGGACAGGAGCAGTGGCTGGACCCTCCAGTACCTGAATGTTTCCCATTATAACTTTTTTTACTTTGTCCTGCATCGATCTTCTTACACTCCTTGTTCTCCTCATGTTGATAATAAGCTGCCAAGAACTCCGTTTAAAAAAAGCGGTAAAATGTTACACTGTTGAAGTCTCAGATCTCGCGTGGTTTGGACGTGAACAGCTAAAAAAGGCGGGCCGACTGTGAAAGGACGTCACGCGGCATCGGGTGATGATGACATCGCGCAACGCGACGCGCTACGCGATGATGTCATTTTGGGTCGCGGCGCTGTGGCGGTGCTAGTGGTGATCGCGGCGCTGTGGTGGTGCTGTGGTGGTGCTCGTGCCACACTGGCGGCGGCTGTGCGGTAGGACAACATATTTGAACGTTATCGACTTTTTGTGAGCACCGTGCGGTGTTGGTGACAACACCGCACGGTCCCGTCGGTGTGTGTGGGACCGACCCCGCGGGCCATGCGCGGTCTCTGGCGGTCCCAACTTCCTGCTTCACCGCCAGTAACTGCCAGTAACCGCATACCCGTGAGACAGGCCTTTAACTCCTCTGATAAATGCCTTGAAAGTTTCCCATAATAAAGAAGGTGAAATACCTGGTGTTTCATTTGTCTCAAAAAAAAAATTCATTTGTTGTTTTAAATATTTATAACCTTGTGGGTTGTTTAGGATTTGTGTGTTAAACCTCCAGAAAGATTTCATACCCGGCATTCCCTCAAATTTTAATAGAAAAGTCAACGGGGAATGATCGGAAATAATACTATTGTGGTATTTAGGATTGATTGTATATGGAATTAATTTTGTATCCACTAAAAAATAATCAATTCGTGAATAAGTTTTATATACCGATGAGTAAAATGAATATTCTCTTCCAGTTGGGTTAGCATTTCTCCATACATCTGTTATATTAGTATTTTTAATATATGTATTTAGAAGTTCACTAGTCTTAGATTTTAAATTACCCCTCCTTTTTTTTACTGATTTGTCTAAATATGGGTCTAAAACACAATTGAAGTCCCCCCCTATTATTACATTTTGGTAATTAAACTCTGATATTATATCCATAATTTTATTTAAAAATTGGGGGTTATCAAAATTCGGAGCGTAAATATTTATCATAGTCAGTGGGGTGGAATAAATTTCTCCCGAAAATATAATATACCTTCCCTCTTTATCTGATATAGTATTCTTTAATTTAAATGGTATACCTTTCCGAATGATAATAGCCGTACCTCTAGATTTAGAAGTAAATGAAGAATAATATGTTTGACCTATCCAGTTTGCCTTCAATCTCATCTGTGTTTGTCGTTTCATGTGTGCTTCCTGCAAAAATGTTATGCCAGAATTTAATGATTTTAATTGGGCAAAAATCTTGCTGCTCTTAATTGGTTCATTGGCACCCCTTATATTCCAACTGCAGAATGTAATTCCTCCGTTCTTTATTTGTCTATCGTCTTGCATTATAGATCAGTTTAGTATCTTTGACTCATATGGTGCAACTAAATACCTCAGAACTCTGGGTGTTGGGTGGTCGTCCCGAACTTTTAAATTTATGTTACATCTCCTTCCTCTATAGTACCTTAATAAGAAAAAAAAGAAAGAATGTGTTGTGAAATTAATTTTAAAAAATAACAAATAAGAGTCTTGATAGTGATTAATTTAAAAAAAGATGTTAAGGTACCTAAGGTGGGGAAAAAATTATGGACTTCCGTTGTTGTTATAGTACATTGAGCTCCATCGCCTTAACAGAGTCTCGTGAAAGGCTGCGGACCGTTTCATATATATATATATATATATTTTTTATAATTTACCCAACCAGAGCAAATAAAAACAGAAAAGACTTCAGAAAGAGAGGGAAAAACCCCCAACTAAAAACAAAACATAACGTATGTTCAATTCTATAAGTATATATGCATTGGCAATTTATCTAACATTAATCTATTCTAAACTTTACCACATGTAAATTAAACATTATCCACCCGAGGTTATTATATCCCATTCTTCATCTTTAGTACAAGCAGGTTCCAAGGGGTTAAACAGAGCCAAGCATCTGGATCTTTTCCAAGTGTATGATGCTCCTCCCTCCTTCACACACAGTTATATTATGTTAGTATTATTATGAACATTTTAATTAATTATTATATATTAGAATATATCATCAGTATTAGTTCATTTCCCTTAAACTAGGTTAAAATTATATAATCAATTTTGTATACACTCCCCTTATCCCCCTTGAGAGAGCCAGATTTGAATGACTGCTCATCACCAACAACAGTGGCCGAGTAAACATTGGACCTTGCAGGAAATAATTGGGAGTGATCTGCAGGACCTCTCGAGTTGGCCAGATTCCTGCACCATAAAGATGTTTCTACATTGTATGATAATACCTTTCATCAAACTAGGTTCAACGTACGTACTTAACAAAACAAATTCTTTTTGGCCACACGTCAGAGGTTGTTTTTGCTTTACTTTCAGCCACAGGCAAGTCAATTGCAACCCTACAAAGAACAGCTCTCTCTGAGCTTCTCCATTTTAGGCAGCGTATTTGCCTTGTTCCAATGATCTCTGTAACTACAATCTACTGCAGAACAAAGGTCTCGCTCACATCTCTTTGAATGATTGGCTAATCACTTTGAAAAGTTAAATGGCCAGTGTAATTTGTTCCCAATTTGTAGGTGAATGGTGGGATTTGGAGGTGGGATGGGGGAGAGTTGAGAAGAATATTGGAAGAATAAAAAATTGAACTAATGTAGGAGAGAAGTAACTCGATAGTTCATGCAGCAGCCGGCACCTGCTTTCCTGCTTTATCTCTTCATAGTATGAATCAATGAACATAATTTCTGATGGAGGCATCGGATCATCTGGGTTTATATACTGCACCTGATGTTTATTATCACATTGCATCCCTGTTGGGTACTGTGAATGAAATGTGGTATATTTGAAGCTGCTTATATGCCTCTCAACCCTCATTGCCATAGTGACACCCAACATAAAATAGAATAACATCTTATCTTCCATCCAGGCACTTTATAACCTTCTGGAATTAACATTTAATTTTTCAAAAGACATGCTGTTGGAGGATCTCAGAGTGTCAAGCAGCATCCGTGGAGGCTAAGCAATGGTCGAAATTTCAGACCGAGATCTTGCATCAGGACTGAGCGTATGGAGGGAAGATAGCTACATCCCATATGTACATTTGGTGGAAATTCAACCAACTAATGCTACCTGCACCCACATCTGAAAAGAGTGGACCCTTTCCCACCCACCCCTCTCCAATCATCACTTCACACCCAATTACCCATCCCCTCCGTGCTGCACAACATCACTTCTCCATCATCAACAATAAAAATAGAGGAGGTGGAGAGGATGTTCAGAAGACAGAAAAGCCGGAAATCCCAGGACCGGACAATGTTTCCCCCTCCCAAGCTCTGTGCCGAACAACTGGCACCGGATTACACAGACATTTTCAACAAGTCCCTGCAAATCTGTACTGTCCCTGCCTGCTTTAAAGTCTCCACTATTGTCCCTGTTCCCAAAAAGGGCAAGGATTTCTGGTCTTAATGACTACAGGCCTGTCGCACTGACCTCTGTAGTCATGAAGACCCTTGAAAGGCTTGTGCTGGCCAAGCTGAAAAATATCACCAACCCCCTGCTGGACCCTCTCAGTTTGCATATTGGGCCAATAGATCTGTGGATGACGCAGTCAACCTGGGCCTGTACTTCATCCTCCAGCGCCTAGACTGCCAGGGGACCTATGCGAGGATTTTGTTTGTTGATTTTAGCTCTGCATTCAACACCATTGTGGCAGAGCTACCACACTCCAAACTTTCCGAGTTGACTGTGCCTGAACCCCTCTGTTGGTGGATCTCCAGCTTCCTGACACACAGGAAGCAGCATGTGAGGCTGGGAAAGCACTTCTCGGACCCGCAAACGCTCAGCATAGGAGCACCACTAGGCTGCCTACGCTCTCCTCTCCTCTACTCTCTGCACCAATGACTGCACCTTCACAGACTCCTCTGTTAAGCTTCTCAAGTTTGCGTACGACACAACCCTGATTGTACTGATCCAGGACGGGGAAGAATCTGCCTACAGACAGGAAATGACACAGCTGGCGTCCTGGTGCCATCGCAACAACCTGGAGCTCAATGCTCTTAAGACAGTGGAATTGATATTAGACTTTAGGAGAGCTTCCCCTCCCCTCACAACTCACCATCAACAACATCACAGTCACATCTGTGGAGTCTTTTAAGTTCCTGGGAACCATCATCTCCAAAGACCTTAAATGGGGGGCTACCATCGACTCCACAGTCAAAAAGGCACCACAGAGGATGTACATCCTGCGGCAGCTGAGGAATCACAATCTGCAACAGGGAATGGTGGTCCAATTCTATACGGCCATCGTAGAGTCTGTCCTCACCTACTCCATCATGTTCTGGTTTGGCTCAGCCACCAAGCACGACATCTTAGGCTGCAGAGAATCGTTCGATCAGCTGAGAAGGTTATTGGCAGCAACCTTCCCTCCATTGATGAACTGTACACTGCAAGGGCCAGGAAGCGAGCGGGTAAGATAATCTCTGACCCCTCTCACACTGGCCACAAACTCTTTGAATCACTTCCCTCTGGAAGGCGACTCTGGACTGTCAAAGCTGCCACGGCCAGACATAAAAACAGCTTTTTTCCACGAGTAGTAGCTCTTCTCAATAACCAAAAATCTGTAGCCTCCTTTTGCTCTGGTTTTTATTTAATTCACATGTTTAATCAATAATGTTTTATTATTAATGTTTAATGTTTTATGTGCCATTCCTAACTGTCACTGTATGTCATATTTTCACTTGAGGGTGGAGCACCAAGGCAAATTTCTTGTATGTGAATACTTGGCCAATAAACCTATTCATTCATTCATTATTAGTGTAAGGTTTCCCTCTTCCCACCACACTCTGCCGATGCAGGGTCTTAAACCAAAACATCACACAGATGCTCCACAGATTCTGCTCAACCCACTGAGATCCTCCAGCAGTTTGTTTTTCCCTCTGGACTTTTCCTGCAATTTCTATAGTGTTTTTGTAATGCCTCTCTTAACAGTGAGCACTAGTACATCTTCTCACCTGATCTGTTTTAACCCATCTACATCTTTTGCCTTGCACCTCATCCCTCCCCAAGCCCAACTCTGTTATGAAAACTCTACTCTTCTCCCAGTTCTGAGCAAGAGTCCCTGGTTTCTTTTTCCACTGAATTGTTTGACTGACTGCGTTCTTCCAGTATGTTCTGTTTTAGTTCCTAGTTAAGGCAGCACAGTGGCGCAACTGGTGGAGCTGCTGACTTACAATGCCAGAGACCCGGGTTCGATCCTTACCTTGGTTGCTGTCTGTGTGGAGTTTGCACGTTCTCTCAGTGACCGTGTAGGTTTCTTCCAGGTGCTCTGGTTTCCTCGCACATTTGTAGTTTAATTGGCCACTGTAAAATTGCCCTTAATGTGTCGGGAGAGAATAATAAATTTGGGATAACATAGAACTGGTGATGGACTAGGTGGGCCGAATGGTCTGTTTCCTTGCAAATTTTTTTCTTCCCAGTATATACTTCCAAGAACAAATGACCCTATTATACTGCAAGAAGTGATAAAAATTTACTGCCAGAATGGCAATCACAAATCGAGCTGCACAAAAAAGTACAATCAATTTACCTGCTTAGTTTTCTAAAGAACGCAACTATGCTGATTCCGAAAGAAGGATCAAGTAAACAAAGAGCTTGACCATTAACTGCAAGGATGCTACCTTGTGCCAAAGGCCAGGTGCAGAGTGAAGTACCCAGCAAAGACAGGGATACGGGCATTGCTGCTATACTAACATCAGTGCTTCATGAATGTGTTTCACCTCTACCTCCTGTTCTAACAATCACCCACTGCGATTCACTTAATCAGAGTCAGGGCATCGCCTGCTCTGTCTTCAGGACAAAACAACTTTTCCTGACATCTTTGGGGATGCGACAATGGCAGAAGGGCCAACCACTCCAGCCATTGCCTTTACACAGCATCAATACTCATGTCAGGTTGCACACACCTTTTCACACCACTCCTAACGTTTAACATTCTACACAGTGACCGGGGAACAGGATTGGTTGATGTAGCAGCTAAACTGCAGCGCTCAACTGAGTACCAAGCACTTTTCTGCAGATCAGAGCACAGGAGAGAAGGTTGAGTTCAGTGTGTGTCGTCCAGGAATGCAAAGAACGTGCCTCGTTGATGGTCGATAGATACCTATGATGATACCGCAGCTCAGGAGATGCTGTAAGCCGAGCCTGAGACCCATGAAAGTCCGAGATGTCATTGAACCTTACAGAACCCGACTGACCATGGCAAAGCAAAACGAGGTGGGATGGGACTTCATCGAAGGTAACACCGAAATGTGAATTTCATCAGCTTACTTCTGACTCACACTCACCCCCACGATCTTGCAGCTGTCTCCACCTGTCAAACCTTCAAACTCCTGTGAAAAATAGTCACAATCCTCACAAAACAAATCTCCCAAAGAGACAGGCACTACACTCCACTTGCAAAAGCTGTCTTTACAATAAATCTCTGCTTTCTGCTTTTTTTTTCACAACTAACATCACCTCAAAATGGCTGCTCATTGGCCATGGAAAGATTGGTTCTGCAGACAGATCTAAACTGTTCTCAGTTCAGCTGAAGAGTAACAGAGTTGAAGCATTAATTTTATTTATCTCTCCACAGAATGATCTCCCCCCCTTGAATACATCCAGTCTTCTCCATTTATATTTGAGAAAATACTTAGTTATATTGAGTATATCGGGCAGCATTGTCCAAAAATGATCTTAGTATTGTTGGCATTGAATAATTATTTTAAAGAGCTTGTAAGACAAAAAAAAAAATCAAGATGGGAATGAAATTGCCTTTATTTGAAATATCATTGATATTCCTCTCACAGTTCATTGCACTTTCCATGGAACACTTTGCGTGGAGACTCCAGCCAATTGTAGCTCATTCCAAGGCAAGTTGTATTATTAATGGTCTACTGCTTTAGTCAACAAACCTTTTCATATTAATAATGATGCAACTGTGTGATCTCCAGGGAAGTTTCACTCCTGAATAAATGCACTGCTCCTCTCTATGCATCTTGTAATCAGGTAGAGCACTTCCCTCATCACCAGTAGAAGACATCACCTTCCACCAAAAATGCGGGAGGCAACAATACTGCATCAGATAGAAGACATTTACTACCCTGTTCTTGCAGCTGTGGGATTTCCAGATAAGCCAATATCTCTTGATGTACGTTTGGTAAATGCATCTTAAAATATTGAACAATCATCTTGTAACTGATCGACACACGTGTCAAAGCGTTCTATGGCCTCTCTGGTCTTGTGCTTCCTTAGTTTAGTTTAGTTAGTTAGTTTAGTTTATTGTCTCGAGTAACGAGGTACAGTGAAAAGCGTGCTTGGATTTGTCCAAATGCTTGTTCTGATTACCCTGGAGCTGCAGATGCTTTGTACAGAGTACAGATCACACTGTGGCAATCTCTGCCACAAAATCCGTTCTTCAACCACTGACTCTGTCCCCCTGGTCTGCAACTGCCTGAACATATGGTAACAAGCAAGCAACCCAATCTGCTGTTGAATCTCATTTTTCCTTATGCTTTTTCCCTATAGGCTTGCCTATCCTAATGCATTCCTTCTCCTACCTTCCATAAGCAAGGCCACCAAAAATTCTGCTTCCTGCTTTCCACCCACCAATCCTGCACTTGCCAACTCAATGGCTCTCACCTACATCCAAAATTCTCACCCCTGGTCCAGCCCCACAGCCCATCCAGGCATCCATATGAAACAAGACCAGAAAGTGCTGGTAATACTCAGGCAGCATCTGCAGAGAAAGATGCAATGATACACGTCAGTGACCTGACATCAGATTGGAGGGAAATTTGAAATAATCATGTTTTAAATTTTAGATGTAGGTGAAAATGGCAGAGGAAAAGAGGAAGGGTTCTCTGAGCTTAGTTTGGAAGAGGGCAAGGAATTAGAGCAGAGAGGTCAGAGTAGGAAGGAGAATTAAACTGTAGAGGACATGAAACATGAACTCTGCTTTTCTTTCCACTGATGCTGCCTGACCAACTGAATGTTTCCACCACTCTGTGCTTTTGCTTCATGAGAGGTGTGTATTAGACTGGAGACCAGGAGTGCATGAGTGGACAACAGAAAGGTTGAATCTAATGATAAAAGCCAAGAAAAAGAATACATGTGTGTGAGGGAGTTGTCAATGGAAGGAGATGAATTAGGTCTGAGATGACCATTAGAGGAGAGAGAAAACAGGAAATAGGAAATACAAAAGGACTGATTGTCTGAAATGGTTGAATTTGAGTTTGGCTTTTGAAACCTGTTACATTCCCAGTCAGAAGATGAGATTCTAATCCTATGTCTAACTTTATTAAAGCAGTGCAAGGAAACAATCACTGTGAGTTCAGAGTATGCTTTCGCAATGTTGTAAAGGGAAGATGAGTGAAGATAGGTTGGTGGAGACATCACTTTAAATGGGTGGAAATTACGGACGATGATCATTGAAAGTGGAAGCTAGTGAGGAGAGTGAAGGCAAGAAGCCCCTAGACTTGGTCTCGGTGGCAGGGGAGGGAGTGAGGGTAGCAATGCACAGTATGTACCAGATGTAGTGAGAGCCCTGTTGACTCTGACAGAGGGAAAACCATAAGTGGGGATATGGGACCATAATTGAAAGTTCTGTTACGTGGGATGTCAAGAAGAGAACAGATGCAAAGGAGACAGTGGAGAAACTATGGGGCGGCACGTTGGTACAGCGTTAGAGCTACTGCCTTACAGCGCCCGAGACCCGGGTTCAATCCTCACTATGGGTGCTTGTCTGTGCGGAGTTTGTATGTTCTACCTCTGACCTGCGGGGGTTTACTTCGAGATCTTCGGTTTCCTCCCACATTCCAAAGATGTACAGGTTTGTAGGTTAATTGGCATGGTGTAAATGTAAAATTGTCCCTAGTGTGTGTAGGATATTGTTAATGTGGTTGGCGTGGTCTTGGTGGATTGAAGGGCCTGTTTCCTTGCTGTATCATTAAACTAATCTAAACTAGGCTAGGAGAATGGAAGCCGGGTTGGAACTGTAGTTAGGTAGCTTTAGAATACTGAATGGATATTGCCCATTAACATAACCCCTGAGATGTAGCTGGGAAGCTGTAAATGAAGAATCAGGGATGGACAAGATGAAAGTGAGGGAGTGCTAGAAATTGGCAGAAAATGTGTTGAAACATCCCACCCAAACCATCCGGTGGGTGAGGTGGGGTAATTCCACACATAGGAGTCTTTACCCATGAAGCCCATTGACCTCAGGTTTACCACAGAACCTTAATATCACACTGTCAAATATCTCAAATAACGTCCAAACCTCAGATTAGAATATAGAACATTGCTTCATGTTTGCACCAAGGTGGGAATGGGGTCTGGAATGAGTAACCATAGTGAATTTAAAACAAAATACTTTATTTGTGAATAATGGTTGCTTGATCATACCCGGCATTGTTTTGTTAGTGACTAGGATTGGACCAATCGGGCAAGAATGAGCCAGATTAGATCGATCTTTATTTTGTGTTTGGGACATACCTGGGAAATTTATTTATTGAATTTTCAGGGCCCACCACAGCACAGAGTCTGCCTTGTTTTTTTGTTTTTTTGTATTTTAATTTTTGATTAGAAGCATATGCATATCATAATCCAAACCAATACAAACTTTATTTAACGGTTACATATTATTAGTATCCAGGATTCCAGGGTCCCAGCTACCAAAGTAGCTGGGGTCCTCATTTATCGGTTACATATTAACATTGCCTCTAATTGTTTATTTATACTTATAGATAGAAAAAATAAAGAGAAAAAAAGAAAATTAGAAAAATAGAATAAGCTGTCAATAATACAACTTAGGAGATAGGTCCGTAGGTCAGAGAACATAACTATTCATCTAGTCCTGGATTCAAGTTTCAGTCAGGCTTCCGCGCCGGCCCAATCTACCCCTTCAAATAATCTATAAATGGAGACCATATTCTAGTAAATAATTCTGGTTTGTCAATTAAGACAAATCTAATTTTGTCCAAATGTAAGGTCTCCGACATCTCCATAATCCACATTTTGATTGTGGGGGTTGCTGGGTTTTTCCAAAATTTTAATATTAATTTTTTCCCAATTATTATACTATAATCAAGGACATTTCTTTGGTTTGTTGTAAGTTTTAGGTATTGTTCTGATATGCCCAATATTATTAATTTAGGGTCGGGATCCAGTTGGGTATTAACAACTACGGAAATAAATTAAAAAATATCCATCCAGAAATTTTTAATTTTTATGCAATTTACAAAAGTATGGGTTAAATTAGCCGCTGAGTATTGACATTTGTCACAGACAGGAGAGATATTAGGAAAAATTCTATTTAATTTTGTTTTAGAATAATGCAGTCTATGTAGTACTTTAAATTCATTAAAGAATGTCTGGCATTTAATGAACATTGATGTATATGTTGTAGACTTTCATCCCAAATATCTTTCATTATAGGTTGAGCTAATTCATTTTCCCATGCTAGTCTATATAATTCCGTCGACGGAATCTCACTGTCTAAAAGAGTATTATAAATGTAAGATATTAATTTGACTGTATTAGGGTTATTCAAACATTCATCTAGAATCTCTGGCTCTCTAGTTCTGTATTCTTGTGTATGTGATTTAACATAATCTTTAAGTTGTAAATATCTCAAAAAATTATTTGAATGTAATCCATAATTTTGTTGTAACTCCTGAAACGAAAGAAAAATACCTTTTCTATAAAGATGTCCCATCTTTTTAATTCCATAATTTTTTCATTGTACAAAACCTTTATCCAACACTGAAGGTTTAAATGAAGGATTATTTGCAATGGGGAGAGACAGTGATAAATTATCCAGTTTTAATGTCTTTTTTAGTTGTTTCCAAATTCGAATACCACTGAATATTGTAGGATTTTCACTATAGATTTTGTATTCAATTTTGTGGGAGCTAACAGAATCGGACCAATTTCAAAAGGCAGACAATCTTCCTTTTCCATCTTTAACCAATCTGGTTGTTGATCCATATCTTCCAAACAAAAATTCATATTTTTGACATTGACTGCCCAAAAGTGGAATAAAAAATTTGGTAAAACTAATCCTCCTTTCATCTTGGATTTACATAAGTGTTTTTTGCTTATTCTATGATTCTTATAATCCCAAATAAAACTTGTGACAATAGAATCAATTTTTTAAAATAAATTTTTTGGGAGATATATCGGAATTGATTGAAAAAGGCATAGTAATTGCAGAAGGAAAATCATTTTTATAGCATTAATTCTACCGAGCATTGAGATGGGAAGTGTTTTCCAATATTGAATATTCTTATGCTGTTTATTAAGTAAAGGCGGGAAATTTGATTTAAATAAAGAAGTATATTTCTTGGTCACGTAAATTCTTAGGTATTTAAATTTTTCATTGACTATTTTAAAAGGTGATTGTTGCAATATGTATAAATTAGGTTCCGTTATTGGCATAATCTCACTTTTATTCCAATTAATTCTATATCCCGAAAAAGAAACCAAATTGAGTTATAAGATTTAACAAGTTTGGAATGCTGATTTCTGGATTTATAATATATAGTAGTACATCATCTGCATATAGAGAGATTTTATTAACTGTATTTTTAGTATTATACCCATATATTTCTGGATGTGCTCTAACACTTTCTGCTAATGGTTCGATAGCAAGGGCGAATAATAATGGGGATAACAGGCATCCTTGTCTGCAACCTTTAATTAAATCAAATTTTGTTGATAACATTTGATTTGTCATTATTCTAGCTGTTGGGTTAGTATATAAAGCTTAACCCTTGTGCAAAACCTCTCACCCAGTTGAAAATTTTCCATCACCGAAAATAAATATGGCCATTCCACTTGATCGAATGCTTTCTCCGCATCTAGCGAGATAACTGCTAGATCTACATTAGCTATTCTATTTGAGTATATAATGTTAAATAATCGTCACAGATTATAATATGAATAGCGTTTTGGAATAAAGCCTGTTTGATCGGGGTGTATTAATTTATGGATCACTAAACTTAATCTATGGTGATATTATGATATTTCGAATTATAAGTAAATGGGATAAGTTTAGAGTCTACTAAAAAGTAGTCTATCCTTGAATAGGTTTTATGTACCGGTGAGTAGAATGAATATTTCCTTCCAAATGGGCTTTCAATTCTCCAAACATCTTTGATATTAGTAGTATTAATGTATGAATTTAATAATTCGCTTGTCTTGGATTTTACTTTTCTCTGTCTTGATAATCTAACTAAAGAATCTAGTGTACAATTTAAATCTCCACCAATTATCAAATTATGTTGTGTGAGTTCCAGGATAGTATTAAGTGTATTCTTAAAAAACAAAGGGTTGTCAAAATTTGGTCCATAAACATTGAGAAGAATCACTTTTTTTAGATATAATTCACCCACTAGTATAATATATCTACCATTAATGTCCGCAATAGTTGATATGTGTTTAAAAGGTATACCTTTATGAATTAAAATTGCGGCCCCTCTGGCCTTATGGGAGAATAAAGAATGATACGTTTCCGCAATCCATTTTGCTTTCAATCTATGTTGTGCTTCGTTTTTAAGGTGAGTTTCTTGAAGAAATGTTATATCTGCATTGAGTGACTTTAAGTGTGCTAATACTTTACCTCTCTTGATTGGTTCATTAATTCCCTTAACGTTCCAACTACAAAAAGTAATTCCTTGACCCCCGTTTTTTCTATTCACGTCTTGCATCTTATGGTTAGTGTAGTCTATAAAAGAGCAGATAGCTCAGCACAGTAAACCAGACATTCCACCCGAACACGAGACAGATGAGTTTTAAATCTAATAGATCTTCCTCCCGGACATATCTCCATAAATAATACTTATAATTCAATTCAAGTTTAAGATAGTAATTAAGTAAAAAATAAGGGAAGTAAAAAAATAAAGGGTTAGTAAGGTGGAAGAAAAAAAAAGAAACTACATCTACAATTAGTGTAGTTAGTGATAGCCATATTAGCGTGGCTGGCCATCTAAGGACTTCCGTAGCCTTAGAAAAAATTATTACTAGCTCCACGCTATAGTAAAAAAAAAAAAAATACAATAAAAGTAATTTATGGGATCGATATTAGAACTATTTTGGTCCAAAAGATTAGTAATCATGTAATGAGAAACTATTACTCTCTTGGCTAAGTATTAGTCAAATGTTAGTCTGATTTAAAAAAGAAAAGAAAAAACATACCAAATTTTTATTAATAAAATACCTAGATTATACCTTGTTTACAATTCATATTTTTAACTAATTATTCTAACAATAATAACAATTATTCTTAATAATTAGTAATTGTTAGTAATAATTAGTACCAAAATATTAAAATAATATGTCCATAGCAAGAAGGTTTGCTCAGCTGTCATTATCAGCTTTCATTAGTCCTTGAGTAAAGCGGTTTAAAGTTCCGTTTATTCTCAGCAAGATGAAGATATCATATGAATATTATTCAATCATCACTCGAGTCCACGATATTCTGGGCGAACGCCAATGCTTCCTTGTGATCAATGAAAATATGTTCCTTCTGCTTATAGGTGATTCTCAATCTTGCAGGGTACAGCAGTCCATATCTCAAGTTGTCTATCTTATTAAGAATCCCTCTTGGCTCGGTAAATAATGCTCTCCTTCTAACCACCTCTGCAGGATAATCTCTAAATATGCTAATTTTGTCTCCCTCAAACAGAATGATATCATCCAAAACATGATCAAATTGCACCTTCACAATCAGTTGCCTTGGGGAGGCGTTCGGGTCCGGACGACGTCCCAGAACTGTGTGCCCGGCCTAATAAAGGCTTTTGATCTAAATTCAAGACTTTTTTTAATAAGTCTGCGGCAAAGTCACGGAGATGTTTAGTTCCTTCTTTACCTCCTCGAATGCCAACAATTCTTAAATTCTGACGTCTCTGACGTCCCTTCAAGCCAATACATTTTTCAGTTATTTTATGCAGTAAATCTGATAAACGCTTGTTCTCGGCGAGAAGTGTATTTGTAGTGTCAGAGCTCGTTTCGGCAATTGACTACAATTGATTTATGGCTTCAGTTTGTTGATTTATTGTGGTGAAGGCAGGATCCAACCTAGCATTAAGGTTGGATTCAATCGACTTAATTTTCTCGTTTACTTCTTTTATTTTTTTATTTTATTTAATTCTTTATTTCGAACAGAATATAAAAATAAAAAGCAAGTGTGAAACAGCATACAAAAAACAAAACAAAAATATTAATAAAGTGTCATAAACAATATCTATAAATAAATGAAATCGTATGTGTCCGAAAAGGAGCAGGAAGAAGCCAAAGCTTATTAATTCCCACCCCTTATTCAACTGCTTATAATTATCTTATACAAATTTAGCAGCTATATGTACACCATATGTACACCAGCAGCTACATTGCATGTCCATTGCATGACGGTGGACATGCAATGGAAGACATTTAAAGACTGCATGGATGAACTACAAAAATTGTTCATCCCAGTTTGGCAAAAGAATAAATCAGGGAAGGTAGTGCATCCGTGGATAACAAGGGAAATCAGGGATGGTATCAAAGCGAAAGATGATGCGTACAAATTAACCAGAAAAAGCAGCATACCAGAGGACTGGGAGAAATTCAGAGACCAGCAGAGGAGGACAAAGGGCTTAATTAGGAAAGGAAAAATAGATTATGAAAGAAAACTGGCAGGGAACATAAAAACTGACTGCAAAAGTTTTTATAAATATGTAAAAAGAAAGAGATTAGTTAAAACAAATGTAGGTCCCTTGCAGTCAGAAACAGGTGAGTTGATCATGGGGAACAAGGATATGGCGGACCAATTGAATAACTACTTTGGTTCCGTCTTCACTAAGGAAGACATAAATAATCTGCCGGAAATAGCAGGGGACCGCGGGTCAAAGGAGTTGGAGGAATTGAGTGAAATCCAGGTTAGTCGGGAAGTGGTTTTGGGTAAATTGAATGGATTAAAGGCCGATAAATCCCCAGGGCCAGATAGGCTGCATCCCAGAGTACTTAAGGAAGTAGCTCCAGAAATAGTGGATGCATTAGTAATAATCTTTCAAAATTCTTTAGATTCTGGAGTAGTTCCTGAGGATTGGCGGGTAGCAAACGTAACCCCACTTTTTAAGAAGGGAGGGAGAGAGAAAACGGGGAATTACAGACCAGTTAGTCTAACATCGGTAGTGGGGAAACTGCTAGAGTCAGTTATTAAAGATGGGATAGCAGCACATTTGGAAAGTGGTGAAATCATTGGACAAAGTCAGCATGGATTTACGAAAGGTAAATCATGTCTGACGAATCTTATAGAATTTTTCGAGGATGTAACTAGTAGCGTGGATAGGGGAGAACCAGTGGATGTGGTGTATCTGGACTTCCAGAAGGCTTTCGACAAGGTCCCACATAAGAGATTAGTATACAAACTTAAAGCACATGGCATTGGGGGTTCAGTATTGATGTGGATAGAGAACTGGCTGGCAAACAGGAAGCAAAGAGTAGGAGTAAACGGGTCCTTTTCACAATGGCAGGCAGTGACTAGTGGGGTACCGCAAGGCTCAGTGCTGGGACCCCAGCTATTTACAATATATATTAATGACCTGGATGAGGGAATTGAAGGCAATATCTCCAAGTTTGCGGATGACACTAAGCTGGGGGGCAGTGTTAGCTGTGAGGAGGATGCTAGGAGACTGCAAGGTGACTTGGATAGGCTGGGTGAGTGGGCAAATGTTTGGCAGATGCAGTATAATGTGGATAAATGTGAGGTTATCCATTTTGGTGGCAAAAACAGGAAAGCAGACTATTTTCTAAATGGTGGCCGACTAGGAAAAGGGGAGATGCAGCGAGACCTGGGTGTCATGGTACACCAGTCATTGAAAGTAGGCATGCAGGTGCAGCAGGCAGTGAAGAAAGCGAATGGTATGTTAGCTTTCATAGCAAAAGGATTTGAGTATAGGAGCAGGGAGGTTCTACTGCAGTTGTACAGGGTCTTGGTGAGACCACACCTGGAGTATTGCGTACAGTTTTGGTCTCCAAATCTGAGGAAGGACATTATTGCCATAGAGGGAGTGCAGAGAAGGTTCACCAGACTGATTCCTGGGATGTCAGGACTGTCTTATGAAGAAAGACTGGATAGACTTGGTTTATACTCTCTAGAATTTAGGAGATTGAGAGGGTATCTTATAGAAACTTACAAAATTCTTAAGGGGTTGGACAGGCTAGATGCAGGAAGATTGCTCCCGATGTTGGGGAAGTCCAGGACAAGGGGTCACAGCTTAAGGATAAGGGGGAAATCCTTTAAAACCGAGATGAGAAGAACTTTTTTCACACAGAGAGTGGTGAATCACTGGAACTCTCTGCCACAGAGGGTAGTCGAGGCCAGTTCATTGGCTATATTTAAGAGGGAGCTAGATGTGGCCCTTGTGGCTAAAGGGATCAGAGGGTATGGAGAGAAGGCAGGTACGGGATACTGAGTTGGATGATCAGCCATGATCATATTGAATGGCGGTGCAGGCTCGAAGGGCCGAATGGCCTACTCCTGCACCTAATTTCTATGTTTCTATGTTTCCACACCAAATTATTTACATTTATACACTAATCAAATATTTACAGCCATAAAAAAAAAGAGAGAAAAAAAGGAAAAAGAAAAGAAAAAACCCTCATATACTATACAGTATCTTAGTCATATATACAACCCATCACCCTATAATCACCCTTCCCAATACAATCAGTATAACAAATATCCCACTCACAATCACCTATCCTCATCCCAATGTCCTTTAAAAAAAGTGATTTTGTACATCTTTTTTAAATGATTTATGTTTGTGCTAAGTTTTATCTCCTGTTCCAGACCATTCCACAAATTCACCCCACAGATTGCTATGCACATACTTTTAAGAGTTGTTCTGACATTGAGGTTTTTTTTATTATGTTCCTCTCACAAATTATACCCACCCTGTCTTTCCATAAACAATTTTTGTATATTTCTTGGAAGTAAATTATTTCTTGATTTGTACATGATTTGCGCAGTATTAAATTGAACCAGATCGGTGAACGTCAGTGTATGTGACTTTAAGAATAATAAATTGGTATGTTCAAGATATACAACGTTATTGATAATTTTTATTGCTCTTCATTTGATACTGTCAACCACACCATCCTAATTGACCGTCTCCGGTACGGGGTTGGTATTGATGTGCATAACGGCTGTAGGTTGGTTTTGTAGGTGTTACCCCATATCTCCACACAGTAACTCAGATATGGCAATATGAGTGTATTATACAGAGTATGTAATGATTTGTGGTCCAGAATGTGTCTTGATTTTCCCAATATTGCTATAGACTGCCAGTTTTGCTTTGACGTGGTTTATATGTGGTTTCCAGCAGATTTTGTGGTCTAAGATCACACCAAGAAATTTATATTCATATACTCTTTCTATACTTATGTTATCTATTTTCAATTGTACTTGAGGGTTTGTTTTATGTTTTCCAAATAGCATAATCTTTGATTTGTAAATCGAGATTTGCAGACATTTCATCCTTCATGGTAGCCAGTTCTTCACAGACAAAACTAGTGATTTTATCTTCAAAATCTGAGAGTTCTTCTTTAATTTCTTTTTTAAAACATTTCAGTATTTCTTTAATGTTCATTTCTTTTTTAAAGTTTATCAATTCTTCTCTTATACTTGCAGTTTCCTTTGAAATAAGGATGGGAAGTTTCTCCATATCACTTTTCTTTGTCTTTGTCTTCTGGCCCTTTGAAACGTCCTCCTGGGACGACGTTAAAACTGAGCCCGAGGCTTCAGTCGGGCCTACTTCTTCCACTGGTTGTTTGCCCTTTCCGAGTTTTTTAGTCGGTCCCTTTGAGGGGGAGTGCTTTACCGACATTGGATCTCCGGAGTCGTGGTCTGATGACGTCACTCAAGCTGCCGGTGCGATCTCTGCAGGTCAGTCCTTTATTTTTCTCCCGTTTTCTCGGATTTTAGCGTGGAGCTAGCTGGCGCACACCTCTACTCTACCATTTAATGCCACCGGAAGTAAGAGTCTGCCTTGTTGAAGGTACATAATGACCTACTGCTCACCGTTGACTCCGGCGACCATTGGCGGAAAACCCGGGGGGGCAGAGGGGACGTGTCCCCTCCATGTTTTCAGAGGTGGGGGACTGTCCCCCTCATGTTACAAGCTTTGTAAGGTATGTCGGGTTTAATTTTGTTCATTTAAACTCGTTCGTTTCGAGTCAAGACTTTTGATTCGAGTCGTTCGTTCATCTCTGCATTCCTCTGACAAAAAAACCGATGTGCTAACTGTCTTTGTGACTGTTAACTGCTATCGATCCACTAAGGATCCATTCCTGCATCCTTAGTAATTATAATTGTCACATTGTTTTCGTGTCAGAGGAATGGAATGGAGTGTTAAATGTCTCGATGCATCTGAGTTTTAATGAGATTGTTTATTGTCTATCTCCCGTTAATTTTATTCAAAGGACGCGAAATACTTGAAGCAAGGTCCGTTCACGAAAACGATGTGTTAACTGTCTGTGTTAATTGCTGCATCGAAATCCATTCATTACTCCTCATAATATAATTGTGTGAACTGACCTTGCTCCAAGCATGATGCGTTCCTTTGAATACAATTAACGGGAGATGCATTTTAAAAATGTCAGGCGCGGCACAATTATCATTTGAACTTTGGAGGCTGATTGGTGAACATCGAAATGTCTGACGGTCCAATGTGGAGATGTTTGAAGAGAAGGCATCCAGACGGGCGGTTGTAGTCAATAATACGGTAACCAAATTATATTTATTCATTGCTAGAGAGGGCGATGTAAACATAGTGAGGTTGGTGAGCAGCCTCTAACATTAACCGCTCCTCGTACTGTTCTGTTGTGTAGGAAGGAACTGCATATGCTGGTTTACCTCGACGATAGATGCCAAAAGCTTGAGTAACTCAGAGGGTCAGACAGCATCTCTGGAGAGAAGGAATGGGTGACGTTTCTGGTCGAGTCCCTTCTTCAGACTGAAAAAACGTTTCGACCCTTCTCTCCAGAGATGCTGCCGGCTTGGCTAAGTTACTCCAGCTTTTTGTGTCTAGTAATATTGTTTTATTCCCTTAATTTATCTCTCATCATAAACGTTGGTAAACTTCTAACAAAAAGATTAGGTAAATTGAACATTAACGTTATTTTTTCCCCCGGCAGCAAGGTCCGTAGACCAGAGGGATAGCAGTGTGTGTGTCTCTACTCACCCAGTATGTCCGTCAGAGCAGCCGTCCCACCATCGCGACTTAACTGTATAAAAAGCAGCGGCTCAAAACCACCTCTTTCACACTCACCCCAGCCCTGGGAAACAAAGTTTTCAGAGCCCTACAGTCACCCCAGCCCGACAGCTCCAGCACAAGCCTAGCTGATGGCAAAGTCATAAGTTGGGATTGAACCCGGGCTCTGGTACAGTGGGGCAGCAACTCTACCACTGTGCCGCCGTGTCACCTAACTTAGTGACATTGAGAAGCAAGAGATTACAGGTGATGGAATCTTGAACAAATAAAGAATAAAATGCTGGAAGACCTCCAACATTTTTGTGTTTGGCAAAAAAACATATTTATTCATATATCTGGCTGTTATTGACAAGGCCAATGTCCTTGACCGAATGGCCTGCTCGCCCTTTCCAGAGTCGGTCACGTTACGGGCGACCAGGAGTTGCACGTGTATCACACGGGGAAGGATGTCAGATTCGTGCACTCAGAAGCAAGAGAAAACCAGATGTTTTTACAGTCATCTGTCATAGCTTTGTTGACACCATTACCAATAACAATTTACATCCCATCGCCGCCCTGGTGGGATTTCAACTTAAGTCATTTGATTGTAACTGCATGTCTCTGGAATATATAAGAATATATCAGGTATAATTACGTTAACCGCCGTGGCACTCCGGTATCTCAAGTTGGGAATGCTGGGAGGCTGGAAACCCAGTGATGGTTGAGCCGCGCTTCCCATTACCTGGGAAGACAAACGCTTTCATCCCATCCCAAAATGTCCCATGCGCTCTAGCCGGTCGTGTATGGAAGCTGTGTGGGAAAGAACTGCAGAGGCCGGTTTACACTGAAGGTAGACACAAAAAGCCGGAGTAACTCAGGCAGCATCTCTGGAGAAAAGGAGTAGGAATAGGAATAGGAATAATTTATTGTCACATGTGACGAGGCACGGTGAAATTATTTGCTTGCATACACAATGTATATGAAAAGCAGTCACCTACGGCGCTGACAAAGTTACAAAGCTCGCCGCTCTTCCTATTTATTGTCTCCCACGTTTCGGGTCCAGACCCTTCTTCAAACTACTGAAATTTCTGGGCCTATTTCCCCATTGTCCTTCATATTCCCTATTTAGTTTTTAGTTTTACAGATACAGCGCGGAAACAGGCCCTTCGGCCCAGCGATCCCCGCACATTGGCATTTACACCAAGCCCATTAACCTACCCACATCTTTGGAGCTTACACCATTTTCTTATTTGACCTATATGTTAAAACCTTCACGGTGTAAATATCAGCTGGATATTTAAAATCACGTTCATTTATTTATCGGTATTTCTTGGCATTCAGGTCTGGGGAGGGTTACCGAGCGGAATATATTTTTTGTCCACTTTTTTCCCCCTACTGCATAGCTGCATCAATTCTCAGGACTGTCGGGACTGCGCCAACCGGGCGCAGAGTTTTAACTTTTGATATGTGTTTGCCGTCCGGTCTTGTGTTTAGTTAAGTGAAACATGTCATTATTCATATCGGGATGCCTTCTGCTTCGGGAGCTCTCCGTTAACGCCAAGCAGTTGAGGAGAATTGACTCCAATATCACAGAGACTGATGCATTTTAACGATGGGCCGTGCCAAAACAACAGTTGGCAATGTATGCACAGTAGATGTCACATTGCGTGGGAAACGAGGTCTCCAGGGAGACAGACGCAAAGTGCTGGAGTAACTCCGCGTGACAGGCAGCATCTCTGGACATTTATAAAGCATTACATTTTGGAACACAAGGGACTACAGAAGCTGGTTTACGAAAAAATACAAAGTGCTGGAATAATTCAACGTTTCAGGCAGTATCTGTGGAGAACATGGACAGGTGACGTTCCGGGTGAAAGAAGCGTCTAAAGTTTGAAGAAGGGTCCCGACCCGAAACGTCACCTATCCAAGTTCCCCGGAGATGACTAATCTTCCACAGATTTAAAAAAACACTGGACATCATGCTGGACAGTGGACAACATAATATAGGACAGGACAAGCTGCTTGAAAGTGTCCTGTCCTATGTTATGTTGTCCAGCATGAAGTCCAGTGTTTTTTAAATCTGTGGTACAGATCTGCAGTAATTGACTCATTCTAACGGTAACGGCCCCGTAGTAGAGGCATCCACGTGGCGGGGCTGGAAACTGGAAGAATCCCGAGCTAAATACCGTTCACAGGGTGCCAGGCTGAAGTTTCCGATCCCTCGCTTGTGTGTGTGTGAGTGTGCGCATGCGCGCGCGGCCGCCAAGAAATTGTGTGTCCCCGGTCCCCTCCATGTTTTGACAGCAGTTTCCGTCTCTGCCGGTGACTGTGCAATCCTGCTCCTTCTCGACCTCAGCGCAGCATTTGATACTGTCGACCACATCATCCTAATTGACCGTCTTCGGTATGGGGTTGGTATTGATGGCACGGCCCTGAGCTGGTTCATCTCCTACCTCAAAGATAGGAGCTTCTCTACTAACATAGGCAACTATTTCTCCTCCCCAGCTAACCTCTGCTGTGGGGTTCCACAAAGTTCCATCCTTGGCCCCATTCTCTTCTCCCTGTATATGCTCCCACTGGGCCAAGTCATTCAAAGGCACGGCATCTCCTTCCATTGCTACACAGACGATACACAACTCTCTCTCCCCCTGAGGCACAAATACCGATCAAATCTGCTTAACCTTATCCGCTGCCTCGAGGATATAAAGTGTTGGATGGCCCAGAACTTCCTCCAACTGAACGAGAGTAAGTCTGAGGTCATCCTTCTCGGCCCCTCGGACTCAATCAAAATGATAGCAGGCAGCCTTGGAAGCCTTACCCCACTACTCAAACTTCACGTCAAAAACCTTGGCGTGATATTTGACTCAGCACTGAAATTTGACAAAGTCAATTCCGTGGTAAAAGCTAGCTTTTTCCAGCTTCGGACGATAGCTAAAATAAAACAATTCCTCCAGTTTGATGACCTCGAAAAGATCATCCACACATTTATCTCCTCCCGCCTAGATTACTGCAACTCCCTCTACACTGGCATCAGCCAATCTTCCTTGTCCCGCCTGCAACTGGTCCAAAACCGCAGCGAGACCCCTGACGGGCACCCGAAAAAGGGACCACATCACCCCGATTCTGGCCTTACTCCACTGGCTCCCTGTGCGGTTCCGAATAAATTTCAAGATCCTCCTTTATGTCTACAAAACCCTTAACAGGCTTGCCCCCACCTACATCAAAAGTCTGCTTACCCACCACCTCCAGGTCAGATCGGCCGACTTGGGGTTACTGAACATCCGTCTAGGCATAAGCTCAGGGGCGACCGTGCATTTGCGGTTGCAGCTCCTAGACTGTGGAACAGCATTCCCCTTCCCATCAGAACTGCCCCCTCCATCCTTTAAGTCGAGATTTAAAACTCATCTTTACTCGCAAGCCTTTCTTGACGTCCTCTGAGTGAGGGCTATATGTATGTATTTATGTATGTACGTAGTCTATGAACTAATGTTGTATAACGTTAATGCCTCCACCAATGTAAAGCACTTTGGCCAACGAGAGTTGTTTTTTCAATGAGCTATAGAAATAAAGTGACTTGACTTGATTGAATGGCTGATGAACCTTGAAGGGATGAATGACGTGTTGGTGCTCACATTCCCATGTAACCCCTTGCTCTATGGAATTGCCTTCATGACTGGGATGTCGACCAATGACTTACTTGCTGTTTTGCATTTGTTGTAGTCAACTTGATGGCCATCATGATCCTGTCGAGAGGAAAGTGCGGACTCTCCAGGTGCATCACCCTCTACCTGGTGTCCATGGCGACGGCGGATACGATGGTCATTTTCACTGATGTGATACTGTACACGATTATTCCTTTTCATTTCCCGGGAACTTACATGGACACCACTCCTGCAAGATCCCTCATACTTGTCCTGCTCTCTGCAGCCACCGATGTCTCTGTCTGGTTCACCATCACTTTCACCTTTGATCGATTTGTTGCCATCTGTTGTCAGAAGCTGAGAACAAAATATTGCACCACGGAAACTGCCACAGTGGTTCTAACAGTAGTGAGTGTGGTGCTCAGTCTGAAGAACATCCCTCTGTACTTTATATATGAGCCTGAGTATATTGTTGATGATGTACCCT
This sequence comes from Malacoraja senta, assembly GCA_038087875.1. Classification (NCBI taxonomy): domain Eukaryota; kingdom Metazoa; phylum Chordata; class Chondrichthyes; order Rajiformes; family Rajidae; genus Malacoraja; species Malacoraja senta. The sequence continues at coordinate 500,534 of JAXLNO010001265.1, forward strand.
GGGGGAACACCATATCACTGAGTTTTTACACGGAATCTGCATGGGTAGCTTTTGACTTGTTCTGCATGACTTTAACTCCTTGCTTCCCATTCCTTCTGATTCTGCTGCTCAACGCTCTGACTGTCAGATCCATTCTGGTGACGGGTAAAATCCGCAGGAGGCTCCAGAAAAGCAGTAATTGTGAGGATCGCAATGACCCAGAGATGGAGAAGCGAAGGAAATCCATCATCTTGCTCTTCACCCTATCAGGCAGTTTTGTAGTTTTGTGGATGACAAGGGTGCTGCTTTTACTTTATTACAGAATAACCATGAACATACATGATCTCTCGGGTCCAGGCCACATCGCTGAACAAACTGGCTACATGCTGCAGCTTCTGAGCTCCTGCACCAACACCTGTATTTATGTGGTGACCCAGACTAGGTTCAGAGAGCAGCTGAGGGATGCCCTGATGTACCCATTCACTGCGGTTGTTGCATGGTTTTAGTGAAGCCACCTTCATAACCAGCTTCCCAGTGCCCTCCTCTCAGCCATTCTACTCCCTCTTTCTCTAACACTGTGAGTAGATTGGGTCTGCAAGTAGTGCCCCATGTGTAACCTGACTGGGTGCATCATGGCCTGGTGTGGTAATTCCAATGCACAGGGATACAGGAAGCTGCAGAGGGTGTGGACTTAGCCTGGTCCATCACGGGTGCAGCCGTCCCCACCATCCTAAGCATCTATGTGATCCACGTCTCTACATGATGGCGGCGCCTACCATCAAAGACCCCCACCATCCCGGCCACGCCCTCTCCTTCATGTTTCCATCGGGCAGGAGGTACAGAATCCCTCACCACCATGTTCAGGAACTGCTGCTTTCCTACAGCCATCAAGTCCTTGAACCAAGCCGCACTCTGAGGACAGCGTACCAAATATCCTCACAATATGTTTCAACACTGGTACCCCAGAAGGATGTGTTCACAGCCCCTTACTATACTTCCTATATACTCATGAGTGTGGGTACAATTTCTGCAAATGACAGCACTGTGGTGGGCCAGATCTCGGACAATGATGAGAGGGACAGGAAGGCGAAAGAGAACTTAGTTACATCCAGACAAGTCAACAACCTCTCCCTCAATATCAGCAAGATGTTGTTATCTTTAGGATGCAAGGTGTATACACCCCAGTCAGCATCAAAGTTTCCGAATTGGAAATGGTCAAGAGCTTCAAGTTCCTTGGCGTATATATCACCAACAATCTGTCTTGCACCAACCACATTGAAGCTAGTCCTCCACTTCTTTGAGAGACTGGAAGTTTGACATCTCTCCAACAACTCTCACCAACTTATACAGATGCACCATAGAAAACATACTATCCCGTTGCATCACAGCTTGGTTGGAAACAGCTCTTCATAAGACCACAACAAATTGTAGATGTAATGCGGTCCATCACACGGACGAGCTTCCCCACCATTGACTCAATCTAAACTTTACTCTGCCTTGTTAAAGCAGTCAACATAAACAAGATCCTTTTTCACCCTGGTCATTCCTTCTTCTCACCACTCCCATCAGGAAGAAGATACAAATGCTTGAAAAAACATGCCACCAGATACTTAACCACTGTTATCAAACAGCCAAACAGTCCTCCCATAAGCTAGGGCTTGGTCCTAATCTGAGGTGACCCGTTGTCTTGTCAAACATGTTTCATTGTACCGTTGACCCTGTGTTAACCTACATATCTATCTATATCTATCTATCTATATACTTTTAAAACTCTCTGGCTGTCGTCCGTCTGTACGTCCGACGGCCTGCTTGACTTTGCCGCGCGGCCTTTGATACGGCCCCTGGCCCACGCGGCGCGCGGAAAGGCCCACGTTTTTCGCCATTTCCAAAGAGATGACATTTATCTTTACGAATAGCCACTCCTGATTAAATTCGGTCCTGTTTATGTACACGTTTTTTAATAAAATCCATCCCCCCCCCAACCCCAATGTGATTTTCTCCGATTGTCTCCGATTTTCTCCGAAAACGACGCCATCTTTTTTCCCCGATTTTCTCCGAAAACGACGCCATCTTTTTTTCGCCGATTTTCTCCGATTTTTTCCGAAAACGACGCCATCTTTTTTTCGGCACATTTTCACCCCGGGGTCTGAAGCACGTTCGGGAACAACACCCCGGGGTGTCAAGCACTTTCGGGGACCAGACCCAACGGGTCTGCACTTGGTCTAGTATACTTTTAAAACTCTCTGGCTGTCGTCCGTCTGTACGTCCGACGGCCTGCTTGACTTTGCCGCGCGGCCTTTGATACGGCCCCTGGCCCACACGGCGCGCGGAAAGGCCCACGTTTTTCGCCATTTCCAAAGAGATGACATTTATCTTTACGAATAGCCACTCCTGATTAAATTCGGTCCTGTTTATGTACACGCTTTTTTAATAAAATCCATCCCCCCCCAACCCCAATGTGATTTTCTCCGATTGTCTCCGATTTTCTCCGAAAACGACGCCATCTTTTTTTCCCCGATTTTCTCCGAAAACGACGCCATCTTTTTTTCGCCGATTTTCCCCGATTTTTTCCGAAAACGACGCCATCTTTTTCTCAGCACATTTTCACCCCGGGGTCTGAAGCACGTTCGGGAACAACACCCCGGGGTGTCAAGCACTTTCGGGGACCAGACCCAACGGGTCTGCACTTGGTCTAGTGACAAATAAAACTGAACTGAACTGAACTGATCTTCCAATTTACCTCATTATGATGTTGGACCTTTGCTCGGTAACTCTAATGCTCCAATGAGACAACACCATATTCTGCACTCTGGGATGTTTCTCTTTGTTCTACCTGCTGCACTTCTGCATGGCTTGATTGTACTCATGTACAGTATGACTTGATTTGACTGGATACCAAACAAACAAAAGCTTTACACTGTATCTAGATTCAGGTGACAATAATAAACAAATACCAACTCTAATTCTATGTCAACAATGGAACAATAAGGACCATCCCCCAGATGACCATGGAATTGATTTCTAAGTGGTTTTGTACCAAAGTCTTGTTTCATGCACAGTCTTTTTCTTTCCACTGCTTTGTAGAATGTATTTAATTGTAAAATGTTGTATGTTATTTGAGTCCATGTGCCTGTGATGCTGCTGCAAGCGAGATCTTCAATGCATCTGCACCTCACTACACTGTGCAAAATAAAATAAACTCAACTCAACTTGACTTGACAGTGATATTGCTAGAGTCACTGGCTCCTGTTGCAAGGGAACAGGTTCAAGGATCTGACTGATAGAACAGAAAAAGGCTCACACTCCAGTTACAGTATACATCAAGTTTATTGGCAACAGAGAGTAAACATCTACTTATCTAGGTTTGCACAAGTCCCCTTCTACAGCAGCACACCTCTCTCTCTATGCCCCCTTCCGAGGAGCTGGTCGCAACCCAGTCCGTCGGTGAGGCCTTCCAATATACATCAGGTTTATTGGCAATAGGGAGTGAACATCTACTTATCTAGGTATGCACAGGACCCTGTCTGCAGCAGCACAACTCTCTCTCCCTATGCCCTGTCCGAGGTACCGGTCACGATCCCAGCCCTTTGATGACCATTTGAAGAACAAAGGAGCATACTGCAGACACCTGCTTTATACCAAGTGAAGAGGCCGTCAGAGCACTACTTCAAGCCAATAGGATTCCGAATTACGGCATTAGTCCCCAATAGAGTCATAGAGTCAAAGAGTGATACAGTGTGGAAAAAGGGCCTTTGGTCCAACTTCCCCTCGCAGGCCAACATGTCTCACCTGCCTGCATTTGGTCCATATCCCTCCAAACCTGTCCTATCCATGTAACGGTCAAACTATTTCTTAAATGTTGGGATAGTCCCAGCCTCAACTACCACCTCTGGCAGTTTGTTCCATACACCCACCACACTTTGTGTAAAAATGTTACCCGTCAGAAACATAGAAACATAGAAAATAGGTGCAGGAGTAGGCCATTCGGCCCTTCAGCCATTCAATATGATCATGGCTGATCATCCAACTCAGTATCCCGTACCTGCCTTCTCTCCATACCCCCTGATCCCTTTAGCCACAAGGGCCACATCTAACTCCCTCTTAAATATAGCCAATGAACTGGCCTCAACTACCTTCTGTGGCAGAGAATTCCAGAGTTTCACCACTCTCTGTGTGAAAAATGTTTTTCTCATCTCGGTCCTCAAAGACTTCCCCCTTATCCTTAAACTGTGACCCCTTGTTCTGAACTTCCCCAACATCGGGAACAATCTTCCTGCATCTAGCCTGTCCAACCCCATAAGAATGTTGTAAGTTTCCATAAGATCCCCCCTCAATCTTCTAAATTCTACCGAGTACAAGCCGAGTCTATCCCGTCTTTCTTCATATGAATCAGTCTGGTGAACCTTCTCTGTACTCCCTCTATGGCAAGAATGTCTTTCCTCAGATTAGGAGACCTAAACTGTACGCAATACTCCAGGTGTGTTCTCACCAAGACCCTGTACAACTGCAGTAGAACCTCCCTGCCCCTATACTCAAATCCTTTTGCTATGAATGCTAACATACCATTCGCTTTCTTCACTGCCTGTTGCACCTGCATGCCTACTTTCAATGACTGGTGTACCATGACACCCATGTCTCGTTGCATCTCCCCTTTTCCTAATCCACCATTCAGATAATATTCTACTTACCTGTTTTTGCCATCAAAGTGGATAACCTCACATTTATCCACATTATACTGCATCTGCCATGCACTTGCCCACTCACCCAACCTATCCAAGTCACCTTGCAGCCTCCTAGCATCCTCCTCACAGCTAACTCTGCCCCCCAGCTTCGTGTCATTCGCAAACTTAGAGATGTTGCATTCAATTCCCTCGTCCAAATCATTAATATATATTGTAAATAGCTGGGGTCCCAGCACTGAGCCTTGCGGTACCCCACTAGTCACTGCCTGCCATTCTGAAAAGGACCTACTCCTTGCTTCCTGTCTGCCAGCCAGTTCTCTATCCACATCAATACTGAACCCCCAAAACTGTGTGCTTTAAGTTTGTATACTAATCTCTTATGTGGGATCATGTCGAAAGCCTTCTGAAAGTCCAGATATAACACATCCACTGGTTCTCCCTTATCCACTCTACTAGTTACATCCTCGAAAAATTCTACAAGATTCATCAGACATGATTTACCTTTCATAAATCCATGCTGACTTTGTCCCATGATTTAACCACTTTCCAAATGTGCTGCTATCCAATCTTTAATAAATGACTCTAGCAGCTTCCCCACTACCGATGTTAAACTAACTGGTCTGTAATTCCCCGTTTTCTCTCTCCCTCTTTTTAAAAAGTGGGGTTACATTAGCTACCCTCCAATCCTCAGGAACTACTCCAGAATCTAAAGAGTTTAAAAAAATTATCACTAATGCATCCACTATTTCTGGGGCTACTTCCTTAAGTACTCTGGGATGCAGCCTTTCTGGCCCTGGGGATTTATCAGCCTTTAATCCATTCAATTTACCTAACACCACTTCCCGGCTAACCTGGATTTCACTCAGTTCCTCCATCTCATTTGACCCCCGGTACCCTGCTATTTCCTGCAGATTATTTATGTCTTCCTTAGTGAAGACAGAACCAAAGTATTTATTCAATTGGTCTGCCATGTCCTTGTTCCCCATGATCAATTCACCTGTTTCTGACTGCAAGGGACCTACATTTGTTTTAACTAATCTTTTTCTCTTCACATATCTATAAAAACTTTTGCAGTCAGTTTTTATGTCCCCTGCCAGTTTTCTTTCATAATCTATTTTCCCTTTCCTAATTAAGCCCTTTGTCCTCCTCTGCTGGACTCTGAATTTCTCCCAGTCCTCTGGTAGGCTGCTTTTTCTGGCTAATTTGTATGCTTCAGCTTTTGTTTTGATACTATCCCTGATTTCCCTTGTTATCCACGGATGCACTACCTACCAATCTATGTGTAGATTGAAGTCACCCATTATAACTGTTTTACCTTTGTTGCACGCATTTCTAATTTCCTGTTTGATGCCATCCCCAACTCCATTACTACTGTTAGGTGCCCTGTACACAACTCCCACTAGCGTTTTCTGCCCCTTGGTGTTTCGCAGCTCTACCCATATCGATTCCACATCCTCCAAGCTAATGTCCTTCCTTTCTATTGCATTAATCTCCTCTCTAACCAGCAATGCTATCCCACCTCCTTTTCCTTTCTGTCTATCCCTCCTGAATATTGAATATCCCTGGATGGTCAGCTCCCAGCCTTGGTCACCCTGGAGCCATGTCTCCGTGATCCCAACTATATCATATTCATTAATAACTATCTGCACATTCAACTCATCCACCTTATTACGAATGCTCTTGCATTGAGACACAAAGCCTTCAGGCTTGTTTTTACAACACTCTTACCCCTTATACAATTATGTTGAAAAGTGGCCCTTTTTGATTTTTGCCCTGGATTTTTCTGCCTGCCTCTTTTACTTTTCACCTTGCTACCTATTGCTTCTACCCTCATTTTACACCCACCTGCCTCTCTGCTCACACATTTAAGAAACCCACCACCTCTTATTCTCTGTTTATTATATTTTTCTTCTTTCTCCCCTACATGTTAGGTCTGAGTGCTTCCCTTCTCTGCCTCCTGCCTCACACACTGTCTACTAGCTTTCTCTATTTGAGTCCCTCCCCCCAACTGTTCTAGTTTAAAGTCTACCCAGAAGCCTTTGCAAATCTCCCCGCCAGGATATTGGTCCCCCTCGGGTTCAAGTGCAACCCGTCCTTTTTGTACAGGTCACACCTTCCCCAAAAGAGGTCCCAATGATCCAGAAACTCCAGATTCCTATTAAATCTTTTCCCCTTCACCTTAAACCTATGTCCTCTGGTCCTCGATTCACCTACTCTGGGCAAGAGACTCTGTGCATCTACCAGATGTATTATCTATCGATAGCAGGGGCCCACAGCATTTCCCACCCTCTCTTATTACCAAGCAAAGCACTATTAACTATTTGTTATCTATAGACTATTCATGCGCCAGGTTTTCTCACTACAACTCCCTGTGCAGAGAAAGTGTTCTGTTGTATTGAGTGGCACCACCAGTGTGTTGAATGGAGTAGGTTCTGAGCAGGCCCTACAACCATTGATGGGACACTGGGCCTGTAGCAGTTGTAGCACAATACCTCCCCCCACACCACCACCAGTTTCAGCCGTGTAAATGGGTCACCTGCAGGAGCAGTGCCAGGAGCAGCATCAGCTGCACCAAAACATGAAGCCAAACAACACAAAAAGCTGGAGAAACTCAGTGGGACAAGCAGCATCTCCGGAGAGAAGGAATGTGAGATGTTGCCTGTCCCGCTGAGTTACTCCAGCTTTTTGTTTCTACCTTTGGTTTAAATCAGCATCTGCAGTTCCTTCATACCCAAGACAAATAGCACTGCAGATGCTGGAATTTAAAATTTTAAAAAAAGCTGGAAGAACTCAGCAGGTCAAGCGGCACGTATGGAGGTAAATGCTTTAAAGTTGATGCTTTGGGTTGAGCCTTAGCAGAGGAAAGGTTGCCAGTATTTAGCAGTATAAGACAGGGTGGTACAGAGGGTGGAAGGTGATAGATGGAGCCCACCATTTACCCACCCACCCCCACCCCCTCACTTTACAATAGACTGGCTATCTGTCCTTTGGAAACAGTGTGGAAACAGACCCTGGCAGAAGGGTCTGTTTCCACACGGTCTCTTAAATCAAAAGTCTGAGGAAAGTGCAGACGAGGTTTAACTGGATGCTGCCTAGATTAGAAGGTAATCAAATTGGATTAAAAGCAAAATTGGACTAACTTGGATTATTTTCTCTGCCGTTTGAGGTTGAGGAGAGGTGTCTATCAGACTGGAGACCAGGAGTGCATGAGTGGACAACAGAAAGGTTGAATCTAATGGTTAAAGCCAGGAAAAATAATACATGTGTGTGAGGGAGTTGTCAATGGAAGGAGATGGATTAGGTCTGAGATGACCATAAGAGAAGAGAGGGAAACTGTTTGAAGTAGGAAATACAGAAGGACTGATTGTCTGTAATGGTTGAATTTGATTTTGACTTTTGAAACCTGTTACATTCCCAGTGAGAAGATGAGAATCTAATCCTATGTTTTAATAAAGCAGTGCAAGGAATCAATGACTGCGAGTTCAGATTATGCTTTCACAATGTTGAAAAGGGAAGAGGAGTGAAGATAGGTTGGTGGAGACATCACTTTAAACGGGTGGAATTTGCAGATAATGATCATTGAAAGTGGAAGCTAGTGAGGAGCGTGAAGGCAAGAAGCCCCTATACTTGGTCTCAGTGGCAGGGGAGGGAGTGAGGGTAGCAATGCACAGTATGTACCAGATGCAGTGAGAGCCCTGTTGACTCTGACAGAAGGAAAACCATAATTGTGGATATGGGAACATAATTGAAATTCTGTTATGGGAGATGTCAAGACTAGAACAGATGCAAAGGAGACAGTGGAGAAACTATTGGGCAACACTTTGGTACAGCGTTATAGCTACTGCCTTACAGCGCCAGAGACCCGGGTTTGATCCTCACTATGGGTGCTTGTCTGTACGAAGTTTGTATGTTCTCCCTGTGACCTGCGGGGGTTTACTTCGAGATCTTTGGTTTCCTCCCACCCTCCAAAGACGTACAGGTTTGTAGGTTAATGGCTTGGTGTAAATGAAAAATTGTCCCTAGTGTGTGTAGGATAGTGTTAGTTTGCGGGAATCACTGGTTGGCGTGGTCTTGGTGGACTGAAGGGACTGTTTCCGTGCTGTATCTTTAAACTAATCTAAACTAGGCTAGGAGAATGGAAGCCGGGTTGGAACTGTAGTTAGGTAGCTTTGGGATACTTAATGGATATTGGCCATTAACATAACTCCTGAGATGGAGCTGGGAAGCTGTAAAAGAAGGGAAGAATCATGGATAGACAAGATGAAAGTGAGGGAGTGCTAGAAATGGGCAGAAAATGTGTTGAAACATGCCACCCGCACCATCCGGTGGGTGAGGTGGGGCAATTCCACACAGAGGAGTCTTTACCCATGAAGCCCATTGACCTCAGGTTTACCACAGAACCTTAATATCACACTGTCAAAAATGTCAAATAACATCCAAACCTCAGTTTAGAATATAGAATATTGCTTCATGTTTGCACCAAGGTGGGAATGGGGTCTGGAATGAGTAACCGTAGTGAATTTAAAAGAAGATACTTTATTTGTGAATAATGGTTGCCTGATAATACCCGGCATTGTTTTGTTAGTGACTAGGATTGGACCAATCGGGCAAGAATGAGCCAGGTTAGATCGATCCTTATTTTGTGTTTGGGACATACACGGTGAATTTATTTATTGAATGGCTGATGAACCTTGAAGGGATGAATGACCTGTTGGTGCTCACATTCCCATGTAACCCCTTGCTCTCTGGAAATGCCTTCATGACTGGGATACAATCAATGACTTACTTGCTGTTTTGCATTTGTTGTAGTCAACTTGATGGCCATTGTGATCCTGACGAGAGGAAAGTGCGGACTCTCCAGGTGCATCACTCTCTACCTGGTGGCCATGGCGACGGCGGATACGATGGTCATTTTCACTGATGTGCTACTGTACACGATCATTCCTTTTCATTTCCCGGGAACTTACATGGACACCACTCCCGCAAAGTCTCTCCTGCTTGTCCTGCTCTCTGCGGCCACCGATGTCTCTGTCTGGTTCACCGTCACTTTCACCTTCGACCGATTTGTTGCCATCTGTTGTCAGAAGTTGAGAACCAAATATTGCACCATGGAAACTGCCACAGTGGTTCTAACAGTAGTGAGTGTGGTGCTCAGTCTGAAGAACATCCCTCTGTACTTTATATATGAGCCCGAGTATATTGTTGATGATGTACCCTGGGGGAACACCATATCACTGAGTTTTTACACGGAAACTGCATGGGTAGCTTTTGACTTGTTCTGCATGACTTTAACTCCTTGCCTCCCATTCCTTCTGATTCTGCTGCTGAACGCTCTGACTGTCAGATCCATTCTGGTGACGGGTAAAATCCGCAGGAGGCTCCAGAAAAGCTGTAATTGTGAGGATCGCAATGACCCAGAGATGGAGAAGCGAAGGAAATCCATCATCTTGCTCTTCACCATATCAGGCAGTCTTGTAGTTTTGTGGATGACAAGGGTGCAGCTTTTACTTTATTACAGAATAACCATGAACATACATGATCTCTCGGGTCCAGCCCACGTCGCTGAACAAACTGGCTACATGCTGCAGCTTCTGAGCTCCTGCACCAACACCTGTATTTATGTGGTGACCCAGACTAGGTTCAGAGAGCAGCTGAGGGATGCCCTGATGTACCCATTCACTGCGGTTGTTGCATGGTTTTAGTGAAGCCACCTTCATAACCAGCTTCCCAGTGCCCGCCACTCAGCCATTCTACTCCCTCTTTCTCTGACACTGTGAGTAGATTGGGTCTGCAAGTAGTGCCCCATGTGTAACCTGACTGGGTGCATCATGGCCTGGTATGGTAATTCCAATGCACAGGGATACAGGAAGCTGCAGAAAGTGTGGACTTAGCCTGGTCCATCACGGGTGCAGCCATCCCCACCATCCTAAGCATCTACGTGATCTACGTCTCTACATGATGGCGGCGCTTACCATCAAAGATCCCCACCATCCTGGCCATGCCCTCTCCTTCATGTTTCCATCGGGCAGGAGGTACAGAATCCCTCACCACCATGTTCAGGAACTGCTACGTTCCTACAGCCATCAAGTCCTTGAACCAAGCTGCACTCTGAGGACAGCGGACCAAATATCCTCACAATATGTTTCAACACTGGTACCCCAGAAGGATGTGTTCACAGCCCCTTACTATACTTCCTATATACTCATGAGTGTGGGTCCAATTTCTGCAAATGACAGCACTGTGGTGGGCCAAATCTCGGACAATGATGAGAGGGACAGGAAGGTGAAAGAGAACTTAGTTACATCCAGACAAGTCAACAAACTCTCCCTCAATATCAGCAAGATGAAGGCGCCAGTTATTGTCTTTAGGATGCAAGGTGTATACACCCCAGTCAGCATTAAAGTTGACAAATTGGAAAATGTCAAGAGCTTCAAGTTCCTTGGTGTATATATCACCAACGATCTGTCTTGCACCAACCACATTGAAGCTGGTCCTCCACTTCTTTGAGAGACTGTGGAAGTTCGACATCTCTTCAACAACTCTCACCAACTTATACAGATGCACCATAGAAAACATACTATCCCATTGCATCACAGCTTGATAGGAAAGTTTTTCGTAAGACCACAAAAAAATTGTAGATGTTCTGCGGTCCATCACACGGACGAACGTCCCCACCATTGACTCCATTTAAACTTTAATCTGCCTTGTTAAGGCAGTCAACATGAACGAGATCCTTTATCACCCTGGTCATTCCCTCTTCTCACCTCTTCCATCAGGAAGAAGATACAAATACTTGAAAGCACATGCCACCAGATACTTCACCACTGTTATCAAACAGCCAAACAGTCCTCCCATAAACTTGCGCTTGGTCCTAATCTTCCAATTTACCTCATTATGATGTTGGTCCTTTTCTCGGTAACTCTAATGCTCCAATGAGACAACACCATATTCTGCACTCTGGGATGTTTCTCTTTGTTCTACCTGCTGCACTTCTGCATGGCTTGATTGTACTCATGTACAGTATGATTTGATTTGACTGGATACCAAACAAACAAAAGCTTTACACTGTATCTAGATTCAGGTGACCATAATAAACCAATACCAACTTTAATTCTACTTCAACAATGGAACAATAAGGACCATCTCCCAGATGACCATGTAATTGATTTCTAAGTGGTTTTGTACCAATGTCTTGTTTCATGCACAGTCTTTTTCTTTCCACAGCTTTGTAGAATGTATTTAACTGTAAGGTTTTGTATGTTATTTGAGTCCATGTGCCTGTGATGCTGCTGCAAGCGAGATCCTCAATGCATCTGTACCTCACTATACTGTGCAAAATAAAATAAACTCGACTTGACTTAGTGATATTGCTAGAGTCACTGGCTCCTGTTGCAAGGGAACAGGTTCAAGGATCTGATTGATAGAACAGAAAAAGGCTCACACACCAGTTACAGTATAAATCAAGTTTATTGGCAACAGAGTAAACATCTACATATCTAGGTTTGCACAAGTCCCCTTCTACAGCAGCACACCTCTCTCTCTTTGCCCCCTTACGAGGAGCTGGTCGCAACCCAGTCCGTCGGTGAGGCCTTCCAGTATACATCAGGTTTATTGGCAATAGGGAGTGAACATCTACTTATCTAGGTATGCGCAGGACCCTGTCTGCAGCAGCACAACTCCCTCTCCCTATGCCCTGTCCGAGGCGCCGGTCACGATCCCAGCCCTTTGATGACCTTTTGGAGAACAAAGGAGCACGCTGCAGACACCTGCTTTATACCAAGTGGAGCAAGAGGCCGTCAGAGCAATACTTCAAGCCAATAGGATTCTGAAATATGCCATTAGTCCGCAATAGAGCCATAGTCATAGAGTGATACAGTGTGGAAACAGAGCCTTTGGCCCAACTTTCCCACGCAGGCCTACATGTCCCACCTGTCTGAATTTGGTCCATATCCCTCCAAACCTGTCCTATCCATGTACCAGTCAAACTGTTTCTTAAATGTTGGGATAGTCCCAGCCTCAACTACCACCTCTGGCAGCTTGTTCCATACACCCACTACCTTTGTGTGAAAAAGTTACCCTTCAGACTCCTATTAAATCTTTTCCCCTTCACCTTAAACCTATGTCATCTGGTTCTTGATTCCCCTACTCTGGGCAAGAGACTCTGTGCATCTACCCATTCTATTATCTATTGATAGCAGGGGCTCACAGCATTTCCCACCCTCTCTTGTTAACAAGCAAAGCCCTATTAACTATTTATTATCTACAGACTATTCGTGCGCCAGGCATTCTCACTACAACTCCCTGTGCAGAGAAAGCGTTCTGTTGTAATGAGTGGCACCACCAGTGTGTTGAATGGAGTAGGTTCTGAGCAGGCCCTACAACCATTGATGGGACACTGTGGGCCTCTAGCAGTTGTAGCACAATACCTCCCCCCACACCACCACCAGTTTCAGCCGTGTAAATGGGTCACCTGCAGGAGCAGTGCCAGGAGCAGCATCAGCTGCACCAAAACATGAAGCCAAATAACACACAAAGCTGGAGAAACTCAGTGGGAGCATCTCAGGCAGCATCTCCGGAGAGAAGGAATGTGAGATGAAGGAATCTGAGTTACTCCAGCTTTTTGTGTGTACCTTCTTTTTAAACCAGCATCTGCAGTTCCTTCATACCCAAGACAAATAACACAGCAGATGCTGGAATTCAGAATTTAAAAAAAAGCTGGAAGACCTGAGCAGGTCAAGCAGCACGTGTGGAGGTAAATGCTTTAAAGTTGATGCTTTGGGTTCAGCCTTAGCAGAGGAAAGGTTGCCAGTATTTAGCAGTATAAGACAGGGTTGGGCAGAGGGTGGAAGGTGATAGATAGATTTACCCCCCCCCCCTCACATTGCAATAGACTGCCTACCGGTCCTTTCCCTCTCAATCCTGATGCGTGGTTTTGACCCAAAATGTCAACACATACTTTTTGCTTCCACATGTGCTGAGTTCTTCCTGCCTTCTGTTTTTCATACCAAAACTTGATTCTCCCAACCTAGTGAAGCTGCATCACAGGACAGAACATTCAGCAAACAGTGGGAGCACCGTGTAACGACACCACCAATTTATCAGGGTAGAGTTCAGATGTCCTGAGAGTAGTGGTGGGCTGCTGAGATGGGGAATGAGTCTGTGGATATCCCCATGTTCAGTGGTAGCAGGGCCCAGAACTACCTGCATACATTGGCTTTCTTCCATCTTTATGATGCTGCTTTTTAGCCAATTCAATTCATCCCACAGGAGAGCAAAAGGTAGCTGAGCGCACTGGATGTCAAAGTTTATGCATCACCACTGCACCATCCCAGCTGCAAGTCCGAGCTGCTCCAGAAATCCTGGCATTTCTTTCAGGATAGTCACCACCGGCTAGAAGCCCATAAAGAGGAAAGTTGCCTAAATCTTCTAAAGGCCCTATAAATCCATTTGAGCCAACAACTGCCCCAGCAGCTTACTCCCCACCCTCCGCTGTGACAGAAGCTGTCTTCACCTCTGCTGACAGCAATAATCTCCAAACCTGTGCCTTGCTTGGGCTGCCGTGAGAACAAACACCTCCCGCCCTCATTAACCCTGTGTTGAACAGATGAATCAAGTGAGCTGTGGGCACCTAGAGCATTGGCTGGAGTGCATCAATGGACCACAGTAGGGATTCAAGGAAGCTGTTTCAAGAATGTGTGGAGCCGAGGTCAGTAAGGAAGGCTATTAAAAGATGCCACTGGTTGTAGATATGGGTGGGGAATTTGCAGATCTGAGCAAGAATAAGGTGTTGCAGTTTGGTAGTTCTTTGTGCCACCCCCAAACTGAGGGCAGCACGGTGGCGCAGCGGTAGAGTTGCTACCTTACTGCACTAGAGACCCGGGTTCGATCCTGACCTCAGATGCTGTCTGTACAGAGTTGTATGTTCTCCCTGTGACCGTGTGGGATTCCCCGGGTGCTCCGGTTCCCTTCCACACTCCAAGGTTGCACGGGTTGTAGGTTAACCTGGCTTCGGTAAAAATAGTAATTTGCCCCTAGTGTGTAGGGTACTACTGGTGTAGCAGGGTGATCGCTGGTCGGGGTGGAATGGGTTGGCAGAAGGGTCTGTTTCCACTCTGTCTCTAAAATCTAGTCTGAAGTCTAAATGTTAGAAGAAAGTATACAGTTAATGGTAGGACACTTAACAAAACTGATGTGCAGAGGGATCTTGGGATCAAAGTCCATAGCTCCCTGAAAGTAGCAACATATGTAGATAAAGTCATAGAGAAGGCAAATGGCATGATTGCCTTCATCAGTCGGGGCATTGACTATAAGGGTCAGGAGGCCGTGTGACAATGAAGCTTTAGATAGGCTGTATTTGGAGTATAGTGTGCACCCTGGTCAGGAAGGATGTGGAGGTTTTGAGGAAAGTGTAGACGAGGTTTAACTGGATGCTGACCAGATTAGAAGGTAATCAAATTGGATTCATAGCAAAATTGGATTAACTTGGATTATTTTCTCTGCCGTTTGAGGTTGAGGAGAGATCTGATAGAAATATATAACATATCAGGGATGACGTCAGGTTCAGCATTGACCACACCGACACTGGCAGTACTCACATAATATATTTTATTTACATTGGTAAGAAAGTCCAGGACCGCATGGGGGCGCTGTTCTTCACTAGCAGGGACATGTGCAGTGGACCTGGCAATCTCAGGCTTGTCCCAGTAGCTCAGTCCTGGTCTCGAAGGAGGAGGAATAGCAAACTTAGGTTTCTCCCTGCAGTTCACCCTTGCCTTGAAAGGTGGGGCTGGCAGTCTTAGGTTTATCCTGGCAGCTCAGCTTTGGGGTTTGATGAGGCAGCTCTGGCAGTTTCTGAATTATCCTGGCAGCTCACGTTTTGTCTCAGTCTCTCTATCTAGACCAGAACTTGAATTGCCCAGGCATAGAAGGATATTTGCCAAGTGCTGGAAGATGAGATTAATGTGGATGGATGGCCCGGATGTGCTGGGCTGAATGGCCTGTATTACGATTTGACTTTGTAGTAATTACACCTGAAGAAAGTTCTGAAATTAGAAAGACCTCTCATGTCTGGCTGAATCCCTGCACCCACCGCTCCCCTGTCTCAGCACACAGACCTGCCTCAGATCAGGTTGGTTATTGCGAACTGAGCGGAGGTGTTGGGCGAAGCGATCGCCAAGCCTACACTTGGTCTCACCGATGTAGAGCAGCTGACACTTAGAGCAATATTTTTTAAAATTTTCAAAATAGACTTTATTCAGGTAATAAATATATACAATACGTCAACCGTGCGAAAAGTTCATCCGACATTTTCGGAGGCTATACAAATTGTTCAATGCAGTCCATATACATTTCTCAAATTTCACAAATCTGTCCCCCACCCGTGCCACTCATGTGGCCCCCTGGCGTGAGATACCTTCCCTTATTTTGAGGGGCGTCTGCACCATACCGTGCCCCCCATGTCCAGCAGCGGAAGGACCCTAGACTGTGGCCCTCCCCCACCGAGCCTTGGCGTTGGCTGCACCGAGCTTCAGTGCGTCCCGCAGCACGTATTCCTGCAGTTTGCAGCGGGCCAGTCGGCAACATTCCCTGACGGACATCTTGCTCTGCTGGGTGGTGAACAACGCTCGGGCAGACCAAAGAGCATCTTTCACCGAGTTGATGACCTTCCAGCAGCACTCGATGTCAGTCTCTGAATGTGTCCCTGGGAACAGTCCGTACATCACAGAGTCCTCTGTGACGGAGCTGTTCGGGATAAAGCATGCCAGGGAACCTTGCATACTTCTCCAGATTCTCTTTGCAAATCCACACTCTGCGAAAAGGTGGGCAACCATCTCCTCTCCATAGCAGCCGTCCCGAGGGCAGTGTGCGCTGGTAGTGAGGTTCAGTCGGTGCAGGAAGGATCTGACTGGGAGGGCTCCCCTCACTGCCAGCCAAGCCAGGTCTTGGTGCTTGTTGGTGAGTTCTGGCGATGAGGCATTTTGCCAGACAAGCTGGGCGGTCTGCTCTGGGAACCAAGCCACCGGATCCATCGAGTCCTTTCCCTGCAGTGCCTGCAGGACTTTCCGTGTTGACCACTGCCCGATGGACATGTGGTCAAAGGTGTTGGTCCGGAAGAACCTTTCCACAAACGACAGATGGGGCGGCAATGTCCAGCTGACTGGCGCATTGCGTGGCATCTGCACCAGGCCCGTCTTTTGCAACACCGGTGACAGGTAGAACCTCAGCAGGTAGTGACACTTAGTGCCCACCTGCCTTGACTCTACACTCTGCCTGATGCAGCCACACACGAAGGTGGCCATCAGGGTGAGGGCGACGTTGGGCATGCCTTTACCCCCATTTTCTGCAGCCTTGTGCATTGTGGCCCATCGCACCCGGTCTATCCTCGATCCCCAGATGAACTGGAAGACGGCCCGGGTGATCGCTGTGGCGTAGGAGGGAGGGACAGACCACACTTGTGCCAAGTACAGCAGCCCCGAGAGCACCTCACATCTGATGACCAAATTTTTTCCTGTTATGGAGAGGGAGCGTTGTCTCCACAGCTCCAGCTTCTTCCCCACCTTGGCTATCTGCTCCAGCCAATTATTGTTACATGTCTCAGCCCCCCCGACACTTAGAGCAATAACCAACCTGATCTCCTGGTGGCTCAACACTTCAACTCCCCCTCCCATTCCGAATCCGACCTTTCTGTCCTGGGTCCCTTCCATGGGCAGAGTGAGTCCCACCATAAATTGGGGGAGCAGCACCTCATATTTTGCTTGGATAGTTTACAACGCAGCGGTTTGAACATTGACCTCCAATTTCAGGTAGTCCTTGCTTTCTCCCTCTTTTCCCTCCCCTTCCCAGCTCTCCCACAGCCCACTGTCTCCGCCTCTTCCTTTCTTCTTCCCGCCCCCCCACCACATCAGTCTGAAGAAGGGTCTCGACCTGAAACGTCACCTATTCTTTCGCTCCATTGATGCTGCCACACCCGCTGAGTTTCTCCAGCATTTTTGTCTACCTTCAATTATTCCAGCATCTGCAGTTCCTTCTTAAACAGGAGAGATTGAGATCAGTGCGTGTAGTCCAGGAATGCAAGGAACGTGCCTCGTTGATGGTGTCTCTATGACGATACCGCAGCTCAGGAGACACTGTAAGCTGAGCCTGAGACCCATGAAAGACCGAGATGCCGCTAAACCTTACAGCACCCGACTGACCATGGCAAAGCAAAACGATGTGGGGTGGGACTTCACCAAAGGTAACACCGAAATGTCAATTTCATCAGCTCCCTTCTGACTCACAGTCTCATCCCCACGATCTTGCAGCTGTCTCCACCTCAGTCAAACCTTCAAACTCCTGTGAAAAATAGTCACAATCCTCACAAAACAAATCTCCCAAAGAGACAGGCACTACACTCCAATTGCAAAAGCTGTCTTTACAATAAATCTCTGCTTTCTGCTTTTTTTTCACAACTAACATCACCTCAAAATGGCTGCTCATTGGCCATGGAAAGATTGGTTCTGCAGATAGATCTAAACTGTTCTCAGTTCAGCTGAAGAGTAACAGAGTTGAAGCATTAATTTTATTTACCTCTCCACAGAATGATCTCCCCCCCTTGAATACATCCAGACTTCCCCATTTATATTTGAGAAAATAATTAATATTATATTGAGTATATTGGGCAGCTTTGTCCAAAAATGATTTTAGTATTGTTGGCATTGAATAATTATTTTAAAGAGCTTGTAAGACAAAAAAAAAGGAATGAAATTGCCTTTATTTGAAATATCATTGATATTCCTCTCAGAGTTCATTGCACTTTCCATGGAACACCTTGCCTGGAGACTGCGTAAACTCCAGCCAATTGTAGCTCATTCCAAGGCAAGTTGTATTATTAATGGTCTACTGCTTTAGTCAACGAACCTTTTCATATTAATAATGATGCAACTGTGTGATCTCCAGGGAAGTTTCACTCCTCAATAAATGCACTGCTCCTCTCTATGCATCTTGTAATCAGGTAGAGCACTTCCCTCATCACCAGTAGAAGACATCACCTCCCACCAAAAATGCGGGAGGCAACAATACTGCATCAGATAGAAGACATTTACTACCCTGTTCTTGCAGCTGTGGGAATTCCTGGTAAGCCAATATCTCTTGATGTACATTTGGTAAATGCATCTTAAAATATTGAACAGTCATCTTGTAACTGGTCGACACACGTGTCAAAGCGTTCTATGGCCTCTCTGGTCTTGTGCTTCCTTAGTTTAGTTTAGTTAGTTAGTTTAGTTTATTGTCTTGAGTAACGAGGTACAGTGAAAAGCGTGCTTGCATTTGTCCAAATGCTTGTTCTGATTACCCTGGAGTTGGAGATGCATTGTACAGAGTACAGATCACACTGTGGCAATCTCTGCCACAAAATCTGTTCCTCAACCACTGACTCTGTCCCCCTGGTCTGCAACTGCCTGATCATAAGGTAACAAGCAAGCTGGACAAGCTAGATGCAGGAAAAATGTTCCCAATGTTGGGCGAGCCCAGAACCAGGGGCCACAGTCTTAGAATAAAGGGGAGGCCATTTAAGACTGAGGCGAGAAAAAACCTTTTCACTCAGAGAGTTGTGAATTTGTGGAATTCCCTGCCACAGAGGGCAGTGGAGGCCAAATCAATTGATGGATTTATGAGAGAGTTAGATAGAGACATAGGGGCTAGTGAAATCAATATATGGGGAGAAGGCAGGTACGTGTTATTGATTGGGGATGATCAGCCATGATCACAATGAATGGCGGTGCTGGTTCGAAGGGCCGAATGGCCTCCTCCTGCACCTATTTACTATGTTTCTATGTTTCTATGTAACCCAATCTGCTGTTGAATCTGATTTTTCCTCTTGTTTGTTCCTTATATACTTTCCTGTCCTAATACATTCCTTCTCCTACCTTCCATAACCAAGGCCATCAAAAATTCTGCTTCCTGCATTCCACCCACCAATCCTACACTTGCCAACTCAGTGGCTCTCACCTACATCCTAAATTCTCACCCCTGGTGAGTATTCCCTCCATGACCTCCCCCGTTCCAGCACCACAGCCCATCCAGGTGTCCATATGAAACAAGACCAGAAAGTGCTGGTAATACTCAGGCAGCATCTGCAGAGAAAGATGCAATGATACACGTCAGTGACCTGCCATCAGATTGGAGGGAAATTTGAAATAATCATGTTTTAAATTTTAGATAAAGGTGAAAAGGGCAGAGGAAAAGAGGAAGGGTTCCCTGAGCTTAGTTTGGAAGAGGGCAGGGAATTAGAGCAGAGAGGTCAGAGTAGGATGGAGAATTAAACTGGAGTGGACATGAACCATGAACTCTGCTTTTCTTTCCACTGATGCTGCTGACCAACTGAATGTTTCCACCACTCTGTGCTTTTGCTTCATGAGAGGTGTGTATCAGACTGGAGACCAGGAGTGCATGAGTGGAGAACAGAAGGGTTGAATCTAATGGTAAAAGCCAGGAAAAATAATACATGTGTGTGAGGGAGTTGTCAATGGAAGAAGATGAATTAGGTCTGAGATGACCATTAGAGGAGAGGTAAACTGTTTGAAGTAGGATTTTGGCTTTTGAAACCTGTTGCATTCCCAGTCAGAAGATGAGATTCTAATCCTATGTCTAACTTTATTAAAGCAGTGCAAGGAAACAATCACTGTGAGTTCAGAGTATGCTTTCGCAATGTTGAAAAGGGAAGAGGAGTGAAGATAGGTTGGTGGAGACATCACTTTAAATGGGTGGAAATTACAGACGATGATCATTGAAAGTGGAAGCTAGTGAGGAGAGTGAAGGCAAGAAGTGCCCTAGACTTGGTCTCCGTGGCAGGGGAGGGAGTGAGGGTAGCAATGCACAGTATGTACCAGATGTAGTGAGAGCCCTGTTGACTCTGACAGAGGGAAAACCATAATTGGGGATATGGGAACATAATTGAAAGCTCTGTTATGTGAGATGTCAAGACTAGAAGGTACAGAAGGTTACAGAAGGTAGTTGAGGCCAGTTCATTGGCTATATTTAAGAGGGAGTTAGATGTGGCCCTTGTGGCTAAAGGGATCAGGGGGTATGGAGAGAAGGCAGGGATGGGATACTGAGTTGGATGATCAAATGGCGGTGCAGGCTCGAAGGGCCAAATGGCCTACTCCTGCACCTATTTTCTATGTTTCTATGTAGAACAGATGAAAAGGAGACAGTGGAGAAACTATTGGGCGGCACGTTGGTACAGCGTTATAGCTACTGCCTTACAGCGCCAGAGACCCGGGTTTGATCCTCACTATGGGTGCTTGTCTGTACGGAGTTTGTATGTTCTACCTGTGACCTGTGGGGGTTTACTCCGAGATCTTTGGTTTCCTCCCACCCTCCAAATACGTACAGGCTTGGTGTAAATGTAAAATTGTCCCTAGTGTGTGTAGGATAGTGTTAGTGTGCGGGAATCACTGGTTGGCGTGGTCTTGGTGGACAGAAGGGACTGTTTCCGTGCTAGGCTAGGAGAATGGAAGCGGGGTTGGAACTGTAGGTAGGTAGCTTTGGGATACTTAATGGATATTGACCATTAACATAACCCCTGAGATGGAGCTGTGAAGCTGTAAAAGAAGGGAAGAATCAGGGATAGACAAGATGAAAGTGAAGGAGTGCTGGAAATTGGCAGAAAATGTGTTGAAACATGCCACCCGAACCATCCGGTGGGTGAGGTGGGGCAATTGCATACAGAGGAGTCTTTACCCATGAAGCCCATTGACCTCAGGTTTACCACAGAACCTTAATATCACACTGTAAAAAATGTCAAATAACATCCAAACCTCAGTTTCGAATATAGAACATTGCTTCATGTTTGCACCAAGGTGGGAATGGGGTCTGGAATGAGTAACCTCAGTGAATTTAAAACAAGATACTTTATTTGTGAATAATGGTTGCCTGATAATACCCGGCATTGTTTTGTTAGTGACTAGGATTGGACCAATCGAGCAAGAATGAGCCAGATTAGATCGAACCTTATTTTGTGTTTGGGTCATGTCCGGGGAATTTATTTATTGAATGGCTGATGAACCTTGAAGGGATGAATGACCAGTTGGTGCTCACATTCCCATGTAACCCCTTGCTCTATGGAATTGCCTTCATGACTGGGATGTCAATCAATGACTTACTTGCTGTTTTGCATTTGTTGTAGTCAACTTGATGGCCATTGTGATCCTGACGAGAGGAAAGTGCGGACTCTCCAGGTGCATCACTCTCTACCTGGTGGCCATGGCGACGGCGGATACAATGGTCATTTTCACTGATGTGCTGCTGTACACGATCGTTCCTTTTTATTTCCCGGGAACTTACATGGACACCACTCCTGCAAACTCTCTCCTGCTTGTCCTGCTCTCTGCAGCCACCGATGTCTCTGTCTGGTTCACCGTCACTTTCACCTTCGACCGATTTGTTGTCATCTGTTGTCAGAAGTTGAGAACCAAATATTGCACCGTGGAAACTGCCACAGCGGTTCTAACAGTAGTGAGTGTGCTGCTCAGTCTGAAGAACATCCCTCTGTACTTTATATATGAGCCTGGATATATTGTTGATGATGTGCCCTGGGGGAACACCATATCACTGAGTTTTTACACGGAATCTGCATGGGTAGCTTTTAACTTGTTCTGCATGACTTTAACTCCTTGCTTCCCATTCCTTCTGATTCTGCTGCTCAATGCTCTGACTGTCAGATCCATTCTGGTGACGGGTAAAATCCGCAGGAGGCTCCAGAAAAGCAGTAATTGTGAGGATCGCAATGACCCAGAGATGGAGAAGCGAAGGAAATCCATCATCTTGCTCTTCACCATATCAGGCAGTTTTATAGTTTTGTGGATGACGAGAGTGCTGAATTTCCTTTATTACCGAATCACCAACAAACACGATCTCACCGGTCCGGGCTACATCGCTGAACAAACTGGCTACATGCTGCAGCTTCTGAGCTCCTGCACCAACACCTGTATTTATGTGGTGACCCAGACTAGGTTCAGAGAGCAGCTGAGGGATGCCCTGATGTACCCATTCACTGCAGTTGTTGCATGGTTTCAGTGAAGCCACCTTCATAACCAGCTTCCCAGTGCCCTCCTCTCAGCCATTCTGCTCCCTCTTTCTCTAACACTGTGAGTAGATTGGGTCTGCAAGTAGTGCCCCATGTGTAACCTGACTGGGTGCATCATGGCCTGGTGTGGTAATTCCAATGCACAGGGATACAGGAAGCTGCAGAGGGTGTGGACTTAGCCTGGTCCATCACGGGTGCAGCCGTCCCCACCATCCTAAGCATCTATATGATCCACGTCTCTACATGATGGCGGCGCTTACCATCAAAGATCCCCACCATCCCGGCCATGCCCTCTCCTTCATGCTTCCATCGGGCAAGAGGTACAGAATCCCTCACCACCATGTTCAGGAACTGCTACTTTCCTACAGCCATCAAGTCCTTGAACCAAGCTGCACTGTGACAATAATAAACCAATACCAACTCTAATTCTACGTCAACAATGGAACAATAAGGACCATCTCCCAGATGACCATGGAATTGATTTCTAAGTGGTTTTGTACCAATGTCTTGTTTCATGCACAATCTTTTTCTTTCCACAGCTTTGTAGAATGTATTTAATTGTAAGGTGTTGTATGTTATTTGAGTCCATGTGCCTGTGATGCTGCTGCAAGCGAGATCTTCAATGCATCTATACTGTGCAAAATAAAATAAACTCAACTCAACTTGACTTGACTTAGTGATATTGCTAGAGTCACTGGCTCCTGTTGCAAGGGAACAGGTTCAAGGATCTGACTGATAGAACAGAAAAAGACTCACACTCCAGTTACAGTATACATCAAGTTTATTGGCAACAGAGAGTGAACATCTACATATCTAGGTTTGCACAAGTCCCCTCTACAGCAGCACACCTCTCTATCTCTGCCCCCTTACGAGGAGCTGGTCGTAACCCAGTCCGTCGGTGAGGCCTTCCAGTATACATCAGGTTTATTGGCAACAGAGAGTGAACATCAACTTATCTAGGTATGTGCAGGACCCTGTCTGCAGCAGCACAACTCCCTCTCCCTATGCCCTGCCCATGGCGCCGGTCACGATCCCAGCCCTTTGATGACCTTTTGGAGTACAAAGGAGCCCTATTAACTATTTGTTATCTACAGACTATTCGCGCGCCTGGCATTCTCACTACAACACCCTGTGCAGAGAAACGTTCTGTTGTATTGAGTGGCACCACCAGTGTGTTGAATGGAGTAGGTTCTGAGCAGGCCCAACAACCATTGATGGGACACTGTGGGCCTCTAGCAGTTGTAGCACAATACCTCCCCCCACATCACCTGCAGTTTCAGCCGTGTAAATGGGTCACCTGCAGGAGCAGTGCCAGGAGCAGCACCAGCTGCACCAAAACATGAAGCCAAACAACACAAAAAGCTGGAGAAACTCAGTGGGACAGGCAGCATCTCCGGAGAGAACGAATGAGATGATGCCTGTCCCGCTGAGTTACTCCAGCTTTTTGTGTGTACGTTGTTTTTAAACCAGCATCTGCAGTTCCTTCATACCCAAGACAAACAACACAGCAGATGCTGGAATCCAGAATTTTTAAAAAAGCTGGAAGAACTCAGCAGGTCAAGCAGCACGTGTGGAGGTAAATGCTTTAAAGTTGATGCTTTGGGTTGAGCCTTAGCAGAGGGAAGGTAGCCAGTATTTAGCAGTATAAGACATGGTGGGGCAGAGGGTGGAAGGTGATAGATAGATTTACCCCCCCCCCCTCACATTGCAATAGACTGCCTACCTGTCCTTTCCCTCCCTGATGCGTGGTTTTGACCCAAAATGTCAACACATACTTTTTGCTTCCACATGTGCTGAGTTCTTCCTGCCTTCTGTTTTTCATACCAAAACTTGATTCTCCCAACCTAGTGAAGCTGCATCACAGGACAGAACATTCAGCAAACAGTGGGAGCACCGTGTAACGACACCACCAATTTATCAGGGTAGAGTTCAGATGTCCTGAGAGTAGTGGTGGGCTGCTGAGATGGGGAATGAGTCTGTGGATATCCCCATGTTCAGTGGTAGCAGGGCCCAGAACTACCTGCATACATTGGCTTTCCTCCATCTTTATGATGCTGCTTTTTAGCCAATTCAATTCATCCCACAGGAGAGCAAAAGGTAGCTGAGCGCACTGGATGTCAAAGTTTATGCATCACCACTGCACCATCCCAGCTGCAAGTCCGAGCTGCTCCAGAAATCCTGGCATCTCTTTCAGGATAGTCACCTCATTCCCCATCTCAGCAGCCCATAAAGAGGAAAGTTGCCTAAATCTTCTAAAGGTCCTATAAATCCATTTGAGCCAACAACTGCCCCAGCAGCTTACTCCACACCTCTGCTGACAGCAATAATCTCCAAACCTGTGCCTTGCTTGGGCTGCCGTGAGAACAAACACCTCCCGCCCTCATTAAACCTGTGTTGAACAGATGAATCAAGTGAGCTGTGGGCACCTAGAGCATTGGCTGGAGTGCATCAAGGGACCACAGTAGGGATTCAAGGAAGCTGTTTCAAGAATGTGTGGAGCCGAGGTCAGTAAGGAAGGCTATTAAAAGATGCCACTGGTTGTAGATATGGGTGGGGAATTTGCAGATCTGAGCAAGAATAAGGTGTTGCAGTTTGGTAGGTCTTTGTGCCACCCCCAAACTGAGGGCAGCACGGTGGCGCAGCGGTAGAGTTGCTGCCTTACTGCACTAGAGACCCGGGTTTGATCCTGAGTACAGATGCTGTCTGCACAGAGTTGTATGTTCTCCCTGTGACCGTGTGGGATTCCCCGGGTGCTCCGGTTCCCTTCCACACTCCAAGGTTGCACGGGTTGTAGGTTAACCTGGCTTCGGTAAAAATAGTAATTTGTCCCTAGTGTGTAGGGTACTACTGGTGTAGCAGGGTGATCGCTGGTCGGGGTGGAATGGGTTGGCAGAAGGGTCTGTTTCCACTCTGTTTCTAAAATCAACAGTCTGAAGTCTAAATGTTAGAAGAAAGTATACAGTTAATGGTAGGACACTTAACAAAACTGATGTGCAGAGGGATCTTGGGATCGAAGTCCATTGCTCCCTGAAAGTAGCAACATATGTAGATAAAGTCATAGAGAAGGCAAATGGCATGATTCCCTTCATCAGTCGGGGCATTGACTATAAGAGTCAGGAGGCCGTGTGGCAATGAAGCTTTAGATAGGCTGTATTTGGAGTATGGTGTGCACCCTGGTCAGGAAGGATGTGGAGGTTTTGAGGAAAGTGTAGACGAGGTTTAACTGGATGCTGCCCAGATTAGAAGGTAATCAAATTGGATTCATAGCAAAATTGGATTAACTTGGATTATTTTTTCTGCCGTTTGAGGTTGAGGAGAGATCTGATAGAAATATATAACATATCAGGGATGACGTCAGGTTCAGCATTGACCACACCGACACTGGCAGTACTCACATAATATATTTTTATTTACATTGGTAAGAAAGTCCAGGACCGCATGGGGGCGCTGTTCTTCACTAGCAGGGACATGTGCAGTGGAGCTGGCATTCTCAGGCTTGTCCCAGTAGCTCAGTCCTGGTCTCGCAGGAGGAGGAATGGCAATCTCAGGTTTCTCCCTGCAGTTCACCCTTGCCTTGAAATGTGGGGCTGGCAGTCTTAGGTTTATCCTGGCAGCTCAGCTTTGGGGCTTGATGAGGCAGCTCTGGCAGTTTCAGAATTATCCTGGCAGCTCAGGTTTTGTCTCAATCTCTCAATCTAGACCAGAACTTGAATTGCCCAGGCATAGAAGGATATTTGCCAAGTGCTGGAAGATGAGATTAATGTGGATGGATGGCCCGGATGTGCTGTGCTGAATGGCCTGTATTACGATTTGACTTTGTAGTAATCACACCTGAAGAAAGTTCTGAAATTAGAAAGACCTCTCATGTCTGGCTGAATCCCTGCACCCACCACTCCCCTGTCTCAGCACACAGACCTGCCTCAGATCAGGTTGATTATTGCGAACTGAGCGGAGGTGTTGGGCGAAGCGATCGCCAAGCCTACACTTGGTCTCACCGATGTAGAGCAGCTGACACTTAGAGCAATATTTTTTTTTAATTTCAAAATAGTCTTTATTCAGGTAATAAATATATGCAATACATGAACCGTGCGAAAAGTTCATCCGACATTTTCGGAGGCTATACAAATTGTTCAATGCAGTCCATATACATTTCTCAAATTTTACAAATCTGTCCCCCACCCGTGCCACTCATGTGGCCCCCTGGCGTGGGATACCTTCCCTTATTTTGAGGGGCGTCTCCACCATACCGTGTTCCCCATGTCCAGCAGCGGAAGGACCCGAGACGGTGGTCCTCCCCCACCGAGCCTTGGCTTTGGCTGCATCGAGCTTCAGTGCGTCCCTCAGCATGTACTCCTGCAGTCTGCAGCGGGCCAGTCAGCAACATTCCCTGACGAACATCTCGCTCTGGTGGGTGGTGAGCAACGTTCGGGCAGACCAAAGAGTTGATGACCTTCCAGCAGCACTCGATGTCAGTCTCTGAATGTGTCCCTGGGAACAGTCCGTAAATCACAGAGTCCTCTGTGACGGAGCTGTTCGGGATAAAGCATGCCAGGGACCCTTGCATATTTCTCCAGATTCTCTTTGCAAATCCACACTCTGCGAATAGGTGGGAAACCAGCGTCTCCTCTCCATAGCAGCCGTCCCGAGGGCAGCGTACGCTGGTAGTGAGGTTCCGACGGTGCAGGAAGGATCTGACTGTGAGGGCTCCCCTCACCATCAGCCAAGCCAGGTCTTAGTGCTTGTTGGTGAGTTCTGGCGATGAGGCATTTTGCCAGACAAGCTGGGCAGTCTGCTCTGGGAACCAAAGATTATAGAGCGGAGCAAGATGCGCCACTCAGCGAAAAAAAGCGTAGTATGACATGTGTGATTGTCGACGCCATTTTACCGGGCTGTCCCCATACTGTCATGGCGTCCACATCTACATCTACAACTCCCTGTTATGTATAAATTGCTCTAATCGCCGATGTGGACGACCCTACCTGTCTTTCTTCAGGTTCCCCAACAACAAAGAAAGGTGAGGATGTATTATTGTTTTCTGTCGATATTATTCTGTATTGAAAATGTTTTTTCCTGTTCACCTAACAACACTCATTGGGAAACTAGGTTTGTCGGTACATTAGAAAGATACTAGATTTTTTTTAATAGATCTACCACAATAATAAAGTCATCAATTTTTGTTCTTCCGTACATTTTTGCTTTTGTTCTTGTAAGGCAGGAGTCTCCAAAATATGGTCCGTAGGACACATCAGGCCCATCACAAGATTTTAAGCTCAGATTCGAATCGAGGAGCGCAGCAGCCCGGGACTGCTCTCATTGTTGTTACCGATTAGATCCCTCGAATTGTCAGAGCCGAGACATCACAGGGCCGCTGTGAAGAAGGGTGCAATGGTGAGTTGGGGGGGGGGTTCAGAGGCGGTCAGAATGGGACGGCTGTGCGTTATAACATGCAACCGTTCCTCTCTTTCCCCCATCTCTCTCCCCATCTCTCTCTGCCCCATCTCTCTCTCCCCCTCTCTCCCTGTCTCTCTCGGTCTCCGTCTCTGCCCTATCTGCCTCTCTCTCGCTGTCTCTACCCTATCTGCCTTTCTCTCTCTCTCTCTCTGTATCTGCCCTATCTGCCTTTCTCTTCCTCTCTCTCTCTTGGCCCTATCTGCCTCTCTCTCTCTCTCTTTCTCACTCTGTCTCTGCCCTATCTGCCTCTCTCTCTCTCTCTGTCTCTGTCTCTGCTCTATCTGCCATGCTCTCTCTCTCTCTGTCTCTGCCATATCTGCCTTTCTCTCTCTCTCTCTCTCTCTCTCTCTGTCTGTCTCTGCCCTATCTGACTTTATTTCTCTCTCTCTCTGTCTTCTCTGCCCCATCTGCCTTTCTCTCTCTTCCTCCCCTCTCTCTCTCTGCCTGAGAGTTGGCAGCCCTGCTAGTGTCTTAGGTCCAAAAGAGGATAGAAAGAAAATACTTAAATGGTCTATGTAAGAAGATTTAAATAAGCTCTTCTACATTGACGGTAAATTGACATATTAGTGGCAAAATGCATCTTTAATATACCGGTCTCTCCCCACAACTGTAAACAATTGCACTTAAGTGATATATCATCCATTCTGCAGATATGTAGTTATTTTCTTCTTAGTTAATCCTATCAAGACTAAGACTTTGCCTCCATCATAGTGAGGATGTGCTTGGTGAACTCACTGTGGTGGATGTTTAATTTGTGTTTATTGTATGTTTTGTTATTATTGGTTCTGTGTATGACTGCAGGCAACATAATTTTGTTCAGACCGAAAGGTCTGAATGACAATAAAGGAATCTATCTATCTATCTATCTATCTATCTATCTATCTATCTATATGAGATTTTCTGTAATTTCAGATGTCGACAGCGGGTCCAGAATACTTGTCGACAAGATCTCCTACACCAAACTCCGGTGTACTTGTCAACCGCCTGCCGTCTTTGTTCTGAACACTGAACTTGACCAGTTTTCAAACAGAAAGACAAATAACAGGCTAAATTGCAATGCAATTCCAACGCTATTTCACATCCCGAACACGCTGAAACGTCTGTTTTCCCAACGCAGGTTACTCAAGAGGAAGAATGAGAACCTCCCGTTACCCACACAAAATTGTGCGAATGACGATTTATTTATTATTGTATATAAGTTGGAAATTTTGTTCTTTGGGGTTAGCAAGGGGTGGGGCTATTATTGTTTGAAATATGTTGAATTTTACATCACTTTCAAAACACTGCAACCCCCTGTATATGTCGTGCACAAAATGATGTAAATTATGTAAATATTACCATAAATGACGGAAATAAAAACCATTGTTTATGGTTCAATTTAGAGTTATTTGAAATTGTGGGGGTTGGTGCAATATACTGCTGACCCACAAATGTGTCGTTATGAGACATTCACATTTTAAAAATCCATGTCTCAAAAAAAAGCAAGAAGGTCCCCATGTTATTTGACCAACTTATCGACTGAATTTAAATATGTAGGTATGTATGCACTACATTGTATTGCGCTAAAATAGAATGAAAGAATGGAAAAATATTTTGACATTGTGTTCATGGATATTTTATTCAGAATATTATGATTTCATATATATATATATATACACACAAACACACACACACACACACACACACACACACACACACACACACACACACACACACACACACACACACACACACACACATATATATATATATACATATGAAATCATAATATTGTGAATATATATATATATGTGTGTGTGTGTATATGTATATATGTGTATGTATATATATGTGTGATATATATGTATATACATATACATATACACACACATATATATATTGTGATATATATATTGTGATATATATATATACTGTGATATGTATATATATTGTGATATATATAAAAATACATTGTGATATATATATATATATATTGTGATATATATTTATATGTATTGTGATATATAATATATATATTGAAAGATTGAAAGAAAAAGGTTGCTAAACAAATTAGAGGAAATCAGAAGAAAGAAACTAGAGAAATATATGTTTGTGTGTGTGTGTGTGTGTGTGTGTGTGTGTGTGTGTGTGTGTGTGTGTGTGTGTGTGTGTGTGTGTGTGTGTGTGTGTGTGTGTGTGTGTGTGTGTGTGTGTGGGTGTGTGTGTGTGTATGTGTGTGTGTGTGTGTGTGTGTGTGTGTGTGTGTGTGTGTGTGTGTGTGTGTGTGTGTGTGTGTGTGTGTGTGTGTATACATCTATATCACATATTTTTTACATGAATTGGTCATCAGAACTAAAACAGAGCCAATCTTCAAATTGGCAACACACTGTCTCATCGGCCATCTATGTCACTCAGATCCACAAAGTAATGTACCGTTTAGATCACATGCGGTGTCCACTCAGATGGATGCAGTATTCTACTACATGATCAGGTGAATGAAGTGGAAATGGTGTTCGCAATTTTATTGTTCCATGTGGTATTCATCAACATAAAAAGGAATAAGAAATACGTGCACTTATTGCGCCAACCAGATCTCTGGTAGACACCTTGCAACAACCGTTACACAAAATGTATTTGTGTATTCTGATGCCATTTTTGGAAACTTGTCATCAATGTGCTATCTTTTCTTATATTTGTTGTTGATACTATGTTAGTCATGAACACAATAAAGTGCTTGTCAAGGAATTTGAAATTTGACCCCATATGTCATATTTTTGTGTGCAGCTTTGTAAATATATATATATATATATGCATATATTTATATATATTTATATATTTATATATATGTATATATTTATATGTGTGTAATTATTAGCAATGTTACAAAATTTTGAGATTTTAAAAATCAAGTCTGCAATTTATCCCATCAGATAAAGCATAAAAATAAGTTTAATTTGACACCGAATTCACTTTCATATCTTCAGTATTAAAAAAGTTATGGCCATTTTCATACTCTGAAATTAGCATCTTGTTCCCTATTGCTTTTCCATTGACTTAACTCAAAAGCTGTGATCAAGGACAGTCAAAAGCCCATAACTTTCTTAAAAATTAAGAGAACTGAATAACATTTTCAGTTATTATAGATTGAAGCATTCTGAAACAAATATGAAACAATCTTGGATGACCTGAAATTAAAGCATATAATTAGTTAGTTACCTAATTGTAGCTAATTACAAAATTCAATTACTAGATCTAAACATCTATCAATTTTTTAAGAAAAGATTAACATTTTTAAATAGCCTATGTGTCCAAATAACATTCACACAAGAATTCACAATATAACATGATTTTTAAATCTCATTGTCATGAATTTATAGGCCAAATGGAAGGAATTTAGTGTTTAATTCCCGTAAATTAATGGCCATTTAAATCATCTTGCGAGTGGTTTTTTTGGAACGCGCTGGTTTTGAACGTTGCATTTGCGGTGAATTTAAACCTCATATCGGCAGGAAAAATACTGCCGGTTCGTATATTTACATAATGACATTCTCGCAACGTGAAATTTTGATTAAAGGCATTCTCAGAAGCAAGTTTATATATAAAATACATGGCTTTCCTTTACCTGTCCCGTACATGAAATCCGTCCCCGTTGTTGGCGTTGACGGCTTTACAAGATTATTTTTTAATTTACTCCTGTTCGCAAAATATCCAGTGCAGTTTAAAAGAAACTTAATAAAACGGCAGTCGAAGCAATTATTCTTTAGCAGCTAAACAGCCTGACAGACATCGATTTGAATAGGCTGGAGAAACAAGGCATTTTAAACCCGCCCCCCTCTCAAAGGCGCCAAAGTCGCGCACACGGGCAGTGACAGAAGTGCAGCGCCACTGAAGGTAAGTTTTGTAACATATCTATAATTATATATATAATTGCCTTTATGGTTTATGTACATCATCTGACAAATAAGAAAGAGAGTAATAGTGATGCATCAAATCAAAGTTGCTTCTGATCCAAGAGAAGGACATTTATTCATCTCTACCTTGCCTCTCACACACAGGCACACACAAACACACATTCATATAAATATATATATAAGTTAAATTTAGTTTTGTGCACAGTGTGTGTTAAAGCAATAGAAGGAAAACTGCACAATACAATGCAAGGGAAACTACGCAAAAGAGGGCGCTGGGGAGGAAAGATTGGAGGGAAATGGGGGAACAGGAGGAAAACATTTACACTAAAATTAACTAAAATATGTGATGTGATAGATGAGCTATATCAAACACTGTTCCCTACAACACTGATTACACCAAAGATGATAGAGCGGATTACACAGCGGGAGGCATAACGGAAATCGCGTTTTGCATTGACAAATGGCGGCCGTTACGTTCCGTTACGTACTACACCTCAGTGCGTTGGTTTACGTCGGAATGGAGCATCTTGCTCCGCTCTATGATCTTTGCTGGGAACCACGCCACCGGATCCATCGAGTCCTTTCCCTGCAGTGCCTGCAGGACGTTCCGTGCTGAACACTGTCCGATGGACATGTGGTCAAAAGTGTTGGTCCGGAAGAACCTTTCCACAAACGACAGATGGGGCGGCAATGTCCAGCTGACTGGCACATTCCGTGGCATCTGCGCCAGGCCCATCCTTCGCAACACCAGGGACAGGTAGAACCTCAGCAGAACCACGTGCCTTGGCTCTACACTCCGCCTGATGCAGCCAGACACGAAGGTGGCCATCAGGGTGAGGGCGACGTTGGGCACGCCTTTAACCCCATTTTCTGCAGCCTTGTGCATTGTGGCCCGTTGCACCCGGTCTATCCTCGACCCCCAGATGAACTGGAAGACGGCCGGGATGATCCCTGTGGTGTAGGAGGGAGGGACAGACCACACTTGCACCAAGTACAGCAGCCCCGAGAGCACCTCACCTGATGACCAAATTTTTTCCCGTTATGGAGAGGGAGCATTGTCTCCACAGCTCCAGCTTCTTCCCAACTTTGGCTATCTGCTCCAGCCAATTCTTGTTACATGTCTCAGCCTCCCCGACACTTAGAGCACTAACCAACCTGATCTCCTGGTGGCTCAGCACTTCAACTCCCCCTCCCATTCCGAATCCGACCTTTCTGTCCTGGGTCCCTTCCATGGCCAGAGTGAGTCCCACCGTAAATTGGAGGAGCAGCACCTCATATTTTGCTTGGGCAGTTTACACCCCAGCGGTTTGAACATTGACCTCCAATTTCAGGTAGTCCTTGCTTTCTCCCTCTTTTCCCTCGCCTTCCCAGCTCTCCCACAGCCCACTGACTCCGCCTCTTCCTTTCTTCCATAAGCAAGGCCATCAAAAATTCTGCTTCCTGCATTCCACCCACCAATCCTACACTTGCCAACTCAGTGGCTCTCACCTACATCCTAAATTCTCACCCCTGGTGAGTAATCCCTCCATGACCTCCCCCGTTCCAGCCCCACAGCCCATCCAGGCATCCATATGAAACAAGACCAGAAAGTGCTGGTAATACTCAGGCAGCATCTGCAGAGAAAGAGGCGGTGATACACGTCAGTGACCTGCCATCAGTTTGGAGGGAAATTGAAATAATCATGTTTTAAATTTTAGATGCAGGTAAAAAGGGCAGAGAAAAAGAGGAAGGGTTCCCTGAGCTTAGTTTGGAAGAGGGCAAGGAATTAGAGCAGAGAGGTCAGAGTGGGATGGAGAATTAAACTGTAGTGGACATGAAACATGAACTCTGCTTTTCTTTCCACTGATGCTGCCTGGCCAACTGAAAGTTTCCACCACTCTGTGCTTTTGCTTCATGAGAGGTATGTATTAGACTGGAGACCAGGAGTGCATGAGTGGAGAACAGAAGGGTTGAATCTAATGGTAAAAGCCAGGAAAAATAATACATGTGTGTGAGGGAGTTGTCAATGGAAGGAAATGAATTAGGTCTGAGATGACCATTAGAGGAGAGGTAAACTGTTTGAAGTAGGAAATACAAAAGGACTGATTGTCTGAAATGGTTGCATTTGAGTTTGGCTTTTGAAACCTGTTACATTCCCAGTCAGAAGATGAGATTCTAATCCTATGTCTAACTTTATTAAAGCAGTGCAAGGAATCAATGACTGCGAGTTCAGATTATGCTTTCGCAATGTTGTAAAGGGAAGATGAGTGAAGATAGGTTGGTGGAGACATCACTTTAAACGAGTGGAAATTGCGAACA
This sequence comes from Malacoraja senta, assembly GCA_038087875.1. Taxonomy (NCBI): domain Eukaryota; kingdom Metazoa; phylum Chordata; class Chondrichthyes; order Rajiformes; family Rajidae; genus Malacoraja; species Malacoraja senta. Next base: position 534,898 of record JAXLNO010001265.1, read on the forward strand.
ATGATCATTGAAAGTGGAAGCTAGTGAGGAGAGTGAAGGCAAGAAGCCCCTATACTTGGTCTCAGTGGCAGGGGAGGGAGTGAGGGTAGCAATGCACAGTATGTACCAGGTGTAGTGAGAGCCCTGTTGACTCTGACAGAGGGAAAACCATAATTGGGGATATGGGAACATAATTGAAAACTCTGTTATGTGAGATGTCAAGAAGAGAACAGATGCAAAGGAGACAGTGGAGAAACTATGGGGCAGCATGGTGGTACAGCGTTAGAGCTACTGCCTTACAGCGCCAGAGACCTGGGTTTGATCCTCACTATGGGTGCTTGTCTGTACGGACTTTGTATGTTCTACATGTGACCTGCGGGGGTTTGCTCCGAGATCTTTGGTTTCCTCCCACCCTCCAAAGATGTACAGGTTTGTAGGTTAATGGTTGGTGTAAATGTAAAATTGTCCCTAGTGTGTGTAGGATAGTGTTAGTGTGCGGGAATCACTGGTTGGCGCGGTCTTGGTGGGCTGAAGGGACTGTTTCCGTGTTGTATCTTTAAACTAAACTAAACTAACCTAGGCGAATGGAAGCAGGTTTGGAACTGTAGTTAAGTAGCATTGGGATACTTAATGGATATTGGCCATTAACATAACCCCTGAGATGGAGCTGTGAAGCTGTAAATGAAGGGAAGAATCAGGGATGGACAAGATGAAAGCGAGGGAGTGCTGGAAATTGGCAAGAAATGTGTTGAAACATCCCACCCGAACCATCCGGTGGGTGAGGTGGGGCAATTCCATACAGAGGAGTGTAGAACATTGCTTCATGTTTGCACCAAGGTGGGAATGGGGTCTGGAATGAGTAACCGTAGTGAATTTGAAACAAGACACTTTATTTGTGAATAATGGTTGCCTGATAATACCCGGCATTGTTTTGTTAGTGACTAGGATTGGACCAATCGGGCAAGAATGAGCCAGGTTAGATCGATCCTTATTTTGTGTTTGGGATATACTCGGGGAATTTATTAATTGAATGGCTGATGAACCTTGAATGGATGAATGACCTGTTGGTGCTCACATTCCCATGTAACCCCTTGCTCTCTGGAATTGCCTTCATGACTGGGATGTCGATCAATGACTTACTTGCTGTTTTGCATTTGTTGTAGTCAACTTGATGGCCATTGTGATCCTGTCGAGAGGAAAGTGCGGACTCTCCAGGTGCATCACTCTCTAGCTGGTGGCCATGGCGACGGCGGATACGATGGTCATTTTCACTGATGTGCTACTGTACACGATCATTCCTTTTCATTTCCCGGGAACTTACATGGACACCATTCCTGCAATACCCCTCATTCTCGTCCTGCTCTCTGCAGCCACCCATGTCTCTGTCTGGTTCACCATCACTTTCACCTTTGATCGATTTGTTGACATCTGTTGTCAGAAGCTGAGAACAAAATATTGCACCACGGAAACTGCCACAGTGGTTCTAACAGTAGTGAGTGTGGTGCTCAGTCTGAAGAACATTCCTTGGTACTTTATATATGAGCCTGAGTATATTGTTGACAATGTACCTTGGGGTGTGAAAGGTTCATCAAACTTTTACATGGAAAGTGCCTGGGTGGCTTTTGACTGCCTCTCTATTATTTTAACCCCTTTCCTTCCATTCCTCCTGATTCTGCTGCCCAATGCTTTGACGGTCAGACACATTCTGGTGGCGGGCAGAATCCGCAGGAGGCTACAGCAACGGAACAATAATGAGGAACACCATGACCCAGAGATGGAGAAGAGAAGGAAATCCATAATTTTGCTCCTCACCATTTTGGGCAGCTTTATACTTTTATGTATGACAAATGTTCTGTATTTCATCTACAGGAGGACTGCAAATGTTTATGATTACACGGGTGTCCATGACCCCAGCTACATCGCTAAACAAACTGGCTACTTGCTGCAGCTTCTGAGCTCCTGCACCAACACCTGTATTTATGTGGTGACCCAGACTAGGTTCAGAGAGCAGCTGAGGGATGCCCTGATGTACCCATTCACTGCCGTTTTTGCATGGTTTCGGTGAAGCACCGACTACGTCATAGTCACCATTCCTGTTCAGTCCTCATTTATTCTCCCACTGTTTCTCTCTGTGAATTGTGACAGCGCCCCCTCCCTTGGATGCCACTCTGATCCCTATCACTGGCTGACTGACCCGGAGAGGCCGATCCCCAGCATCATTGGTAATAGCTGGGTCCAATTAGTTGATATTGGTTATGGCTACCTAAACCATGTCAGCCTTCTCCCAATAAAACCCAGGCAAAGAGGGAGGGGGAGGATTGGCAGGTCTCGCGGCAACAAATGCAAGGATCAGGGTTTCATCAGGAATCACCTCTGGAAGGACAATATTACTCAGGTGAAAGAAAGCAGTTCAGTTACGTGGTGGATATACTCATTTTGCCCAGTGAGACACTGGAGTTGTATTCAGCTCTGGTTGTCCAAGGCAACACATTTCATAGACATTGACAATTTGGAGACAGTATGAGGGGTACAGCTGTGTTGATCAGAATCATCAGTGTACCTGCAGAAACTCATCTCAGGCATTTGGATCATGTCACCAAAGTTTGCCGTCTGGATGGGAAATATTGGTGCAGCCTTGGTGGACTTTGGGGTAACTCATACAACAGCAGACAATCTCATGAGATGCCTTGAAGCATAAATTGCACATTGTCAGATCCCAATAACTAGCTACTTCAATGCATCATGAAACAATAACAATGAGTTCCATTTCTACTTCTTGACACATTACTAATGTCTCCTTCATGTCATATTTAAACTGTGTCCATTTTGAAGCATTATCACATTGAAATTGAAATTGGTCACGGTATTTCAGTAGTCCCGACTGCCTACATTGGATCTCACAGTTTACACTCGCGTGGAACCTTTGAATCTGAAAATCACACCTCAAGAACTCTGATAGCTCATAACTTTAAAATAATGAATTTTCAGTTTAGAGCATTGAAATAAAAATAAACCAATCTGATTTAACCAGTTTCTACTCGCACAGCTGAGACTGTTTCCAGCCATCTATTGTCTCAAGTTGGTGGACCATTACTGTCCAATATCCACTCCTGTTGTGTTCGATAAATCACCGGATTCAGGCAACATAGTTTGTATACAAGATATTTTATTGCACTACAAAATAAGGCACAATAGACTCAGGTAGCCACGTACGCACTCGCAAAACCCCGATTGCACAGCCAAGTAGTGACCTGTTGATTCCGTTAGCCGTGAGAGCAATATCTAACTCTCTCTTGAAAACGTCCTGTTAATTGGCCTCCACTGCCTTCTGTGGCAGAGAATTCCACAGATTCACTACTCTCAGGGTGAAAACGTTTTTCCTCATCTCATTCCTAAATGGCCAACCCCTTATTCTCGAACTGTGACCCTTGGTTCTGGACTCCCCCAACATCGTGAACCTTTTTCCGGCATGTAGCCTGTCAAATCCCTCAAGAATTTTACATGTATTATAAGACCCCACTTACCCTTCTAAATTCCAATGAATATAAATGCAGTTGATCCATTCTTTCATCATTTGTCAGTCCCGCCATCCCGGGAATTAACCTGGTGAACCTACACTGCACTCCCTCATTAACAAGAATGTCCTTCCGCAAATTAGGAGACCACTTACTAGGAGATTTCTTTTCCTCACCAATCTTTAATCCTTCAGCTAGCATGGTAGACACTGCCTGCTCCACCACAACGTACTGACCTCCCCACCATCAAAGGGATCTATAGGAAACGCTGCTTCAGAAAGGCAGCCAATATTATCTGTGTGTATTGAGTTATGGGACTGTTAAGCTACTATAAGAAAAAAAAAATTGTTCCGTTGTCGATACATATGACAATTAAACTCTCTTAATTTTCTTGACTCTTGACTCTTGACAATTACAGAGGTCCTTCCTGATGATATAAACTTCAATTAAGTCTCACATCCAGCCTCCTCTGTTGCATAGGGGGGAAAAAAAACAATAGTTTATCCAATCTTTTCTCATAGTGTCTATTTTCCAGTCCTGGTAACATCCTCATATGTCTTCTCTGCACCTGGCTTGCAGGCAACGCAGCCTTTCGGGTAGGTGGCGTTTCGGCAGAGCGGCCATTCGGTGAGTTTGCTTTTCGGCGACACAGCCTTTCGGTTAGTTGGTTTTTAGGCAACCCACCCTTTCAGTTAGTTTGCTTTTAGGCGTCCCACCCTTTTGGTTAGTTGGCGTTTCGGCTTCGTACGCTTTCAGTTATTTGGCATTTCGGCTTAGTTTCCATTCGGTTATTTGGCTTCCACTTCTTTGCTTCAGCTTCTCGTACTTCGATGCCACATCCGCACACGAATGAATCCCATTACACTTAAAGTCCATTATGTATCAACTCTCTTTCTCTTGCATTAGCTTTACTTTTGCCATTTAATTTCTCCTATCATCCGTTCTTTTGTTCTGCTTAAAACTTCTTGTATCTCAAATCTTTTCCAGTTCTGATGACAGGTCATCAATCTCAAACATTAGCTCTTTTCCTCTTGCCAGTAAATCTGCTGGGCTGTTGGCTATCTCCACTGTTTTCAGACCTGGAAGGCTTCAATTGTTGGGGGGTTTTGAATGAAATAAACATTCTAGGACACTTGTTTTGGCTGGAATCAAAAGGTGCTTTTCTATTCATTTTCAGGAGATTAATGTCTCTGAAAAGGCCAGCACCTACACGCCTTTTCCAATTGCTATGCTTCTTGGGTCATCTCAGAGCCTTGTTAACAGACAGCTCAGTGTTGGGTCCGGAGTTAACTGCAGGCCAAACAATTGATGTTTGCACATGTTCATCCCTTGAATTGCGTGAGTGAATTGAACAGACTTTATGATAATCTAATACTTTAATAATCAGCATTATTGATGTTAAATTTTCAATTCTATTGTTATTTAAATCATTTTTATATACCAATTTACCTCCCTCAGTTTCCACTGTGAGATTCTTGGCCTTGTCATCAGATCATTAGTCCAAGCATCTGGACATCATCCAGCAGCTCTACCCATGCTGCCATATCTTCAATGAGGATTTGATGAGGAGCAGGGAAGTGGAACCCAGTTGGAAAAGACTATCCCCAATATATGATGGTCTGTGAGAAAGCTGGGAGTGGGGATGCATCATGAACCTTGGACAGGTAACTACAAAGATTCTGTAAAATGTGACTTCTGTGACTTTGGTGATTACCGTCCGAAGCGAAAACCTCTCATCAGGGACAGACCCATTATTTAGGATTAATCATTCGCATTTTTAAGCCTTTCTCATGATAACATAATCACTGAATTTATTGCTGAGGCAGAATATACATGTGGGTTGCATCTAGGGAAAATAGGGTTCCAGATACGTGGGGGCGGCACGGTGGAGCAGCGGTAGAGTTGCTACCTTAACGTACCAGAGATCCGGGTTCAATCCTGACCAAGGGTGCTGTCTGTATAGAGTTTATACCTTCTCCCCGTGACCGCGTACGTTTTATCCGGGTGCTCCGGTTTTTTCCCACAGTCCAAAGACGTACAGGTTTGTAGGTTAATTGGCTCTGGTAAAAACTGTAAATTGTCCCTCATATGCAGGATAGTGTTAGTGTACGGGGATTGCCGGTCGGCATGGACTCGCTGGGCTGAAAGGTCTGTTTCCGCACTGTGTCTCCAAACTAAACTAAACTAAACTAAACTAAACTAAACTAAACTAAACTAAACTAAACTAAACTAAACTAAACTAAACTAAATTAAACTAAACTAAACTAAATGTCAGTCACAAGATGACACGAGTTTACCACTCATTTTTTACATTTCAACAAAATCCCCTTTAATTCCGGAGACTACAGGCCTAGTCTTTATCATAATCTGTTCTCACGTGACAAATGCCCCCATTCCAGAAGCAGTCAGGTTTTGAACTGCCAGCTCAGAGTTGGGAGGCTGTAAATGTTACTGGAGAGGACACTGACTGGAGTGATCTCCCTCTGCAAGGCTACAGTTGAAGTCTCCCCCAGATTTCAAAGGGACGACTGGAAACCCGGCACTGGGTTCAAGGCTGCAGGGCCACCCAGAAGACCCAGAAGACCTATCACTCGGGCTGCCGGCTGTAACAGCTGGTCAATCCTCAGCTGGTAAAGGTAGGCACCCTTTGATGTTTTCTTCTCTTCTTGGCCTTACCCCAGAATACTCCCCCCTCCCACTCGCTTGCGACATGCTCTACCCCAGTGTCCACCGCAATGGGTGGAGAGGAGGGTTAGAGGTACCATCCTGGGCTGTTGGGGTGGAAGTTGTAGCCCAGAGGCTAGCGCAGTATTATCAAAAGTGCCCCACTTCTGTACAGGCAAGACACAGCGCATGGTCCAAGATCTGAATAAACAGCCCCTTCAAACTGGACAACAAAATGGCCCTCGGTGACCCTCTCCCACACTAGCAGCATGAACAGCTGGTGTCAAAATGAATGGACACGATGGAGGCTGTTCTCTTGAAGACTGGGTGAGATAGGGGTAATATCTGACTGCACACCCCCAGAGGGCAGCGATGAGGGTGAATGAGCTCATTGGATCTGAAGGGTGGGATGTTGGAGACTAATATTCCTACAAATGCCCCCAGTGGGTCCACTGGCAGGAAAATCCCACCTACTGTGACCCACTTAATCTGGGCCAGTGGCATCCCCTGCTCGGTCTTCAGGGCAAAACAGCCTTTCCTGACATATTTGGGGCTGCGACAACGGCTGAAGGGCCAACAACTCCAGCCATTGCCTTTACACAGCATCAATACTCATGTCAGGGTGCACACAGGTTTTCACACCACTCCTAAAAGTTAACATTCTACACAGTGACCGGGGAACAGGAGTGGATGATGAAGCAGCTACACTGCAGAGTTCAACTGAACCCCCTCTCCCCATAAGATTATTTAGCCATTTAATTGTCTCAAACAGTACCAAACACTTTTCCGCAGATCAGAGCACAGGAGAGATTGAAGGTAGACAAAAATGCTGGAGAAACTCAGCGGGTGAGGCAGCATCTATGGAGCGAAAGAATAGGTGACGTTTCGGGTCGAGCCCTTCTTCAGACTGATGTGGGTGGTGGGAAGAATAAAGGAAGAGGCGGATCTGCAGAGCATCTGCAGTTCCTTCTTAAACAGGAGAGATTGAGATCAGTGCGTGTAGTCCAGGAATGCAAGGAACGCGCCTCCTTGATGGTGTCTCTATGACGATACCGCAGCTCAGGAGACACTGTAAGCCGAGCCTGAGACCCATGAAAGTTTGAGATGCCGTTGAACCTTACAGCACCTGACTGACGATGGGAAAGCAAAACGAGGTGGGGTGGGACTTCACCGAAGGTAACACCGAAATGTCAATTTCATCAGCTCCCTTCTGACTCACAGTCTCACCCCCACGATCTTGCAGCTGTCTCCACCTCAGTCAAACCTTCAAACTCCTGTGAAAAATAATCACAATCCTCACAAAACAAATCTCCCAAAGAGACAGGCACTACACTCCACTTTAAAAAGCTGTCTTTACAATAAATCTCTGCTTTCTGCTTTTTTTTCACAACCTTAAAATGGCTGCTCATTGGCCATGGAAAGATTGGATCTGCAGACAGATCTAAACTGTTCTCAGTTCAGCTGAAGAGTAACAGAGTTGAAGCATTAATTTTATTTATCTCTCCACAGAATGATCTCCCCCCTTGAATACATCCAGACTTCCAATTTATATTTGAGAAAATAATTAATATTATATTGAGTATATTGGGCAGCTTTGTCCAAAAATGATCTTAGTATTGTTGGCATTGAATAATTATTTTAAAGAGCTTGTAAGACAAAAAAAATCAAGATATGAATGAAATTGCCTTTATTTGAAAAATCATTGATATTCTTCTCACAGTTCATTGCACTTTCCATGGAACACCTTGCGTGGAGACTCCAGCCAATTGGAGCTCATTCCAAGGCAAGTTGTATTATTAATGGTCTACTGCTTTAGTCAACGAACCTTTTCATATTAATAATGATGCAACTGTGTGATCTCCAGGGAAGTTTCACTCCTGAATAAATGCACTGCTCCTCTCTATGCATCTTGTAATCAGGTAGAGCACTTCCCTCCATCACCAGTAGAAGACATCACCTCCCACCAAAAATGCGGGAGGCAACAATACTGCATCAGATAGAAGACATTTACTACCCTGTTCTTGCAGCTGTGGGAATTCCTGGTAAGCCAATATCTCTTGATGTACGTTTGGTAAATGCATCTTAAAATATTGAACAGTCATCTTGTAACTGATCGACACACGTGTCAATGCGTTCTATGGCCTCTCTGGTCTTGTGCTTCCTTAGTTTAGTTTAGTTAGTTAGTTAGTTTAGTTTGTCTCGAGTAACAGTGAAAAGCGTGCTTGGATTGCTCAACCACTGACTCTGTCCCCCTGGTCTGCAACTGCCTGATCAGAAGGAAACAAGCAAGCAACCCAATCTGCTGTTGAATCTCCTTTATCCTCCTGTTTGTTCCTTATATACTTGCCTGTCCAAATGCATTCCTTCTCCTGCCTTCCATAAGCAAGGCCACCAAAAATTATGCTTCCTGCGTTCCACCCACCAATCCTACACTTGCCAACTCAGTGACTCTCACCTACATCCTAAATTCTCACCCCTGGTGAGTATTCCCTCCATGACCTCTCCCGTTCCAGCCCCACAGCCCATCCAGGCATCCATATGAAACAAGACCAGAAAGTGCTGGTAATACTCAGGCAGCATCTGCAGAGAAAGATGCAGTAATGCACGTCAGTGACCTGCCATCAGATTGGAGGGAAATTTGAAATAATCATGTATTAAATTTTAGATGAAGGTGAAAAGGGCAGAGGAAAAGAGGAAGGGTTCCCTGAGCTTAGTTTGGGACAGGGTAAGGAATTAGAGGTGAGAGGTCAGAGTAGGATGGAGAATTAAAGTGTAGTGGACATGAAACATGAACTTTGCTTTTCTTTCCACTGATGCTGCCTGACCAACTGAATGTTTCCACCACTCTGTGCTTTTGCTTCATGAGAGGTATGTATTAGACTGGAGACCAGGAGTGCATGAGTGGACAACAGAAGGGTTGAATCTAATGGTTAAAGCCAGGAAAAATAATACATGTGTGTGAGGGAGTTGTCAATGGAAGGAGATGGATTAGGTCTGAGATGACCATTAGAGGAGAGAGGGAAACTGTTTGAAGTAGGAAATACAGAAGGACTGATTGAAATGGTTGAATTTGATTTTGACTTTTGAAACCTGTTACATTCCCAGTGAGAAGATGAGATTCTAATCCTATGTTTTAATAAAGCAGTGCAAGGAATCAATGACTGCGAGTTCAGAGTATGCTTTCGCAATGTTGAAAAGGGAAGCGGAGTGAAGATAGGTTGGTGAAGACATCACATTAAACGGATGGAATTTGCGGACAATGATCATTGAAAGTGGAAGCCAGTGAGGAGAGTGAAGGCAAGAAGTGCCCTAGACTTGGTCTCAGTGGCAGGGGAGGGAGTGAGGGTAGCAATGCACAGTATGTACCAGATGTAGTGAGAGCCCAGTTGACTCTGACAGAGGGGAATCCATAATTGGGGATATGGGAACATAATTGAAAGCTCTGTTACGTGAGGTGTCAAGACTAGAACAGATGCAAAGCAGACAGTGGAGAAACTATGGGGCGGCACGGTGGTACAGTGTTAGAGCTACTGCCTTACAGCGCCAGAGACCCGGGTTGGATCCTCACAATGGGTGCTTGTCTGTACGCAGTTTGTATGTTCTACCTGTGACCTGTGGAGGTTTACTCCGAGATTTTTGGTTTCCTAATACAGGTTTGTAGGCTAATAGGCTTGGTGTAAGTGTAAAATTGTCCCTAGTGTGTGTAGGATAGTGTTAGTGTGCGGGAATCACTGGTTGGTGCGGTCTTGGTGGGCTGAAGGGCCTGTTTCCGTGCTGTATCTTTAAACTAAACTAAACTAAGCTAAGAGAATGGAAGCGGGGTTGGAACCGTAGTTAAGTAGCTTTGGGATACTTAATGGATATTGGCTATTAACATAACCCCTGAGATGGAGCTGGGAAGCTGTAGATGAAGGGAAGAATCAGTGATGGACAAGATGAAAGCGAGGGAGTGATAGAAATGGGCAGAAAATGTGTTGAAACATCCCACCCGAACCATCCGATGGGTGAGATGGGGCAATTCCACACAGAGGAGTCTTTCCCCATGAAGCCCATTGACCTCAGGTTTACCACAGAACCTTAATATCACACCGTCAAAAATGTGAACTAACATCCAACCCTCAGTTTAGAACATAGAACATTGCTTCATGTTTGCACCAAGGTGGGAATGGGGTCTGGAATGAGTAACCGTAGTGAATTTAAAACATATTACTTTATTTGTGAATAATGGTTGCTTGATAATACCCGGCATTGTTTTGTTAGTGACTAGGATTGGACTAATATGGCAAGAATGAGCCAGATTAGATCGATCTTTATTTTGTGTTTGGGACATACACGGGGAATTTATTTATTGAATGGCTGATGAACCGTGAAGGGATGAATGACATGTTGGTGCTCACATTCCCATGTAACCCCTTGCTCTATGGAATTGCCTTAATGACTGGGATGTCGATCAATGACTTACTTGCTGCTTTGCATTTGTTGTAGTCAACTTGATGGCCATTGTGATCCTGTCGAGAGGAAAGTGCGGACTCTCCAGGTGCATCACTCTCTACCTGGTGGCCATGGCGACGGCAGATACGATGGTCATTTTCACCGATGTGCTACTGTACACGATCATTCCTTTTCATTTCCCGGGAACTTACATGGACACCACTTTTGCAAATTCACTCATACTCGTCCTGCTCTCTGCAGCCACCGATGTCTCTGTCTGGTTCACCATCATTTTCACCTTCGACCGATTTGTTGCCATCTGTTGTCAGAAGCTGAGAACAAAATATTGCACCATGGAAACTGCCACAGTGGTTATAACAGCAGTGAGTGTGGTGTTCAGTCTGAAGAACATCCCTTGGTACTTTATATATGAGCCTGAGTATATTGTTGACAATGTACCTTGGGGTGTGAAAGTTTCATCAAACTTTTACACGGAAAGTGCCTGGGTAGCCTTTGACTGCCTCTCTGTTATTTTAACCCCTTTCCTTCCATTCTTCCTGATTCTGCTGCTCAATGCCTTGACGGTCAGACACATTCTGGTGGTGGGCAGAATCCGCAGGAGGCTACAGCAACGGAACAATAATGAGGATCACCGTGACCATGAGATGGAGAAGAGAAGGAAATCCATCATTTTGCTCTTCACCATTTCGGGCAGCTTTATACTTTTATGGATGACGAATGTTCTGTTTTTCCTCTACTGGAGGATTGAAAATGTTTATGATTACACGAGTGTCCATGACCCCAGCTACATCGGTGAACAAACTGGCTACTTGCTGCAGCTTCTGAGCTCCTGCACCAACACCTGTATTTATGTGGTGACCCAGACTAGGTTCAGAGAGCAGCTGAGGGATGCCCTGATGTATCCATTCAAAGCAGTTTTTGCATGGTTTCGGTGAAGCACCACGTCAGAGTCACCATTCTAGTTCAGGCCTCATTTATTCATCCACTGTTTCTCTCTGTGAATTGTGACAGCGCCCCCTCCCTTGGATGCCACTCTGATCATTATCACTGGCTGACTGACCAGGAGAGGCCGATCCCCAGTATCATTAGTAATAGCTGGGTCCAATTAGTTGATATAGGTTATGGCTACCTAAACCGTGTCAGCCTTCTCCCAATAAAACCCAGGCTAAGAGGGAGGGGGGAGGATTGGCAGGTGTGGTGGCAACAAATGCAAGGATCAGGGTTTCATCAGGAATCACCTCTGGGAGGACAATATTACTCGGGTGAAAGGAAGCAGTTCAGTTACATGGTGGATATACTCATTTTGCCCAGTGAGGCACTAGAGTTGTTAACAGCAAAGGAGTTGCTGCAGAGATGGATGAAGTAATCAACGAGACATAGAATTTGAGATCAAAACCTGCCAATGGAATCCCTAATATTTGTCCAGGGCAACACATTTCATAGATATTGACAATTTGGAGACAGTAGGAAGGGTACAGCTGTGGTGATCAGAATCATCTGTGTACCTGCAGAACCTCATCTCAGGCATTTGGATCATGTCACCAAAGTTTGCCGTCTGGATGAGAAATATTGGCGCGGCCATGGTAGACTTTGGGGTAACACATGCAACAGCAGACCATGTCATGAGATGCCTTGAAGCATAAATTGCACATTGTCAGACCCCAATAACTGGCAACAATGCATTATGAATGTCTCCTCGGTCATATTTAAACTCTTTCCATTTTTAAGCATTATCACATTGAAATTTAAATTGGTCGCCGCAAGAGCGGAACTCGCTATCAAAACATGGAGGGGACGGGGGACACAATTTCTTGGCATCCGCGCGCGCATGCGCACACTCACACACACGCGCGAGGCTTCGGAGGCTCAATCCAGCGCTAAATGCAGCTCAACTCTGCCTGTCTCCCCGGGTTAACCTACAGCTCTGTCTGGACTGATGGGATACCAGCGCTGCATCTCCGCGCTGGCCATATTTCCCGCAAGTCCAGGAAGGCTATAGGCTCACCTGGTGGGACAGGCAGAGTTGACCTGGCTGTGGGCCTGGGGGTCACCGCGCTGGTCTGACTACCGACCAAAGATCCTATAGCGGAGGATCTTTGCTGCCGACCTCTCTGGCCACCCGCGCGGGGGGGGGGTACTCGGGAGAGGACAGGACAGCGCCGGAGACCCGGCCGGGATCGATCCTGGCTGCGGATGAAGCGCAGGTCTATGCCACGTCTCCCTCCTCCAATCACCGCACTCTATCCTCAGGCCCACCCCCCCTCCTCCCTCCTCCAATCATCACGCTGAATTACCATATCCCGCCCCCATTGCCTGCTGACCGATGTCTCTCTCGTCCAATCGGCGCCCTCGATCTTCAGTCCCACCCCCACTGTCTCGCGGAAAGCGGAGATTTCATCGGGTTTTAAAATCCGGATTACGAAAACTTGGGGGGGATGTCCCCCACCTCTCAAAACAAGGGGGGGGACCTGGCCCCCCCCTCTGCCCCCCCCCCCCCAGGTTTTCCACCCCGGGGTCAAGGTATTTCAGTAGTCCCGACTGTCTACAGTGAGATTTTCCACATAGGGTCTCACAAACTACAATAGTGTGGAACCTTTGAATCTGAAAATCACACCTCAAGAACTCTGATAGCTCATAACTTTCATATAATGAATTTTCAGTGTAGGGCTTTGAAATAAAACCAAACCAATCAGAATTAACCAGTTTCTACTCACACAGCTGAGACTGTTTCCAGCCATCTATTGTCTCAAGTTGTTGGACCATTACAGTCCTATTTTCACTCCTGTTGTGTTCGATAAATCACCGGATTCAGGCAACATAGTTTGTATAACAGGGTATTTTATTACACTACAAAATAAGGCACAGACTCACGTAGGCGCGAACGCACTCACAAAACCCCGATTGCACAGCAAAGCGCGCCGCCGAGTAGTGACCGGTTGATTCTGTTAGCCCTGAGAGCCGCTCCATTCTTTCATCATATGTCAGTCCCGTCATCCCGAGAATTAACCTGGTGAACCTACACTGCACTACAATAGCAAGAATGTCCTTCCTCAAATTAGGAGACCACTTACTGCAAGATATATTTTCTGCACCAATCTTTAATCCTTCAGCTAGCATGATAGACACTGCCTGCTCCATCACAGATATTGACCTCCCCATCATCAAAGTGATCTATAGGAAGCGCTGCCTCAGAAAGGCAGCCAACATCATCACCGACCCTCATCACCCTGACCATGCTCTCATTTTATTCCAAGTTACAGAAGACACAGGCATGAAAACCGTGACCACCAGGTTCAAGAACAGCTTCTCCCCAGCAAACATCAGGGTCTTTAACTATACAACACCATTCTCAGCATCATGAACATCATGGACTGTGTCTTTGGTTACACTACGAACTTTATGATACTGAATTGATCTGAAATGGATCTGTTCTTTTGCACTAGTGTTACAGTTATTAATTTATTGAATTTCTCGATTATTATATATTATCTGTGTGTATTGAGTTATGAGCTTGTTAAGCTATTATAAGGAAAAATGTAATTGTTCCATTGTCGATACATATGACATTTAAACACTCTGGACTTTCTTGACTCTTGACAATTACAGAGGCTCCACGAGCTATGAATGATTTTGCTTATGGATTTATGACTTTTTGCAAACTGTATTTAAATCTATACTTCCTGGGTTTTGATTCTTTTCTTGGTGAAATAGCTTATTCCCATTTATTCTGTCCTGGCCTCTCCTGATAATATAAACATCAATTAAGTCTCACATCCAGCCTCCTCTGTTGCATATGGGGGGGAAAACAATAGTTTATCCAATCTTTTCTCATAGCCACTATTTTCCAGTCCTGGTAACATGCTCATATATCTTTTCTGCACCTGATTCTGTGCATTATTGTCCTTCCTATAATGTAGAGCACAGACAATTCTGAAAGTTATTCCATTTTCTCTATCAGGAGAGTTTAAAAATGGATTGATGCAACAGTGGCAATCAGCAGGAAAAGGTGAGCAACTAGCACCCTGTGGTCAGTGTGATTGGTGGGGCAGTGACTACATGCATCAGGTTATCAAAGGAAGACACAAAATGCTGGAGTAACTCTGCGGGTGAGGTAGCTTCTCTAGAGAGAAGGAATGAGCGACATTTCGTGTAAAGACCCTTCTTCAGACTTCGAATTGAACCAGCATCTGCAGTTCTTTATTACACAGGTTACCCATAGAACTTTAATATGAGAACTTTCCTTCAAAGATGCAGTTAGAAGGGGCCTACCGCCAACTAATAAGGAACTACAAGCTGGCCAGCCTCCCAGGAAGACATTGATTGCAATTCTTAGCCAAGCCAGCAAACAGCCCACTTTGATGCTGTAGGGAGAACATGCTATGAGTGAAATGGATATCTGTTGCATTCTCAAAGTATTCTCATTGGAAAACACTGCTCCGACACAAATTAGACCCACTATCACTGGGTCCCGTGAGGTGACTATTACACATAGATGTCTGACCCTTACATTGGAATCACCCAGGGATTATGGCTTTTAGGGAACAAGGAAAGATTACTTTGACTTCATGCAGACATATCGTTGAGTCTGCAGTGATAATGCAGAGGTATTATTTTTCTGGATTTTGTACTGTCATACCATGCATAAATAATGCATAATGAATAAATATAAACAATATTTTAACATCTCAAATATTGTTACCACAGGTGTTTGGTTGAAAATATAAAGATTCAATAATATTTATTGAAATGTGATAAAATCAGTGTTGTAAAACTTAGTAGAGTAAAAATAATAGGGAACTCCACTTAAAGTCCATTATGTATCAACTCTCTTTCTCTTGCATTGGGTTTACCTTTGACAATTAATTTCTCCTATCATCCGTTCTTTTGTACTGCGTAAAACTTCTTGTATCTCAAATCTTTTCCAGTTCTGATGACAGGCCATCAATCTCAAACATTAGCTCTTTTCCTCTCACTGTTAAATCTGCCTGGGCTGTTGGCTATCTCCAATGTTTTCAGATTTGGAAGGCTTCACTTGTTGGGGGGTTTTGAATGGAATTAAACATTCTAGGACACTGGAATCAAAAGACGGGTTTATCAGGAAAGGTGCTTTTCTATTCATTTTCAGGAGATGAATGTCTCTGAAAAGTCCAGCACCTACATGTCTTTTCCAATTGCTATGCTTCTTGGGTCATCTCAGAGCCTTGTTAACAGTCAGCTCAGTGTTGGGTCTGCAGTTAACTGCAGGCCAAACAAATGATGTTTGGACATGTTCATCTCTTGAATTGCGTGAGTGAACTGAACAGACTTTATGATAATCCAATACTTTAATAATTAGCATTACTGATGTAAACTTTCCATTCCATTGTTATTTAAATCATTTTTATTTAGCAATTTACCTTCCTCAGTTTCCACTGTGATATTCTTGGTCTTGTCATCAGATCATTAGTCCAGGCATCTGGACATCATCCAGCAGCTCTACCCATGCTGCCATATCTTCAATGAGGATTTGAATAGGAGCAGAGAAGTGGAACCCAGCTGGAAAAGACTATCCCCAAAATATGATGATCTGTGAGATAGCTGGGAGTGGGGATGCACCATGAACCTTGGACAGGTAACTACAAAGACTCTGTAAAAAGCAAACACCAGTGGCAGAAACATTGTTCTCTAACCCTGCAAACAAATCAAGTTTGTAAAATTAATTGGAAATGTTCATTGTATAGGTGGGACGGCCAATTGGGGAGAGATTTGTAGAATAGAGAGCAGGAACATCAACAGTCAAGTGCACCAGTATGAGGATGCATCTTGTGAGCATGGTGACATGCTGCTGATCATTAGCTTGTATGCTTTTGAGCAATGTGATTTTAATGATTAGAAAATTAGTGGCAAGATTATTCAATATTATTAAAAGCGGAAAATATTAGAAACATTCAGCAGGTTGGGTCGTATCTATGGAGTGAGAAACATGGTTAATATTTCAGTTGAAAAAATATTCACCAGATTTTGCAGATAAAGTGTGGAACCAAAAAAGTGAAGGGCGGAGCTTTGAAATAATACAGAACGTGTCAGAGAGCACATTGCCGGATCCCCCATTACCACGGTGTACGCTGATTCATATAATGGCGGATCATATAAATGTGGATGCAAGGAGTGAGTCTTAATTTTTTCTAAAAGTCATACTGTGGTTGTTGATCTGCAATGATTGTACACATCTTGAAGTTCTACTTCTATGGATCTGAGCCTTTGAAACATGGAGACGATTCACTATTACATCAGCTCGATTTCCGAAGACTTTGGTGATTACCGTAGGTATGTTACAAAACTTACCTTCAGTCGCGCTGTAATTCTGCCACTGTCCGTGTGCGCGATTTTGGCGCCATTAAGGGGGGGCGGGGTTAAAACGCGGGTTTCTCCTCCCTTGTCCTGGTTAATATTTTGTTGGAGTACAAGCCTTGGCCGAAGAATCGTTCCTAGCGGCGTTTTGTGAATTTTTTATTTTTATTAAATCGTCAATGTCAGCGCTAGAGTAATTTTAAAAGCAGCTCCTGAAGCATCAACGCCGATAACGGGGACGGATTTCACACACGGGACAGGTAAACGAAAGTGGTTTCTTTAAATGTATAAAAGTGCTTCTTAAGAAGCCTTTAATTCACATTTTTTCATGCGACACGGTGATTTTATTCCCCGAATTAACGGCAGTATTTTTCATGCCAATACGGGGTTAAATTCACCGCAAATGGACGTTCCAAAAGATCGCGTTCCAGAAATCCTCACTCACAAGATGATTTAAATGCCCATTAATTTACAGGTATTAAACAGTCAATTCCTTCCATATGGCCTGTAAATTCATGAAAATTAGATTTAAAAATTATGTTATATTGTGAATTATTGTGTGAATGTTATTTGGACACTTAGGCTATTTAAAAATGTTAATCTATTCTTAAGAAATTGATAGATGTTTAGATCTAGTAATTGAATTTTGTAATTAGCTACAATTAGGTAACTAACTAATTATATGCTTTACTTTCATGTCTTCGAAGTAAGATTGTCTCATATTTGTTTCAGAATGCTTCAATCTATAATAACTGAAAATTTCTTTCAGTTATCATAATTTTTAAGAAAGTTATGGGCTTTTAACTGTCCTCGATCACAGCTTTTGTGTTAAGTCAATGGAAAAGCAATAGGGAACTAGATGCGAATTTCTGAGTATGATAATGGCCATAACTTTTTTAATACTGAAGATATGAAAGTGAATTAAGTGTCAAATTAAACTTCTTTTTATGCTTTATCTGATGGGATAAATTGCAGACTTTATTTTTTAAATCTCAAAATTTTGTAACATTGCTAATTACCGTCCGAAGCGAAAACCTCTCATCAAAGAGATCCCAATTATTTAGGAATAATCAATTGCATTTTTAAGCCTTTCTCATGATAACATGATCACTGAATTTATTGCTGAGGCAGAATATACATGTGGGTTGCATCTAGGGAAAATATTTGAAGATATTGAATATGGTGTATTTGAGAGAGCCAGATTTGAATGGGTGCTCATCACCAACAACAGTTGCCTTAGTAACCTCGGACCTACATTGGACCTTGCAGGAAATAATTGGGATTGGACTGCAGGAGTTCTGGAGTCCTGCACCATAAAGATGTTTCTACATTGTATGATTACACCTTTCATCAAACTAGATTCAACGTAAGTACTTACCAAAACAAATTGTCTTTGGCCACCCATCAGTAGTTGTTTTTGCTTTACCTTCAGCCACAGGCAAGTCAAATGCAACCCTACAAAGAACAGCTCTCTCTGAGCTTCTCCATTTTAGGCAGCGTATTTGCCTTGTTCCAATTATCTCTGTAACTACAATTTACTTCAGAACAAAGGTCTCGCTCACATCTCTTGGCTAATCACTTTGAAAAGTTAAATGGCCAGTGTAATTTGTCCCCAATTTGTAGGTGAATGGTGGGATTTGGGGGTGGGATGGGGGAGAGTTGAGAAGAATATTGGAAGAATAAAAAATTGAACTGATGTAACTCGATAGTTCATGCAGCAGCCGGCACCTGCTTTCCTGCTTTATCTCTTCATACTATGAAACAATGAACATAAT
This sequence comes from Malacoraja senta, assembly GCA_038087875.1. Classification (NCBI taxonomy): domain Eukaryota; kingdom Metazoa; phylum Chordata; class Chondrichthyes; order Rajiformes; family Rajidae; genus Malacoraja; species Malacoraja senta. Next base: position 553,613 of record JAXLNO010001265.1, read on the forward strand.
TTCTGATGGAGGCATCGGATCATCTGGGTTTATCCACTGCACCTGATGTTTATTATCACATTGCATCCCTGTTGGGTACTGTGAATGAAATGTGGTATATTTGAAGCTACTTGTATGTGTCTCAACCCACATTGCCATACTGACGCCCAACATAAAATAGAATAACATCTTATCTTCCATCCAGGCACTTTGCAACCTTTTAGAATTAACAGTTAATTTTTCAAAAGACATGCTGTTGGAGGATCTCAGAGTGTCAAGCAGCATCTGTGCAGGCAAAGCAATGGTCGAAGTTTCAGACTGAGATCTTGCATCAGGACTGAGCGTATGGAGGGAAGATAGCTACATCCCATATGTACATTTGGTGGAAATTCAACCAACTAATGCTACCTGCATCCACATTATTATAAGGTTTCTCTCTTCCCAACACACTCTGCCGATGCAGGGTCTTAAACCAAAACATCACACAGATGCTCCACAGATTCTGCTCAACCCATTGAGATCCTCCAGCAGTTTGTTTTTTCCTCCGGACTTTTCCTGCACTTTCTATGCATCTTGAATGTTCCTACTTCAGGTAAACTGCTCTCTCAATGTTTCCCATTATCATGTCTATGTCCTTTTCTCATCCTGTTTTTGTAATGCCTCTCTTAACCAAAGATCCTATAGCGGAGCAAAATAGGCCACTCCTGCGAAATGCAATGGGCTGACGTGTAGTACGCAACGGAGCGGAACATGGGCCTTTTTTTTGTCCATTTCAGTAACCGGACCCGACCCGACCTGACTCGCAGTGTAATCAGCGTTGCGGGGGAACAGTTTGTGTGTGTGATATAGGGTTAGATTCATAATTCTGTTAGTTCATAATTCTGTTAATTCTTGTTAAAGAATAAAATGTTTTTTAAATCCTTTCTTTTTAATGGCTCATGTGCTGTGTTTGAGTTGATTTTGTATTACACTTGCACTCTGTAATTCATTCATCTAATCACACTGTTCACAACTGCAGTATTTGGGAAAATAATGACAAAATGAAGATTCCAGTTGCTCTACCCCTGGAATGTCCTTAATGTTTTTGTGTCTATGGAGTTGTTTCTCAACAATAAAATGGGTCTGGTCTTCCCAATAACCAGAGAGTGGAATGAGATCTGTCTGTAATGGTGGGGTTATCTAAATTAAGTTTTTCACAAAATTAAATTTGTTTTGAACAAGATTTACAAATGATGTATAACTTAAGGATGGTTTTATTCAGCGTGCATACAACTGATTAGATTGTGCTGGAAAGAAAACACATACATGAATGTGATATAGATGTATATAATCATATAACACACACATTTACATTTCTTCTGATTTTTATATCCAATGATGAACTTATTTCAGACTAGACAAGGGACAACATTAAATAAAAAAACATTGTAAACCTCCCCGCAACTTCACTCTGGTGTCTCAGCCGTGCTGATCCGGGCCAGACTCCCGCACACTGTGGAAGGAACATAGGCATCTTTTCGCTTTTATTGTGATATATTTCTCTTTTTAACACTGAATATCTGATAACAACACATTAGCAGCATATGGCACCAATATTGCACCAACCCACTCAATTTTAAATAATTCATAATAGAAATCCATTAACATGGTTAACACTTTATTTCTGACATGTATAGTAAGATTTACATAATTCATATTATTCTGTGCGCGAGATATACAGGGTTGCAGTGTTCAACATTTCAGCTAACCAGTGAAAGTGATAGCCCCACCCCTGCTAACACCAAAGAGCAAAACGTCCAACGTAGATACAATAATAAATAAATCGCCATTTGCATTGTTTTGTGCAGTTAACAAATCACAATTTCACACAATGTACATAAGACGGCAGTTATTTGACAAATACTCCGCAGTTCAGTGTAGGAGATCATGTCGGCGAGTATTCTGGACCCACTGTCGACATCTGAAATTACAGAAAATATCATGCAGTCAATATGTTCTTATTCTGCATTAAATAACAGAGTGGTAGAAAGAAAATGCTCTTGAGGAGAAGATTTTTACAAGGATGTTGCCATGAGGCCTCGACTGCATCTGAGACAAAGGGGAGCACCCAGCTCTAAGATCTGAACTATAGTGAGAGTACGGGCAGACTTAATAAAATTCTCAGTATAAAACAGTCAATATGTTCTTATTCTGCATTAAATAACAGAGAGATAGAAAGCAAATGGTCTTGAGGAGAAGATTTTTACAAGGATGTTGCCATGAGGACTCGACTATCTGAGCTCAATGATCTAACTACAGTGAGAGATTGAACAGGCTAAATAAAATTTTCAATATGCCACAGAAGTTATAAATGTTTTCTTACCTTTCTTCCTTAATAGGGAACCTGAAGAAAGTCAAGTCGGGTTGCCTACATTGCCGATTGAAGCAATTTATAGCAGAGCAGAATGCAACACTAGTAGATGTGGACGCCATGGCCAAAGCGAAGATACGAATGCGGAGGTGGAAGCAAAGGTCCTATCTTTGGGCGGAAGCAAGATGGACGGAAGCTGGTTACGGAAATGGGTGCTATAATTACCCATGAATCTGCCCATGACCGTACTACGTGTTTTTCGCAAGAGTGGCCCATCTTGCTCCACTATAGGATCTTTGCTCTTAACAGTGAGCACTCGTACACCTCAGCGGATCTGTTTTAACTTATCTACATCTTTTGTCTTGCACCTCATCCCTCCCCAAGCCTAACTCTACTTTGAAAACTCTACTCTTCTCCCAGTTCTGAGCAAGAGTCCCTGGTTTCTCTTTCCACTGAAGCTGTAAGACTGACTGAGTTCTTCCAGTATGTTCTGTTTTAGTTCCTAGTTAAGACAGCACAGTGGCGCAACTGGTGGAGCTGCTGCCTTACAGTGCCAGAGACCCGGGTTCGATCCTGACCTTGATTGCTGTCTGTGGAGTTTGCACCTTCTCTCTGTGACTGTGTATGTTTTTTCCAGGTGCTCTGGTTTCCTCGCATATACCAAAGACATGCGGATTTGTAGTTTAATTGGCCACTGTAAAATAGCCCTTAATGTGTTGGGAGTGAATAAGAAAGTGGGGATAACATAGAACTAGTGTTGGTTGGTATGGACTAGGTGGGCCGAAAGGCCTGTTTCCATGCAGTAGCTCAAAACTAAAAAAAAACTTTTTGCACATTTTTTCCTACCAGGATATACTTCTAAGAACAAACAATCCTGTTATACTGCATGAAGTAATAAACATTTACTGCCAGACTGGCAATCACAAATCGAGCTGCACAAAAAAGTACAATCAATTTACCTGCTTAGTTTTCTAAAGAACACAACTATGCTGATTCCGAAAGAAGGGTCAAGTAAACAAAGAGCTTGACCATCAACTGCAAGGATTACTACCTTGTACCAAAGGCCAGGTGCAGAGTGAAGTACCCAGCAAAGATAGGGATACGGGCAGTGCTGCTATACTAACATCAGTGCTTCATGAATGTGTTTCACCTTTACCTCCTGTTCTAACAATCACCCACTGTGATTCACTTAATCAGAGTCAGTGGCAATGCCTGTTCTGTCTTCAGGACAAAACTGCCTTTCCTGATATCTCTCCCAAATAAATTTCCCAAAGAGACAGGCACTACACTCCATGGTCCACTTGCAAAAAGCTGTCTTTGCAATAAATCTCTGCTTTCTGCTATATATGTTTTTTCACAACCAACATCACCTCAAAATGGCTGCTCATTGGCCACAGAAATATTGGTTCTGCAGACAGATCTAAACTGTTCTCAGTTCAGCTGAAGAGTAACAGAGTTGAAGCATTAATTGTATTTATCTCTCCACAGAATGATCTCCCCCTTTGAATACATCCAGCTTTCCCCATTTATATTTGAGAAAATAATGAATATTATATTGAGTACATTGGGCAGCTTTGTCCTAAAATGATCTTAGTATTGTTGACATTGAATAATTATTTTAAAGAGCTTGTAAGACAAAAAAAAAATCAAGATAGGAATGAAATTGCCTTTATTTGAAATATCATTGATATTCCTTTCACAGTTCATTGCACTTTCCATGGAACACTTTGCCTGGAGACTGCGTAAACTCCAGCCATTTGTAGCTCATTCCAAGGCAAGTTGTGTTATGATTGGTCCACTGCTTTAGTCAACGAACCTTAATACATGTTAATAATGATGTAACTGTGTAATCTCCAGGGAAGTTTCACTCATGAATAAATACACTGCTCCTTTCTATGCATCTTATAATCAGGTAGAGCACTTCCCTCATCACCAGTAGAAGACATCACCTCCCACCAAAAATGGGGGAGGCAACAATACTGCATCAGATAGAAAACATTTACAACCCTGTTCTTGCAGCTGTGGGAATTCCTGGTAAGCCAATATCTCTTGATGTATGTTTGGTAAATGCATCTTAAAATCTTGGACACTCATCTTGTAACTGACGACGTGTCACTGTGCTATATGGCCTCTCTGGTCTTGTGCTTCCTTAGCTTAGTTAGTTAGTTTACTATATTGTCACGAGTACCGAGGTACAGTGAAAAGCTTTTGTTGTGTGCTAGGGTTTGTCCAAATACTTGTTGTGATGAGCCCGGAGCTGCAGATGCGTTGTACAGAGTATAGCTCCGTTCCTCAGCCACTGACTCTGTCCCCCTGGTCTGCAACTGCCTAAGACATGAGCAACCGTGCTGTCGCAAGCAGCACTAATAACCTAATACACATTCCTACCCAACAACCCTTGATTTCCAGCGGGGTTGACCTTGCTGTATTCCACTCCTCGTCCACCCCAATCTGCTGTTGAATCTCCTTCTTCCTCCTGTTTGTTCCTTATATACTTGCCTGTCCAAATGCATTCCTTCTCTTATCTTCCATAAGTAAGGCCACCAAAAATTCTGCTTCTTGCGTTCCACCCACCAATCCTACACTTGCCAACTCAATGACTCTCACCTACATCCTAAATTCTCACCCCTGGTGAGTAATCCCTCCATGATCTTCCCCGTTCCAGCCCCACAGCCCATCCAGGTGTCCATATGAAACAAGACCAGAAAGTGCTGGTAATGCTCAGGCAGCAGCTGCAGAGAAAGATGCAGTGATACACGTCAGTGACCTGCCATCAGATTGGAAGGAAATTTGAAATAATCATGTTTTAAATTCTAGATGAAGGTGAAAAGGGTAGAGGAAAAGAGGAAGGGTTTCCTTGAGCTTAGTTTGGAAGAGGGCAAGGAATTAGAGCAGAGAGGTCAGAGTAGGATGGAGAATTAAACTGTAGTGGACATGAACCATGAACTCTGCTTTTCTGTCCACTGATGCTGCCTGACCAACTGAATGTTTCCACCACTCTGTGCTTTTGCTTCATGAGAGGTGTGTATTAGACTGGAGACCAGGAGGGCATGAGCGGATAACAGAATGATTGAATTTAATGGTAAAAGCCAGGAAAAATAATATATGTGTGTGAGGGAGTTGTCAATGGAAGGAAATGAATTATGTCTGAGATGACCATTAGAGGAGAGAGGGAAACTGTTTGAAATAGGAAATACAGAAGGACTGATTGCCTGAAATGGTTGAATTTGAGTTTGTGTTACATTCCCAGTCAGAAGATGAGATTCTAATCCTATGTTTAACTTTATTAAAGCAGTGCAAGGAATCAATGACTGCGAGTTCAGATTATGCTTTCACAATGTTGAAAAGGGAAGAGGAGTGAAGACAGGTTGGTGGAGACATCACTTTAAACGGGTGGAAATTGCAGACAATGATCATTGAAAGTGGAAGTTAGTGAGGAGAGTGAAGGCAAGAAGCCCCTATACTTGGTCTCAGTGGCAGGGGAGGGAGTGAGGGTAGCAATGCACAGTATGTACCAGATGTAGTGAGAGCCCTGTTGACTCTGACAGAGGGAAAACCATAAATGGGAATATGGGAACATAATTGAGAGCTCTGTTACGTGAGATGTCAAGACTAGAACAGATGCAAAGGAGACAGTGGAGAAACTATGGGGCGGCACGTTGGTACAGTGTTAGAGCTACTGCCTTACAGCGCCAGAGACCCGGGTTTGATCCTCACTATGGGTGCTTGTCTGTACGGAGTTTGTATGTTCTACATGTGACCTGCGGGGGTTTACTCCGAGATCTTCGGTTTCCTCCCACACTCCAAAGACGTACAGGTTTGTAGGTTAATTGGCTTGGTGTAAATGTAAAATTGTCCCTAGTGTGTGTAGGATACTGTTAGTGTGTGGGAATCACTGGTTTGCGCGGTCTTGGTGGGCTGAAGGTCCTGTTTCCGTGCTGTATCTTTAAACTAAACTAAACTAAGCTAGGAGAATGGAAGCCGGGTTAAAACTGTAGTTAAGTAGCTTATGGGATACTTAATGGATATTGGCCATTAACATAACCCCTGATATGGAGCTGGGAAGCTGTAAATGAAGGGAAGAATCAGGGATGGACAAGATGAAAGTGAGGGAGTGCTAGAAATTGGCAGAAAATGTGTTGAAACATGCCACCCAAACCATCCGGTGGGTGAGGTGGGGTAATTCCACACAGAGAAGTCTTTCCCCATGAAGCCCATTGACCTCAGGTTTACCACAGAACCTTAATATCACACTGTCAAAAATCTCAAATAACATCCAAACCTCAGTTTAGAATATAGAACATTGCTTCATGTTTGCACCAAGGTGGGAATGGGGTCTGGAATTAATAACCGTAGTGAATTTAAAACAAAATAGTTTATTTATGAATAATGGTTGCTTGATAATACCCGGCATTGTTTTGTTAGTGACTAGGATTGGACCAATCGGGCAAGAATGAGCCAGATTAGATCGATCTTTATTTTGTGTTTGGGACATACCCAGAGAATTTATTTATTGAATGGCTAATGAACCTTGAAGGGATGAATGACCCGTTGGTCCTCACATTCCCATGTAACCCCTTGCTCTCTGGAATTGCCTTCATGACTGGGATGTCGATCAATGACTTACTTGCTGTTTTGCATTTGTTGTAGTCAACTTGATGGCCATTGTGATCCTGTCGAGAGGAAAGTGCAGACTCTCCAGGTGCATCACTCTCTACCTGGTGGCCATGGCGACGGCGGATATGATGATCCCTATCACTGGCTGAGTGACCAGGAGAGGCCGATCCCCAGCATCATTGGTAATAGCTGGGTCCAATTAGTTGATATAGGTTATGGCTACCTAAACCATGTCAGCCTTCTCCCAATAAAACCTAGGCAAAGAGGGAGGGGAGAGAATTGACAGGTCTGGCGGCAACAAATGCAAGGATCAGGGTTTCATCAGGAATCACCTCTGGGAGGACAATATTACTCGGGTGAAAGGAAGCAGTTCAGTTACATGGTGGATATACTCATTCTGCCCAGTGAGGCACTAGAGTTGTTAACAGCAAAGGAGTTGCTGCAGAGATGGATGAAGTAATTAGCGAAACATAGAATTTGAGACCAAAACCTGGCAATGGAATCCCTAATATTTGTCCAAGGCAACACATTTCATGGACATTGACAATTTGGAGACAGTAGGAGGGGTACAACTGCGGTGATCAGAACCTCATCTCAGGCATTTGGATCATGTCACCAAAGTTTGCCGTCTGGATGAGAAATATTGGCACGGCCATGGTAGATTTTGGGGTACATGTCATGAGATGCCTTGAAGCATAAATTGCACATTGTCAGACCCCAATAACTGGCCTTTCCAGTGCATCATGAATGTCTCCTCCATGTCATATTTAAACTGTTTCCATTTTGAAGCATTGTCACATTGAAATTGAAATTTGTCAAGGAATTTCAGTTGTCCCGACTGTCTACAGAGAGATTTTCGACACAGGGTATCACAAACTACAATAGTGTGGAACCTTTGAATCTGAAAATCACACTTCAAGAACTCTGATAGCTCATAACTTTAAAATAATGAATTTTCAGAGTAGAGCTTTGAAATGAAACCAAAAAAATCTGATTTAACCAGTTTCTACTTGCGTGGCTGAGACTGTTTCCAGCCATCTATTGTCTCAAGTTGTGGGACCATTACAGCTGATATTCACTCCTGTTGTGTTAGATAAATCACCGGATTCAGGCAACATAGTTTGTATAACAAGTTATTTAATTACACTACAAAATAAGGCACAATAAACTCACGTATGTGTGTACGGGAGTTTGCAAAACCCAGAGTACACCACAAAGCGCGCCGGGGCTCTCTCCTGCTTTGGAAGGGTGCCAGGCACAGTCCTTTATGGCCTTTCCCGTCCAATCAGTCCGCATCATACCCCCTCCCATTTGCAGCTAAAATGGAGTTGTCAGCTAAATTAGCAGCACAGCATTCCGAACACTTATGAAAACAAGTCGATGTTTTCGAAGAATGTCCGGGAATGTCTGGACATCCTGAGCAAACCACTGCAAAAGCTGGGTGAACCACCTATGTCCTCTACCACAAGCAGTGCAGAAACAGCGTGCACAACAGACAGTGTGGCACGGCCTGATTGGATGTGACCTTTCGCTTGGCAGCCGAACGTGATAACCACTACATTACGGAAACGAAACATTTTTTATTCTATTTGTCGGATCTGACTAATATAATAGAAAATGTTTAGTAAAATGAAATGAAATAGTCCAGAGGAATGCCGTCCAGAGGGTGTTCTGATAATACAGATATGTTTAGGGCTGTAAACTTAATTTATACTGTAACTGAAGTGTGAGCCTTTTTTTTGTTCTATCAGTCGGATCCCTGAACCTGTTCCCTTGCAACAACTTCTGACACAATTCACTCCTTAGCAATACTGAAACAATTTGCCTGCCATATTTTTCACAGCCTGAATGGGTATCTTAATTTGAATCGCATCAAAATATACTGAAGTAAAACTTCATAATATGTGTTGCACTTTGGAGGAAAACTTTGTGATGGTTGATAAGAGAAACATTTCTAATGCAAGATTGTGCTGGCCAACAAAGAGCCACCCAGCCTAATCCCACCTTCCACCATTTGATGTGTAGGACTGCAGGTCTGTTCTTTTAAATATAATGGGTGTTTCTGTCTCTATTATTTTTTCAGACAGGAAGATCTAGACTTCTGCCACTTACTGCGAGATTTATTTTCCTCACCAATCTTTAATCCTTCAGCTAGCGTGGTAGACATTGCCTGCTCCACCACAGGTACTGACCTCCCCATCATCAAAGGGATCAATAGGAGGCGCTGCCTCAGAGAGGCAGCCAATATCATCAACGACCGACATCGTCCTGGCTCTCATTTCATTCCTACCATCGGGAAGAAGGTACAGGCATGAAAACGGTCTTGACCAGGTTCAAGATCAGCTTCTTCCCAGCAAACATCTGGCTCTTTACCTAAACAACACCATTCTAAGCTTCTTTGAACTTCTATGGACTGTGTCCTTGGTTACACTACGAACGTTACGATATGATAAGATAGAGCTTTACTTACCCCAGAAGGGAAATTGATCTGAAATTGACCTGTTTTTTGCATTAGTATTATGGTTATTAATTTATTGAATTTCTCGATTATTATATATTATCTGTGTGTATTGAGTTATGGACCTTTGGAACTATTATAAGAAAAAAAATAATTGTTCTATTGTTGAAACATATGACAATTAAACACTCTTGACTTTCTTGACTCTTGACAGAGGCTCCATGAGTTATGAATAATTTTGCTTATGGAATTATGACTTTTCTCAAACTCTCCTGTATACTTTCAATGCATTTTTCATGTTGGTAATAGTAATAATAATATAAACATGTTGCAAGTTATTCGTTAATGACTGAGTACATTGTATATTCCATTAGTTTATTTACGCGTAATATGAGGGTGAAGATTCAATGAAATTAATGAATTATAGTGTGTGTGTAGACCAATTCGACACGGGTTACGATAGTCTAGAAAACATTGTTTGTACTTCGGCTTTCAGATAGTTCTCAAGAACAGAACATGTGCGCAACCCAGGGATTGCCTGTATTTAAATCTATACTTCCTGGGTTTTGAGTCTTTTCTAGGTGCAATAGATTATTCCTGTTTATTCTGTCCAGGCCCCTCCTGATGATATAAACTTCAATTAAGTCTCACATCCAGCCTCCTCTGCTGCATGGGGGGGGAAACAATAGTTTATCCAATCTTTCCTCATAGCCTCTATTTTCCAGTCATGGGAACATCCTCATATATCCTCTCTGTACCCGATTTTATGAATTATTATCCTTCCTATCATGTAGAGCAGAGCAAAATCATAAAGTTATTCAATTTTCTCAACTAGGAGAGATTGAAAGTGGATTGGTGCCACAGTGGCAATCAAAAGGAAAAGGTGAGTAACTAGCACCTTGTGGTCAGTGTGATTGGTGGGACAGTGACTATATACATCAGGTTATCAAAGGAAGACACAAAAGGTTGGAGTAATTCAGCGGGTGAGGCAGCATCTCTGGAGAGAAGGAATGGGCGACATTTCGGGTCGCGACCCTTCTTCAGACATCATATGAGAACTTTCCTTCAAAGTTGCAGTTAGAAGGGGCCTACCGCCAACTAATAAGGAACTACAAGCTGGCCAGCCTCCCAGGAAGACATTGATTGCAATTCTTAGCCAAGCCAGCAAACAGCCCACTTTGATGCTGTAGGGAGAATTTGCTATGAGTGAAATGGATATCTGTTGCATTCCCAAAGTATTATTGGAAAACACAGCTCCGACACAAATTAGACCCACTAGCACTGGGTCCCATAAGGTGACTATTACACAGAGATGTCTGACCATTACATTGGAATCACCCAGGGATTATGGCTTTTAGGGAACAAGGAAACATTACTTTGACTTCATGCAGACATATCACTGAGTCTGGAGTGATAATGCAGAGGTATTATTTTTCTGAATTTTTACTGTTCATACCATGCAAGAATTTAAGGAGAGGAAGGCCAAATAACTCATGGTGTACCTCAATAGCAAAAGCTTGTTGTAGACATAATCTATGAATTCCTCAGCATTTCTATATTTTATAAAATATGGGGTCAGGGACAAAACTGACTGAAATTAATGACTGAAATTAATTCATGAATAAATGTAAACAATATTTTAACACCTCAAATATTGTTACCACGCATGTTTGTTCAAGAATATAAAGATTCAATAATATTTATTGAAATGTGGTAAAATGAGAGTTGTAAAATATAACACTTAACAGTGTATAAATAATAGGGAACTCACGTAGAAATGAATCCCACTCCACTTGAAGTCCATTATGTATCAACTCTCTTTCTCTTGCATTGGGTTTACTTTTGACAATTAATTTCTCCTATCATCCGTTCTTTTGTTCTGCTTAAAACTTATTGTATCTCAAACCTTTTCCAGTTCTGATGACAGGTCATCAATCTCAAACATTAGCTCTTTTCCTCTCACCATTAATTCTGCCTGGGCTGTTGGCTATCTCCAGTGTTTCCAGACCTGGAAGGCTTCACTTGTTGAATGAAATAAACATTCTAGGACACTGGAATCAAAAGACGGGTTTGTCATGAAAGGTGCTTTTCTATTCATTTTCAGAGGATGAATGTCTCTGAAAAGGCCAGCACCTACTGTACATGTATTTTACAATTGTGCTTCTTGAGTCATTTCAGAGCCTTGTTAACAGTCGGCGCAGTGTTGGGTCTGGAGTTACCTGCGGGCCAAACAAATGATGTTTGCACATGTCCATCCCTTGAATTACATGAATGAACTGAACAGTTTTATGATAATCTGATACTTTAATAATTAGCATTATTGATGTTAACTTCTCATTCCATTTTAATTTAAATCATTTTTATTTAGCAATTTATTAGTTTCTAGGTCTTGTCATCAGATCATTAGTCCAGGCATCTGGACATCATCCAGCAGCTCTATCCATGCTGCCATGTCTACAATGAGGATTTGATAAGGAGCAGAGAAGTGGAACCCAGCTGGAAAAGAAGACTATCCCCAAAATATGATGATCTGTGATAAAGCTGTGAATGGTTATACACCATGAACCTTGGGCAGATGCAGTAACTACAAAGACTCTGCAAAACACCAGTGGCAAGCTAATTTGTAAAATTAATTGAAAAGGTTCATTGTTTGGGTGGGGCGGTGGCAGGGGGTGAGCTGTTGGTGGATGTGCGATGGGTGAACAGGCACGACGGAGTGAGATAACGTAGGAGAGATTTGTAGAATGGAGAGCAGGAACCTCTACAGTCAAGAACATAAATACGAGGAGGCATCTTGTGAGCATGGTGACACGCTGCTGACCATTAGATTGTATGCTTTTGAGCAATGTGATTTTAATGATTAGAAAATTAGTGACTTCCGGTAGGCGGCAAAGCATGGTGGCTGATTAGACAGAGAGCTCGGTCGGATAAATAAACCTCCCCTAAATTCAAAGTAAGCGAATATTTAAGTTTTAATGAGTACAGTATGAGTGGGGGAGTCAAAACAAAGAGCAGAAAGATGCAAGAAAAGATGCTAGAAAAGCAAGAAACAGAAGGACAGGCTCAAAGTGACACAGACGAAGACAAACAAGTTGGTGGAGACGATGCAACAGAGGCCCTTCATGAGGGATTAAAAAGCATAAGTACGCAAATCAGCAACTTGAGAAGAGAATTAAAAGCGGACTTCACATTATTCAAAGACGATTTCAAGCGGGATATGAGAGAAGAGCTGGCCGAACTTAAACATGAAATGAATCATCAGATGGCAGCGAATGCACAAGCAATACAAGACCAAAAAAAAACCGGAAGAAGCTGCCGCCCGAATAGAGGAGCTGGAAACATGGAGTGTCGCTGCAAACACCGTACTCCAAGAAACACTGAAAGACCAGAAGTTACTTGTCGACAAATTGAACGATCTGGAGTCCAGATCCCGAAGAAATAATCTGCGGATATACGGTGTGCCGGAGGGTGCGGAAGGCAGCTCAGTACCTCAGTTTGTGGAGAAACTGCTCAGAGGTGAAATGTCAATCCTTGAAATGACAGATTTACAGATTCAACGAGCACACAGAGCCCTGGCACAGAAACCAAGCCCCAGCTTCCCACCGAGATCCATAATTGTCCACTGTCTCCAGTTTAAAGTTAAAGAAATGGTTCTCAAACAGGCATGGCAAAAGAAGATCCAACTTGGAGAACGAATGCTGCCTTTTGACTATACTATTGCTGTAGTACAACAACGCAAGGCATACAAACATGTTAAAAGCATCCTAAAAGAGGAATTGCTTTCAGACACCATTTACCAAGATACATATTCACTGGGACAGCGGACACCAAATCTACAACAAATCAAGGGAAGCCGTGCGAGAGCTACAACAGAGAGGCTACAAAGTGGAAGAGCCGCGGGGAGACACGGACATGCCGCCGCTGTGTGAACAACTCCGCCAAACGGCGCGATGGCAGCTCGCCGAGAGACACGGAGAATCATAGACAGTCAGACAGCATGGGAGCGCCTTCAAGAATTACAGCGAAAGACTCATGGTTGAACTGAGATATGATTATGAAGGTACGCATAGTCATGGATAACACAGTGGTCTCCGCCACAATATGTTAGAATACTGAGTTCTTATGGAATCCTAGGTTTACAAATATGTGTATAGATATGTATATTCATAGACAAATCCATTTATAAGCCTGGTTCTAAAAATATCACCAAGCATCACAGACCTCATGTGAGTGTAATGAATGTTGATTTAATACAGCTTTCTGTATTTGATAAATCCGACTGTTAGGGAGATTAGCTAAATATTAGAGCTAAAATAAATGGAGGGACCCATAGAGGGTTATCCCCCTTATCTAGGAGAGGGCCCTTTCTTAGTGTTAGGCTTCCCCCCTCAATTTACAAAGGGATTCGGGATCTATGGTGGAGAGAGAATACCCTTTTTTGGGAGTCCATATATGTTTTGATGTTTTGTTTTGTTTTGCCAGGTAAAACACCTTTGTTTGTTCATATGTTTTGGTTTGTTGTTCAGAATGGTTCTGGTGTTGAGTTGAGGGGAAACAGTGAAATCAATCATACTAAGTGTAACGATGCAATGTCAAGGACTTAAGTTGATGTCTCTAAATGTTAATGGTTTGTGTAATCCAATTAAGAGGGCTAAAGTCATGACTAAATTGAAAAAAGTGAAGATGCATATTATTTTCTTACAAGAAACCCATTTATCGCGAGAAGAGCACGAGAAGCTGAAAAGATTTGGATATAAAAACACATATTATAGCTCAGATACTTGTAGTCATAAAAGAGGAGTGGCAATCTTGATATCAAACTCAGTTAAATTAGAAATTTTTAAAGAAATAAAAGACAAAGAAAGGAGGTTTATCATAGTAAAGGGCAAAGTTGATAATAATATCCTGACACTTGTGAATATCTATGCTCCCCCAGATAGTGATAAACATTTTTTTCAAATCCCTATTTGATATTATTGCAATGGAAGCAGAAGGAATTTGTATATGTGGGGGGGATCTGAATGTTGTACTGAATGATAGGCTTGATACGACAAGTAAAAAGAAGAATAAGAGCCAGTTAACAAAACTACTAAACACTACCTGTGAAGAATTTGGTTTTCTTGATGTCTGGAGGAATTTTCACCCTCTAGAAAGAGACTATACACATTACTCAATACCGCACTCAGTTTACTCCAGAATAGACTATTTCTTAATGCAGAAAGAAGACTGTTATAGGGTAACGGATTGCAGAATTGGTGTGGCAGATGTATCAGACCGTAATGCCATATACTTAACAATTCAAATGGACAGTAGAAGGAAAAACACAGTGTGGCGATTAAATGTTGGAATACTGAATGATAAAACAACTGTTAATTATATTAAATTGGAAATCAAAACGTATCTAGAGGAGAATGACAATGGGGAGGTGGACCCATCCATACTATGGGACTCATTGAAGGCTGTAATACAAGGTAGGTTAATAGCTAGGGCATTACATATTAAAAAGGCCAGAATTAAAACATATATTAAGTTGATATCAGACCTGAAGGATTTAGAACAGAAGTACAAAAATAATAAGGACCAGAGAACTTATAAACAAATAGAAGATTTCAGGGGACAAATGGATGGAATATTGGGTCAAGAGGTGGAGAAAAAAGCAAGATTTGTAAAACAGGCACATTATGAGCTAGGCCCTAAATCCACTAAAATACTTGCCCGAAGGCTATGCAAACAACAGGCTGACAACACCATACACAGAATTAAGGACCCCTGTACACAGAAATTGAAGAGTGATCCAAAAGAAATAGAATATATCTTCCAGGAATATTATAAAGAATTATATACACAAACCTCTACAGTAGATGGGGAATCAATGAGGACTTTTTAAAGTACAATAGATCTGCCCTGTATTGGAGAGACACAAAATAAAATAATCACAGCAGAAATATCACTGGAGGAGATAGAGAAGACTATCGGTAGGATTAAAACAAACAAGGCCCCAGGCAGCGACAGTTTCCCTATAGAATGGTATAACATATTTCGGAATGAGCTGAACCCACTTCTTCTGAGAACCTTTAACTGGATTATCAAAGAAGGCAAGACACCCCGGTCATGGAAAGAGGCAATTTTAATATTAATCCCCAAAGAGAACAAAGACAAGGAAAATTGTACCAACTACAGACCGATGTCAATTCTAAATGTGGACTATAAATAGTAAGATTAAACGAGCTTACCAGTTTGAAGTTTGATCTTTATTTTATGAGGAGTAACGATGAGGGATTACGTGAAGAGCCCGTCAGCACGCATGCGCATCAACCTTCAAAGCAGCGGTGTGGAGTCACAGACAGGAACCGATTGGCCTGAGAATAGTAAGATTCAAGACTAGAAATACCAGTTAGCTTTATGAGGAAGGGTTTGGGAGTGGAAGGCACGTAATCCCTCATCGTTACTCTCATAAAATAAAGATCAAACTTCAAACTGGTAAATTCTCGTTTAATCTTACTATTTTACTTCGGAGTCACATGAGTGACTACGTGAAGATTTTAAAGCTCTGTGACTCCATGCCGTGGAACGAATCCATGCGTCACCCACTGTATAGTTGACAAACGAATAATGGAAACTGTTCAGTCATGGTATTCGAACAGTAACAATTTAATGGAAAACAAAACAAAACAACAGTGGTCACCTCTCTACCCGAGAGGGACTATGCAATAGAACTTAAAACTGAGTTAGCAAACACGCTCGTTCTTGCTAAAGGTTTATTATAAAACATTTGGAACATGCGTGCTGAGGAACACCCTGCGGCCGACAGAATCTGGTCCAGTGGAACGTCCATGCTTCTTGCTGCGGACATAGCTGCAGCCCTGGTGGAATGAGATTTGAACATTTTAGTATCAATACCTGAATGGGCTAGAACTAGTTTAAGCCACCTGGAAATGGTCTGGGTAGAGACACTCTTGTGTGGCTTCTTATGGCTGGTTAGTAGTGCTAGCTCCGAACCTCTAAGCTGTGCATCTTCGTAGTGGGTCGACTCGGTCCTTGCCCTAAAAAAGACTTGCGTCCGGTTCTTCCCGACCTCATTGGTTGCGCAGCCGGTCTTGTGCTGGGTACAGAATAAGGCTGGAAATGGCGGAACAACGACGATGATGACGGCTTGTTCCCTGGTGGAGCCCGAAGAAGCCCCACAGCCTTTGACTCCTCGTCGAGGTCTTTTACCTGCCTGAACAGGCCATCCCCAAACAGCAAGTTTGGTGGCTGCACATTACTAGCTTTGCACAACCCCGCAAACTTGGGGTTGAGAACGGGACGAATAGCATTTTTTTCTAAAACAATTGATCTCAAAATGTGCATTGCACAGCAATGCCATTGCGTCCTGCTGCGCATCTGATAATGTAGAGCCATCCAGTGACCTGGCGAAAGCTGTCAGACCTGACCCCAGCAGATTCAGGATTCTCTGGAGCTTCAGTTCTTGGGATTTAATCCCGCTCCCAATGTGGTTCCATATAGAACTATTTACCACCGGTACCTTCAGGGATGCACAATTGCTGGGTGCGTGATACCGCATGGTTGTCTCCATAATGACCTGCTCCTGCAGCTGGTGGGAGACCAGATATTTTATACTTGCCGCCAGTTCTTCCTCTAGCGGCTCTCCAACAAGCGACGGCACCGCAAATTTGGAAATCATTCCTGGTACCTCGACTTCCCGCGGGTCCCGCATTGAGCAGTCGTCCCCACAGGACTCGTCTCCACTCCCATCTTCGGATGGGGAGACGTCATGCAGCCCCCCAAGAGGTGCTGCTGCGGGTCCCCGAGCCCCGCTGTGGTACGACTCCCGCCACGGAGCGTATTTTGGAGTCTCTCCATGAGCTGCTCTACTTGGGAGAGACGTCCAGCCAACCTTCCCACTCTGGGAGGCGAATCCTCCCGGCCAGACTCTTCCGAGTCTACAGGCCTGTTGGACTTGCACTTTGCTTTCCTGCGCGGGGTATGCAAAATGCTGTCCATGGGCACCAAGCCCGAAGTCGCTGGCTGTGCAGCTGTCAGCGACCGCGATGGTGAAACTGACTGCCGACCGCTGACCGTACTCCCACGGTCCGCCGAAGCGGTTCTCCCTGCAGCCTTGCATGCCTTCACCCTCGCGTTATCCATCCTGTAACGACAAGAACAAATTTTCCACCACAGCTGAGTTTCCATAGTCACCTGAGGTCTTTTAAAAGGACCGCTGTTGGAGCTGCGCGCCAGCCAGCCAGTCAGCGCGCCATGCGTTAGACGTAATGATGTGCATGCATGCTGACGGGCTCTTCACGTAGTCACTCACGTGACTCCGAAGTAAAATTATATTCTTCAATTATCTCCAAACGATTTGAAAAGTTCATGCCAGATTTAATTGATGAAGACCTGACTGGTTTTATAATAGGCAGACAAACACAGGACAGTATTAGAAGAACCCTGCATATAATACACAAGATTCAAAAAGAAAATATGCGCGCTCTCATGATAAGCCTAGATGCGGAAAAGGCTTTCAATAGGGTTAATTGGGAATTCTTATATCAAACACTAGAAAGATTTGGCTTTACCGAAGATTCAATTCAAGTTATTAAAGCAATTTACCAGCAACCTACTGCAAGAGTAAAGGTGAATGGGTCCTTAACTGAGAGATTTGTGTTAGGAAGAGGAACGAGACAGGGATGTTGTCTTAGCCCTACCCAGTTTGCTATATATATTGAACCATTGGCTCAAGCAATTCATCAAGATAGGGGAATGAGGGGAGTAACTATTAGAGACAGAGAACATAAAATTGGCCTTTTTGCAGATGACGTAATGATATATCTCACGGAAGTAAACACCTTTCCAAGGATGATGGGGATCATAGAGAAATTTAATTTTTATGCAGGATATAAAGTGAATATTTCAAAAACTCAAACCCTCCTATTTAATTGTGGTCCTCCAGAAGAAATCAAGCAAAACTATAATATTAAATGGGATTCAAAAGCAATCAAATACCTAGGGGTACATATAACAAAAAAAACATCAATGTTGTATGGGGCCAATTATAATCACATTAACCAAAACACAAGAAAGGATATAGAAAGATGGTCCACCTACCCAATGGATTTTAGTAGTAAGATAAATGTGGTGAAAATGAATATTTTGCCAAGGTTATTGCATTTGTTTCAATCTCTGCCAATAGAGGTTTCATTAAAACAATTCACGGAATGGGATAATTAATATCTAGATTCATTTGGGGAGGAAAGAAGGCAAGAATTTGATACACTACACCCCAGTGGCCAAAGGGCAAAGGTGGAATAGCACTTCCAAATTTTAGGATATATTTCTATGCAGCCCAACTTCGACCACTAATTAATTGGTGTGAGGACAGCTATATAGCCAGGTAGAAAGAGATTGAGACATATATCCCTGACTTCCACATCCAAACACTCTTGGGAGAAAAAACGTTTCCTGGACATATCAGGAGAATAATCGATCCAATAACGATATTTACTTTAGAAACCTGGTTCACTCTTACCAGACAACTTAAACTGAATAAAGGACAAAAAGTATTAAGATGGATAGCTTTGGATATCAACTTTAAACCAGGGATGTATGACTCAACATTTAAAGAGTGGATGAAAAAAGGAATGACTGCATTTTGAACTGTTACTGAAAATGGAGACCTAAGAAGTTTTCAAGGTTTGAAGAATAGATTTGCACTTCGGAACCAAGTCTTGTTTAGATACCTCCAACTGAGAGATTATTACAATATCAAAGTAAAAAGGGAGGCATTAGAAGAAAATAATCCAGTGGTAGAAGTGATAGTTAATGTGTATCATCAAAAAACATGAAGGATTATTTCTAAACTTCATCATAGTTTAATGGAATGTCAAGCTCAAAGTACATTGTATGTAAAATTTATGTGGGAAAAGGAATTGAACATCACAATCTCAGAAGAAGAATGGCATCATACGTGTGTAACACTACAGACATCCACTAATTCACAAAAATTTAGAGAATTTAATTGGAAATTTTTGATTCGTTTCTTCATTACGCCTAACATAAAAAGCAAGCAAGTTCTAAGGCAGCAAACATGCTGGAGGCAATGTGGCCAAACAGACGCAAATCATGCACATATCTTCTGGAGTTGCCCAAAAATAGAACCATTTTGGGACAGAGTGAATTCAGTATTAAAGGAGGTATTAGGATATATAGTCTCCAAGAAGTGTTCCATTTTATACCTGGGTAATATAAATACAGTGGTGCTGAAGAAAGATCATTACTTGGTTAACATCCTACTCACAGCTGGCAGAAAGGCCATCACAAGAAACTGGATTGCAGCGGACACAGACTTAGACAGACTTAGGAGGGGAGGGTGGAGAGGGGGAGGACAGGGGAGGGTGGAGAGGGGGAGGAGAATAAGAGGTGGAGGGTGGAGGTGGAGTGGAGGTGGGCAGAAGGGAGGGGGGGCAGAGTGGGGGAGGGGGAGGGAGAGAGTAGGGAGGAGAGAGGGTGGTAGAGGTGGGGGGGAGAGGGGAGGGGAGAGGGGGGTGGAGAGAGATTGGAGGGGGAGAGAGGAGAAGGAGGGAGTGGAGGGGGAGAGAGAAGAGGGGGAGAGAGAGGATGGGGAGAGAGAGGAGGGGGAGAGAGAAGGGGAGAGAGAAGGGGGAGAGAGGAGGGGGAGAGAGAGAAGGGGGAGAGAGAGAAGGGGGGAGAGAGAGAAGGGGAGAGAGAAGAGGGAGTGCGAGAGAGAAGCGGGTGGGAGAAAGGCATGGGTGTGGAAGGGAGGGACGGATGGGGAGAGAGGGATTAGAGGGGAGACAGAGAGATTAGAGGGGAGAGAGAGAGCGTAGATGGGAGAGGGGGAGGGGGAGGGAGGGGAGAGAGAGGAGGGGGTGAGTGAGGGGGAGAGAGGAGAGGTGGGGGGAGAGTTGGAGGGGGGAGAAGAGGAGAGGTGGAGGTGGAGAGGTGGAGGGAGGATGTGGGGGAGAGAAGAGGAGGGGGAGAGGTGGAGGGGAGGGTGGAGAGGGCGGGAGAGGGGAGGGTGGAGAGGGGGGATGGAGAGGGGGAGGGGGTAGAGGGGAGGGGGTAGAAGGGAGGGGGAGGGAGAAAGGAGGGAGAGAGGGTGGTAGAGGTGGGGGGGAGAGGGTAGGGGGAGGGGGAGGTGGAGAGAGATTGGAGGGGAGAGAGGAGAGGGAGAGAGAAGAGGGGGGGGAGAAGGGGGAGAGAGGAGGGGGAGAGAGAGGAGGGGGAGAGAGAGGAGGGGGAGAGAGAGGAGGGGGAGAGAGAAGGGGGAGAGAGAAGGGGGGAGGGGGAAAGGCAAGGGGAGGGAGGGAGGGGAAGAGAGAGAATAGAGGGGAGAGAGAGTACAGGGGAGAGGGGGAGGGGGAGGAGAGAGAGGAGGGGGTGAGGGGGTTGGAGGAGATGGGAGGGGGAGAGAACAGGGGGAGTTGGAGGGGGAGAGAAGAGGAGGGGAGAGGTGGAGGGGGGAGAGAGAGGGGGAGAGAGGGGGAGAGAGGGAGGGGGAGAGGGAGGGGGAGAGAGAGGGGGGAGAGAGAGGGGGAGAGAGAGGGGGGGAGATAGAGAGGGGGGAGAGAGAGAGGGGGAGAGAGAGGGGGAGAAAGAGAGAGGGAGAGAGAGGGGGGGAGAGAGAGAGGTGGGGAGAGAGAGAGAGGGGGAGAGAGAGGGGGGAGAGAGAGGGGATGGGAGAGGGAGGGGGGAGAGGGAGGGGGAGATGGAGGGGGGAGATGGAGGGTGGAGAGGGAGTGGGGGAGAGGGAGGGGGGAGAGAGGGAGGAAGAGAGAGAGGGAGAGAGAGGGAGAGAGAGGGGAGAGAGAGAGGGGGAGAGAGGGTGAGAGAGAGAGAGGGGGGAGAGAGGGAGAGGGAGAGAGAGGGAGAGAGAGAGGGAGAGGTGGAGAGAGAGGGAGGGGGAGAGAGAGGGCGGGGGAGAGGGGGGGATAGAGGAGGGGAGGGAGAGGGGGGAGAGAGAGAGGGGAGAGAGAGAGGGGAGAGTGAGAGAGAGGGGTGAGAGAGGGGGGAGAGAGAGAATTATAAACTGAACCCCTCTCTGCACTGTTGTACGTTTCACTGCATTGTTGTATGTTCCGTTGTTATATTTGTGTTTTATTTGTTATGCATAAAAGCAATAAAGATTAAAGTGAAAAAAAAGAAAATTAGTGGCAAGATTATTCAATGTTATTAAAAGCAGAAAATATTAGAAACATTCAGCAGGTTGGGTCGTATCTATGGAGAGAGAAGCAGGATTAATATTTCAGGTGAAAAAATATTCATCCGAGTCTGCAGTTACAGTGCGGAGCTAAAAGGAAATGTTGCGTGGTAACGTAATGCCGTACGTGCCGGAGCGTATGTTGCGGCACTATCACAGTGTGCATTAGTCCAGATATTGGCGGGACCATTTCAGATGGATACAAGGTACGAGTCTTAATTATTTTTCTAAAAGTCATATTGTGGTTGTTGATCTGCAATGATTGAACTTGAATTTCTACTTTTATGGATCTGAGTCATTGAAATATTGAGACGAAGTAATGAAGGAACACATTTTACGGAACGATAGAAACATTCAGCACAGAATTAGACCATGCGGCCCAACTTGCCTATGCTGACCAAAATGCTCCATCTACGCTAGCCCCACCTGCACATATTTGACCCGTTTCCCCCTAAACCTTTCTGATCCATGTACCTGTCCAAATGTCCTTTAAATGTTGTTATAGTACTTGTTTAATGACTTTCTCTGGCAGCTCGTTACATATACCCATTGCCCTCTTTGTGAAAAAGTTGCCCCTCAGGTTCCTACTAAATTTTTCCCTCTCACCTTAAACCAATATCCCCTAATTCTGGATTCCTCTACTCAGGTTAAATGACTCCTTATGAATTGCCCTCAAGATCTTATACATCTCTGTAAGATCATCCCTCAGTCAATCTTTTCTTTTAAAACTCAATCAGATTCATAAGACACGATCTGCCACGTACAAAACCATGGTGACTATCCCTAACGCCAGTCCATCCAAATGCACATTCATGTGTATATCTCTTATCCCTCAGAATCCACTCAAGTAATTTACCTACCACAGATGTTAGGCACACTAGTCTATAGTTCCCAGGTTTTTATTTTTCTCAAATAGAGGCACAACATTAGCCACCATTCGGTCTTCCGTGTCTAATGATGATTCATATATCTCAATCAGGGGGGCCTGCAATTTCCACTCTTGCTTCCCCCAGCTTCCACGGATATATCTGATCCATCCCGGAGAGGAAGGGGGCTTCCCTACCTTTCGTCAGGATTGCTACAAGCACATACAAATGAAGATAGCTTCCTCAAAAAAGGTCAGAAAATGCTGGCGTAACTCAGCGGGTGAGGCAGCATTTTTGGACAATATAGATAAGCAATGTTTTGGGTCGGGACCCTTCTTCAGTCTGTAGAAGGGCCCCTACCCAAAACATCACCAATCCTCGTTCACTAGAGATGCTGCCTGACTTGTTGAGTTACTCCAGCGCTTTGTATCTTTTTTGTAAACCAGCAACTGCAGTTCTTTGTTTCTTCAAGATAGTTACCTCATTCTGATGACCATTTGCTATGATCTTTTCTGCAAAATGAATGGCCAATGATTCAATATTTTCCTGTCTTTCCTGATGTAAAACATGGAGAGCCCAATGTTAGAGCTTAGATCAGGGGTGGGGAACCTTTTCATGGTGGAATGCCGCATTAAGTTAGCTGTAATCTAATAAGGCCGCATCCAAGAAACTTCAATTAGATATACTTCAAAATGTACATTATTTTGTTAAAATAGCCCTCATGACTTACAAATGTTTTAATTGTGGCTGTCAGTCGGGGAGGATTATTTCGTTGAATCTTCTTTTACTCGTTGGTATTTTAAATACATTCATTTTAAGATTAAAATAAAAATAATAAAAGATGAACAAAAACATATTAATAACAATAAAAAGATTTGTTCTACAAAATTTGGATTCATTCAAAAGGCTGCACTTAATGGCCTAGAAGGCCGCATGCGGCCTTAAGGCCGCAGGTTCCCCACTCCTGGCTTAGATTGACACAAATTCTGTTTATTGATCATTTTACTATTGTTTTTTATTCAAATGCTTTTAAAGATAAACTGTGGCGGCATTTGGTGGTAGGCCACGGGCAATGAGAACCCTCGGCTCTGGAGGAAGGAGTTAGGTGTCTTGGTGTGGGAGGTGCAGGTCACGGGGTTGATCCTTGGATGTATTTAAGGTGTGGCAACACCCGTGCCCATTGAAGGAGTAGGGAGCAGCACTATTGATTGTTTACAATAAATACCGTTCGTTCAAGCAACTTCATGTCCCGCCTGATTTTTGGCTGGACTCCTGCAAGTCCCCGCTATAAAACATTGAAAAGCTTTGATAGCTTAATACATTGTTTATGTCTTGTAAATGTTGCTGAATGTTTTTATTGCAGGTATTCTAAAAAATTAAACATTCCAAAAATATAAAAAGTTAATAAATCTATCAAGTGTTTAGAAAAGGATTTTCCTTTTTGCACTTTAAAAATATTGAAATATACTCAAGCAATAGAAAACCCTTAAAATAGTAGCATTTCCTCAATCTCCACTATTATTGCATCTTTTCTTTTACACTCACCAAATTATGCTAATCTGCACTAGATCATTACAAATTTGTACCAATTTTTATCATGTTGTTGTGTGGTGTGTGAATTAAATGGACCATTTTGTTTTGTTGAGTTCCTTGAGGATTATCGACGCTGCACATATCCAGTCAAGTTCCATCTCAATAAAGTCTGAAGAAGGGTCTCGGCCCGAAATGTCACCCATTCCTTCTATCCAGAGACGCTGCCTGTCCCGCTGAGTTACTCCAGTATTTTGTGTTTATCTCACAATAATCTTACAGATGGTGGAAAGGATTTGGGGCATCTGATCATGTTCTTGTAATCCCAATTAAGTTTTTCTTCATAGTGATGATCCCTAAAATGGTTGGATTCAAGCTTCAAACAGTTCAGGTGTCTAGGTGAAGTGAGGTCTCAGTAACAATAATAACAAGGAGAGAAGGCTCAGAATTTTCTCAGAGGAGATGGTTGGGAACTGAAGCGATAATAAATCTTAGAGGGTCAACAATGACCATATGCGTAAATGCATATGCATGTGCATAAATACAGTTGTACTTAGATTATTAATTAATTTCTATTTTGTGTTCACAGTTCGAAAGAGACTTTCAAACATTTTACTCAAGAATTAAAGAAAGCCAACACAGGTCAAACTACCGCAATTAATTTAAAATACATTAGTGGAGAAGCAAACGTGAGACTTCATAAATTCTCTGGTCAACTGATTCAAAGAATAATCAACTGCTGCCATATAAATACATTCCTAGCTATCCTACATTTGGGCCTTTCTCACTATAACACGATTCCTGAATTTATTGCTGAGGCAAAATCTACACGTGGGTTGCATCTTGGGAAAATATTTGAAGATATTGAATATGGAGAATTTGACAGAGCCAGATCAGAATGGGTGCAAATTGCAGACAAAAGATGCCTGAGCAACCCGGGTCCTATATTGGACCTTGCAGGAAAAAATTGGGAGTGGACTGCAGGATGTCTGGAGTTGTCCAGATTCCGGCACCATAAACATGCTTGTGCATTGTGTGATTACTCTACACCTTTCATCAAACTAACATCAGAGTAAGTACTTACCAAAACAAATTCTCTTTGGCCACCCATCAGAGGTTGTTTTTGCTTTACTTTCAGCCACAGGCAAGTCAAATGCAACCCTACAAAGAACAGCTCTCTCTGAGCTTCTCCATTTTAGGCAGCGTATTTGCATTCTTCCAATGATCTCTGTAACTACAATTTACTGCAGAACAAAGGTCTCGCTCACATCTCTTTGAATGCTTGGCTAATCACTTTGAAAAGTTAAATGGCCAGTGTAATTTGTCCCCAATTTGTAGGTGAATGGTGGGATTTGGGGGTGGGATGGGGGAGAGTTGAGAAGAATATTGGAAGAATAAAAAATTGAACTAATGTAGGAGAAGAGTAACTCGATAGTTCATGCAGCAGCAGGCACCTGCTTTCCTGCTTTATCTCTTCACACTATGAATCTATGAACATATTTTCTGATGGAGGCATCGGATCATCTGGGTTTATCCATTGCACCTGATGTTAATTATCTGAATTGCATCCCTGTTGGGTACTGTGAATGAAATGTGGCCTATTTGAAGCTGCTTGTATGCCTCTCAACCCACATTGCCATACTGACGCCCAACTTAAAATAGAATAACATCTTATCTTCCATCCAGGCACTTTGCAACCTTCTAGAATTAACATTTAAATTTTCAAAAGACATGCTGTTGGAGGATCTCAGCGTGTCAAGCAGCATCCATGGAGGCTAAGCAATGGTCGAAGTTTCAGACCGAGATCTTGCATCAGGACTGAGCGTATGGAGGGAAGATAGCTACATCCCATATGTACATTTGGTAGAAATTCAACCAACTAATGCTACCTGCATCCACATTATTATAAGGTTTCCCTCTTCCCACCACACTGCCAATGCAGGGTCTTAAACCAAAACATCACACAGATGCTCCACAGATTCTGCTCAACCCACTGAGATCCTCCAGAAGTTTGTTTTTCCCTCCGGACTTTTCCTGCACTTTCTATGCGTCTTGAATTTTCCTACTTCTGGTAAACTGCTCTCTCATTGTTTCCCATTATCATGCTTATGTCCTGTTCTCATCCTGTTTTTGTAATGCCTCTCTTAACAGTGAGCACTAGTACATCTTCTCACCTGATCTCTTGTAACTTATCTACATCTTTTGTCTTGCACCTCATCCCTCCCCAAGCCCAACCCTAGTATGTAAACTCTACTCTTCTCCCAGTTCTGAGCAAGAGTCCCTGCTTTCTCTTTCCACTGAAGCTGTTTGACTGACTGAGTTCTTCCAGTATGTTCTGTTTTAGTTCCTAGTTAAGGCAGCACAGTGGCGCAACTGACGGAGCTCCTGCCTCACGGTGCCAGAGACCCGAGTTCGATCCTGACCTTGGTTGCTGCATGTGTGGAGTTTGCAAGTTCTGTGACCGTTTAGGTTTCTTCCAGCTGCTCTGGTTTCCTCGCACATACAAAGACATGCGGCTTTGTAGGTTAATTATCTGTGTAAAATAGCTCTTAACATGTCTTGAGTGAATAAGAAAGTGGGGATAACATAAAACTAGTGATGGTTGGTATGGACTAGGTGGGCCCAATGGCTTGTTTCCATGTAGTATCTCAAAACTAAAAAAAACTTTTTGCGTTGTTTTTTCTTCCAAGTATGCTTTCAGAAAATGACGACCCTCTTCTGCAAGAAGTGATAAACATTTACTGCCGGATTCTCAATCACATATTGACCAGCATAAAAAGGTACAATCATTTTACCTGCTAAATTTTCTAATTAACACAACTATGCTGATTCCAGAAGAGTCAAGTAAACAAAGAGCTTGTCCTTCAACTGCAAGGATTGCTACCTTGTACCAAAGGCCAGGTGCAGAGTGAAGTACCCAGCAAAAATAGGGATATGGGCAGTGCTGGTATACTAACAACAGTGCTTTCTTAATGTTTCACCTCTATCTCCTGCTCTAAGAGGCTAAATAGACAAGATGGAGAGGCTCAAGATGGGGCAGGGGTGGGGGGGCAGGGGTGGGGGGGGGGGGCAGTGGCAGGGTTGGGGGTGGTGAGGTTGGGGGGGCGGAGGTGGGGGGGAGGGAGGTGGGGAGGAAAGGAGGGAGAGAGAGGAGGGGGAGGAGGAAGAGAGACGAGAGGGAGGATAGGGAAGAGCACTGAGAGGATTAATCAGGAGCGAGCATGGCACATTGACAGCCATGGGAGTGAGGGAGTCATTGAGCATTGAAAGAGTCCCTTCAACAAATAGCTTGGAACTTGGGGAGCTCACTGTTACAAAATGCTGATTTATTACAGTATGTTTCTGATCCAATTAATATGTTCAAGAAAAGTGATTTATAACATAATTAGCAAGAACAGATTGTTTACACGATTCAAGTAAACACTGTCCCTTTCACATTGCACAAAGGCTACCTTGAGTACCTAGTTGCACATCATTCCAACTCATCTTCCCATTCCTGCTCCAATTGTCTATCTTCAGCCTCTTGCACTTCCAGGGTGAAGCTCAAAGAAAAGTAGAACAGAACCTTATGTTCCACTCTGGCAACCTACTGATATGAACATCAGGTAGCCCACTCCCCCTGTGTTCCTTTCCCACTTCTGATGCACCCTGGTTATCTCTCTCCTTGGTCACACTTTTCCAACCCCTTCCCCCAGCCCCGATGACCTGATTCATCACCCTCCCCCACCTCTCTGTGGTATAGCTGAGGCTATGACTGAATCATGACTGTCCTCTAATATTGCTTAGCAAACAACTTTGTTCAATGGCAATTAGGAACTGGCATTAAATGTTTGCCTTGCCAGCAACATGCTCATTTGTGAACATGTAATCAGAATGGTTTTCTCACCCTCTCAAACACCAGGAATGCTACACTTCATCATGATATTAATGTCACAGGGCTGAGGAAATCATAAGCCATGACTGCCGTAAGATTTATATCCCTTTAATAGTTCTCCTTCAATCGCAACCTTACCCACAACCAGCCATTTGCACAAACTCACCTGTGTCCTGAATTTTGTAACATAATTTAAATGGTTCGCAATGATCAGGTTGTCCAATGCTGTTCATTTAGATGAAGATAACCAATTTAAGCCGACTCATGTTGACTCATTGGCACTGGACTCGTACATCTCCTGGTATCTCGCATTCGAATGATTGAGCCTACAAACGTTTTCACTCTATCCAACCGGATCCATACCCAGAGCCGAGACTAAAACCATGAGATCAGAGACTCAGTCACCACCCTGTTTCCTATGCTGTTGTTACATTACTGGTTCATTACCTGTTATTTTGCACACAGGACTGGAAGCTGTTCAATAATTGTTACAAATGGAGCACCTCTTATTCTGTTCATCTCACTGGAGGAGATTGCATCCCAAATGAACATTGCCGGTATCCCAATGGACCTTTTCATATTTGGTTACAGGTAAGGAGACTGTAGAAGATGTTCCACAGCACAACTGCTTGCCCCTAAGGGCAGCAAATATAGGGCCACACTCTCATCTCTATCCACCAACCTGTTGGAAGTACACTCCTGTTGCAGTACAAGAAGGTATCTCACTACCAACAGGTTATGCCAGGCAATTAGTTGGCCTTGCAGGAATTATCTGGATTTCATAGCTCGAAGAGTTGGGGAGAGATTACAAGCAACATAAGGAAACGTAAGAAAGTCTTTCACTCTTGACACCATCCTAAAATGGCAGTGAAGAAAGTATCATTTTGAAAAGGTAGTGGGAGCGAGATAGTAGCAGATGCAAGCAATAGGTTGAAGAAGTAAATCATGAAATACCACGGCAAATTGTGAAATGCCAAAATATGCATTTTGGAGGAAGATAAAAATCAAAGAAGAACACAAGAAATAAGAGTAAGATTAGGCTACTCGATCCCTTATGGCTGCTCTGCATTCTGATAGTTCTTGGTTAATCTAATCTTGCCTTCAATTTAACTTCCAAAATCCACAATGGCCCAATAGATTAAAATCTCTCAATGTCAGTCTTGATGATATTCATTGCCTCAGCCTCTCAACTTTGGTGGGGTAGAGAATTACAGTATAACAACTCAGAGGAAAAAATGACTCCTAATCCCATTCTACATGAATGACTCCATATACTGAAGCCATGCAGCGCAGCCATAAGCCATACTCTTATTTTCTATAGGAAAGAACTGCAGATGCTGGTTTAAATCGAAGGTAGACGCAAAATGCTGGTGTAACTCAGCGGGACAGGCAGCATCTCTGAAGAGAAGGAATTGTCTCTAGAGATGCTGCCTGTCCCATTAAGTAACTCCAGCATTTTGTGTCTACCTCTTATTTCCTGCGTTCTTCTTGATCACTTTATATTGCTCCAAAACATAGCTTGCTATTTTACAATTTGCTGTGGTATTTCATGATTTACCTATTTAACCTGTTGCTTGCATCTGCTACAATCTTGCTTACTGCTACCTTTTAAAAATGAAACTCTCTTTTGTGTTATTTTAGGAACTTTACCTGGGAGGTAAAAGGTGGATACAGGTGAGGAGGTGTTTTGTTAGGCAGATGGTTGGACAAAGGTCAGAAATAAAGGATAGAAGGTAAGAGTCAAAAGGTTTTAAGTGTTGCAAGTAGTAAAGCTAGAGGAAGGAATGTAAGTGGAAAGGTTGCAGGAATTGAGAAATAGGTGAGAGGGAGGAGCAGGGGTAGAAGGGGTGTAGTGCCACCCAGTGGCTCTGGGTAAAAGACTGGAGAATTCAATGTTTATATGGTTGGGTTGTAAGCGAAATATGAGGTGCGTTCCTCCATTTTGAGTGTTGCCTCACTCTGGCAATGGAGGAGACTCATGACAGAAGGGTCAGTATGGGAATGGGCTAGGATTTAGAATATAGAACAGTACAGCACAAGAATGTGCCATTCAAACTTTTATAACAATCTACAGGTATCAGCTTCCAACACTCCAGAGAAAACAGTCCAAGCTTGTCCAACCTCTCATGATTGTTAATACACTCTAATCCAGGCAACATCAAAGTAAACCTCGTCTTGATTCTATTCCTGTAATGGGTTAACCACTACTTCACATAATACCCCAAATGTAACTTAACCAGACTTTTACAATGCCACAACATGACTTCATGACTCTTACACTCAATACCCCGACAGATGAAGGCAAGCATACATCTTCTTTACTCTATCTACATATGTTGCTACTTTCAGGGAGCTATGAACGTGAACCCCAAGATCCCTTTGTACAATAATGCTGTTATTTGTCTTGCCATTTACTCTTTACTTTCCCCTTGCATTTGATCTCCCAAAATGCAATTCTTCACATTTGCCTGGATTGAACTGTATCTGCCATTTCTCTGTCCACATCAGGAACTGATTTATATCCTCCTGGCAGTGAGTTGTTAGCACACATAGATATAAATGTGTTTGATGTAATATGAGACATTATTGTATGGTGACTTGCACCAGAAACTCAATATTCCAGGATATTTGATGTTCCATAAGAATAGACTAGATTTGGACAGATTTGGAGGGATATGGACCAAATGCGGGCAGGTGGGACTAGTGTAGCTGGGACATGTTGGCCAATGTAGGCAAGTTGGGCCAATGGGCCTGTTTCCACACTGTATCACTATGTCTCTACGATCAAACAAGAAAAAGGAAGGACACAAAGTACTGGAGTAACTCAACGGGTCATCATTGGGGAAGATGGATAAATAACATTTTGGATCGGTTCCCATCTTCAGACTGACTGTAGGGGGAAGGGGAAAGAAAGATGAGGAGAGGAGAGGAAGAACAAAGAATGGCAGGTTTACTTAGTTTAGTTTAGGTTAGTTTAGAGATACAGCATGGAAACAGGCCCTTTGGCCCACTGAGTCCACGCCAACAATCGATTACCCATTCACACTAGTTCCATGAAATTCCACAAATGTTTCATTCCTTAATAAAATTTGCAGATGCCAAATAAACTACAAACCTGCACGTCATTAAGATGGGAGAAGAATTCAGAGCATCCTAAGGAAACCCATATAGGTCTTCTAAGGAGGAACATGCAAACTCCACACAGACACCACCCAAGGTCAGGAGCGAGAGACAGGACATAATGGATATGCAGATGAATGATCCATCTATAACTGTAAAGAGAAAACCACGTTTACTAAAGAAAGAGGACACCTCAGAATTCTTAGAATGGAAAGCCTTATCTTGGGAGCAGTTGCGGCAAAGACAGCCATAGGTGGAAATCCTGGGGGGGGGGGGATGATGGGGGCCTGTCCCTCCCCCATGTTTTGAGGGGTAGGGGGCAATCCCCCCCATGTTTTGTGAAACATGTTGTAACAAAACCGCTCAGGAATGGCTGTAGCGCCCAGGTCAGCTCGCCTGCCCCGGGACTGGCTGTAACATCCAAGTCGGCTCGCCTGCCCCGGGACTGGCAGGTCTAGCTGTAGCCCCCAGGTCGGCTTGCATGCAACACAGTACAAAGACGTGCAGGTTTGTAGGTTAAGTGTAAATTGTAAATTGTCCCTAGTGTGTCGGATTGTGCTGGTGTAGGGGTGATTGCTGGTCGGCGTGGACACGGTGGGCCAAATGACCTGCGGTTCCAAGGTCGCCTGCGCGCCCAGGTCGGCTCGCCTGCCCGTGACTGGCTGTAGTGCCCAGGTTGGCTGGCAGGTCTGGCTGTAGCGCCCAGGTCGCCTGCATGCCCCGGGAATGGCTGCAGTTCCCATGTCTCGAAAACGAATTGATAAAAAATCCACCTGCAGGCTGGATGATTTCGGATTAAGAGCCGGATCCGGCCCGTGGGCCGTAGGTTGCCGACCCCTGTCCTAGATGCTAGGCCTCACTGTGTCCCCCCCATGTTTCAAAAGCAATTTCTGCCCATCCCATTGCCCAGACAGCGAAATTCAGAATAGGACAGAACGTCTATGCAACCTCTGAACTTAAACCTGTGTCTTCTAGTTTTTGATTCCCTTCTTTGAGTAAAAGACTGTGAGCATTCACCTATCATTCCCACCCAAATGACAGGAAGTCCAAGGAATGCTGGATTGCATGGGAAATTAACGGTTGGATAAAGGAAGCATATGGCAGGTGTAGAGAACTGACAATGCGGGAGGCCTGCATATAGAAATTGCATATGAGTACTCAGAAATTAAATAGTATAGCACTTAGAAATTAAATAGGAAGCTGAGAGTGTTTTAAATATCACGGCAGAGAAGATTAAAGAATATCACAAACCATTTTATAAGTATATTAATGGGCACGAGGGTAAGAGAGAAAGAGTAAGGTTCATCAGTGGTGAATTCAAGGACTGACTGGATATGCTGAGCTTAATTTCCTAGGAGGCCGAGGAATTACCTAATAGTGGAATACAACATTATAAGAGGCATAAATAGAGATAGTAAAAGGCAAGGTGTCTAAAATCAGAAGTTATAGGTTTAAGATTAGGTATAGGAAGTTTAAAGGAGTTCTGAAGAAGAACTTTTTCACCCAGAGTGTGGTTGGAATCTGGAACATACTTTATGCATTATGTGCAAAGTGCTGGAAAATGGGATGAGTTTACAATGGTCGGCATGGACCTGCTGTGGGGCGGGGAATGTACCTGTGCTGTACGACTATGACTCTGAGTGCCATATCCTGTGATAAGTGTTCCAATAACCCAATCACTTTCAATTAACTCTATACCTCTTGTATTTTTGTCACAGGTATAAGTTCCTGTCTGTTTCTTTAGGAGTTCTCCCTCCTAAAGGTATAGGACACATCACTGGTTTAATGCATCTTTGTCCAGATTTTATTCACTATGACGGATTAAAGGAATATCCATTGGAACGTGTAACATCAGCTGCTCAATTGAAATATACTGGAATCTATCTGGCAATATATATCCGGGATGGATTGAGCAGCAACCAATGGAGTAATGATTCACCAACCCTACTGGAGAAGATTCAAGAATACAAAATCAATACAAGTTTGCCATTTCAATAGCTCTTTTGTAAGCATTAGCAGCCATTTGGCTTTATCTTGTGTGTCATTAATTATAGCATTTGCCTTTAAATTTAGTCTGCCCGTAATAATGTGGGTGGGATTTATTACGGTCGGAGGCGTGTTTGCTGCTGGGTTCTCTTGCGCTGAAGCTGTTAGCTAGTTAGATTTAGTTTGGAGCTCAAAATGGTTGGAGGGATATCCTTCGACCATATGGAGTTTTGCTGAGATATGAGGAGTTTTCTAACGTTTCTAAATGACATGCTGAAGTTTGACGAAGATTAAAGTGTACGAGTAAAAGAAGAAGGTTGGATGAATCTCTTACTGTTTTTCTTAAACAATAAACTATTAATCAAAGGACTGTGTTATGAAGATTTATCTTTCGAGAAGCTCTGAAAGTCTCATGGAGAGCTCACATGCGTAATACAACATTCTCCTAACCCCACGTTGCCTCCTAAGTGACTAGAGGGAGCAATCTCTTGAACGATATAATAATCTGCCACTTTACAGGGAATGGAGGGATACAGATTGCATGGAAACAAAGGAGTTTAACTTTAGTTTAACTTGCTGTTATGTTTTCATTGACATTGTGGGCTGAAGGGTCTGTTCTTGTGCTGTACTGTTCTACCTTTTTATGTTCATCACATACAAAAGGTTTGCATTGTTTTGTCTTAGCCTTACATTGCTGTTTTTTTTGTATTCCAGCCCACTCAAAATAAATGCTTGTGATTGCATTTGCCTTCGTGACTTGAAATTTAACTTTTAGAGAATCCTGTACCAGCACTCCCAAGCCCCTTTGCACCTCTAATTTCTGAATCACATAATTATAAATTCATACAGTATGAATAAAGACCTTTTTTTCACACCCAAATTCACTCTGACAATCAAGCATCCTTTTACACTAATCCTACTTCATCATCCCCACATTCTCACTTCTTTTTTTTTAATAACTTTATTTTTGGTTTTCAAGTTATAAACACAAATTTACACAGAACACCGACAAACAGTACAAAACTGTACAAAACCTATACACACCTCCCCATTCCCAAGGCTCAAAAAAGAGAAAGAAAAAAATAAAATAATAATAATAATAATCATAAAAAAATAAAAATAAAAAAGGCAGAGTCATTGTGTTCAAATGTTACATGTTAACAACAGCAACATACAAATATAAATAAATTATTATGACTGTGTGGACAATATTTTCAATTTCAGTCTCACTTTCTTCCCGCCAAAGATCATAGAGCCTTCCCGCCAGATTCTATCTCTCACTTGCACACAAAGGGCCATTTGCAGCAGCCAATTAGCTCTGCATGTCTTTGTTTCGTGGGAGGAAACCAGAGCGTCCGAAGGAAACGCCAACAGTCACAGGGTGTACGTGCAAACTTCCAGCACCAGAGGTCAGGATGAACCTGGGATGCTGGAGCTGTAAGGCAACAACATTTACCAGTCGCTTCACTGTGCCATCTGAAAATGGATGAATGTATTTCACAGACCATTAACACAGTGGTTCTTAAACCATTAGGCTTGAATTTGTGGGCAGATTTGTCCCGCAGCACTTGGAGGGCAACTGGTGGCTGAGAATAGACTTTACACTAAGAGCAATTTGCCTGGTGAGTGAGTAGATGGAGTCAGGAAGTTGTGGGAGAGTGGAAAGGGGTTAATGTGATTGCAAGAGAGAGGGGATGAGGGGAGGGAGGGAGAAATAGGGCAGGGGCAGTTGCTTAAAGTTAAGTGGAATAATCATGTGAGAATCATGAAGCATTTTAATTTAAATAGAAAAATAAGGTTAGCAAAGATATCCTGGATGTGGATTTCATGTAATTATTTTGAAGAATCCAAGAATCTGAGGCAAACTAAAAAACAAATCTGGAATTGTGCAACGATCTAGAATTAATTGATGTGCTTTTAATTTCAAGAGTACACTGCAGTGACACTGCTGGTAGAGACGTCATTGATCCAGCGACCCAGCAATTTCTAGTCTTCGCTGCTATCTGTGTGGGAATCACACATTCTTGCTGTGACCCCAGGTGCTCTGGTTTCCTCGTCAGGTCAATAAGTTAATTGGCCTTCAAATATTGGGACTATAAATATGGGACTATAAATCACATAGAATACAAAGAACACACTTGAACAAAGCTAAAGTATTAGGGGGCTTAGCACTCCCTAACTTCATGTATTATTATTGGTCAGTAAATATTAAAAATATGATTCAACTGATGGACAACTCTGCCCAGCAAGTGGACTGGATTGTAATGGAGAGAGAGGACTGCTCCTCTGGAAACATTGGAGCGATCCTCCTCTCACCAATGAAACTGAATAACATAAATTATAACAAAAAACAAATTATACATAGTACAATCAGAACTTGGAAACAAATAAAACAAAATTTAAAATTAAGAAATTTATCGCTTTTATCTCTCATAGTTAATAACCTTTCGTTTAATCCCTCTATTACAGACAAATCTTTCATACAATGGGATAGACTAGGAATTAAAATGTTTGGTGACTTGTATGAAACTGGAAAATTACTATCATTCCAACAATTGCAAATAAAATATAAACTGGGAAATAATCAATATTTTAAATATTTTCAAATATGTGACTATTTGAAAAAATATACAAAAGATCATTATAATAGCCCAGCAGATGTATTGGATTAAGCAATGCAGATAAAAGCTGAATCAGCAAACTTAATATCATATTTGTATAATATTATCTTAAATGTAGAAATACCATCTACGGAAGGTATTAGAAGAGGCTGGGAACAAGAATTAGCTATTAAAATCTCAAAGGAAAGGTGGAATGAACATTTATTAAACGTGCATAAATGTTCGATTAATGTAAGACACACTTTAATACAATTAAAAATTTTACATAGATTATATTATTCCAAAACTAAAATCAATAAAATTTTCCCAAATGTATCATCCATTTGTGATAAATGTCAATCTCAAGAAGCTACTATAGCGCACTCATTTGTTTTCTGTACAAAAATTCAAATTTTGGATTGAAATTTTTGAAATCTTTACAAAATTATTTAAAATAAAACTGATACCCAAAGCAGAATGGATTATCTTCGGAACAACGGAAGATAGTCCAGAACTAAATGTGTTCCAAATAAATTAATAGACTACGGGTTAATAACTGGAAAAAAGTTAATCCTAAAATTCTGGAAAAACGCTCCAATACCAACTATAAACATGTGGATTTCAAATATGTTCGAAACATTACACCTAGAAGAGATAAGACTCCTCCTGGCAGGTAAACCAGATCACTTCCACCTGACATGGTCTGCATTTATAGAATTATTACAAGTATAGGGTGCAAAAGTACTTAAAAAAAACTGAGGTCAGGTAAGGGGGATGAAAGCTGGAGAGTTGGTATATCCCATTTGCGTGATGCTTACAAAAAAGTATTTGTTTTTCTCTTTTCCCTCTTTCTCTTTTTTCTTCTTTTTTAGGGTCTATTTCTTAACTTTTTTTTTTCTTTCTTATAGGGTCTTTGTTCTTTTTTGTTGTCACGTTTTTTACACTTTCACTTTTTTCCTTCACTTTCTCCTTTCTCTCAATCTCATCCTTTCCCTTTATTAGTGTAAAAAATAAATGGAGTACATTAATTGTAATAAGATATATGTGACGAGTACTAATGTAATTGGTTGTAATGTAATGTACTTCTAATAAATAAAAATAAAAAAATAATAAAAACTGGGGACAATTGATGGCAATGTGGGGAGAATAACATGGGTTAGAGTAATATTAGTGTGGAAGTGGAAGCTTCGTTGTTTGTTGGAAAGGGCCAAAGGAACCAATTCTGTACTCCCCCTCCTCTCTCTCTCTCGCTCACCAAGTGAAGCACAGACCACACATGGTGAATTAAAAATATTACACTATCAGACAAAGTAAATGCATATTATTGCACAATTCAAAAGACTGTACTGTATATAAAACAGCAACAAATGACTGAAAACTACCAAGAAAGGGAAAATTAGAGCATTAGGCAAAGTTAGCCTGAAATATAAAAACAGTAAGAATTTCCATAAGTATTTTAAAAAGGAAAATAATTAACTGAGCTCCGGTCCCACAGAAAGTGAGTTTGGGGAATTAAAAATGGAAGATGAGTTGGTAGATGAATTAAGTGGTTATTTTGCATCGGTCTTTGCAAACGAGAATACAGATAACATCCCAGAAATAATGTTAAAGAAGGAACTGCAGATGCTGGAAAATCGAAGGTACACAAAAATGCTGGAGAAACTCAGCGGGTGCAGCAGCATCTATGGAGCGAAGGAAATAGGCAACATTTCGGGCCGAAACCCTTCTTCAGAAATAGTTGTCAATTAGGAATTGGGACCCTCCCAGAAATAGTTGTCAATTAGGAATTGGGAGAGAGGACTTCAGGAAAATTACAGTCACCATGAAAGCAAATTTATTAGCAAATGCAAAAAAATATTAGCAAAAGCCACTATCAGACAAATTAATAATAATTAAGTAATTGAATTTTTTAAAGAGTGTCAGTGGAAGGAAGGATCTGCAGATGCTGGTTTCAATATCAGATAGTCAAAAAAGCTGGAGTAACTGAAAAATCTCTTGTGTCTGAACATAAAGTACATCCAGTACTTATTCACAAGGAAAATTCTTACATTCTTATCAACGTCATTAAAAAACTTACCACTTTGAAGCTGTGCTTTGTCAATAAATCTCCATCAGTTCATTAATCTCAGCTGATTTCTGCAGAAATAAAGGTGGAGGGACTCTTCACTCATTGCAACATAAGTTATAGAATGAGAAGTTCCTGTTCTGGTCTTCCTGTTCTGCTCTGACACGTAATTTCCAACCAGGATCTTTGATGACATCATCGCAGCTTCCGTAATTTTTTTAATGTTCACATTTCACCTTTACTGAACTGCTGCAGTTGCTTTGTTCAATGTACAGTGTCACGACAGGCATTCTGTGTTCATTCTGGAAATGTGTATAAAAGACTAGACTAAGTGGGACCCGTTGGGTCCCAGCATCACACGGAAGGGCTGGTCCCCCAACGCAATATTCCACCTCTCCACCAATTCTAATATTGGTAGCCAGTGGGGGGGGGGGGCGCTTTCTGGGGTGCTAGTATGGGTGTTGTGCGCTGAAGGGACTGGTTTACAGAGGGCTAGTATGGACATTGTGGGCCAAATGGATTCTTGGGCTGGCGGCTCAGTCACTCAAGCCTGTTGTGCTGGCAGCTCACTCACTCACGGATGGTGGGCTGGCAGTTGCCTCACGGCCATTCCTTGAAATTCCATTTCAAACAGGGTGCAAGGCCACCAAATTCAAGTGCAGTTTCATACCATTTCAAGCAGGGTGCAAGGCCAGTACAGACAGCGAGTCGTGACCTCTCCCTCCTCCATCTTGCAGAGACTGAGCCACGCCCACACTTCTGGGATTTATAGTTCCTCCCCCCCTATGACCAGAAGGGACATGGACTTCATGGCGTGATTGACGGGAGAGGGAATCTCAACATTTTTTAAACACTAATAACTCTTTTATTTTTCATCGATGGGAAAAATCCTTGGCGGAGGGGGACTCTGAGTAAGATGGCCAAAAATTACAGCCGTACGTGATAGCATTTCCTAAAATCAATATTGAATTGAATTAGACTTTATTAATCCCCTTATTCAGGGGAAATTCAGATGTCCTTGCAGCACACTAATAAGATACAACATAGTATTAAAAAGAAGTTCAACACCAAAACATCCCCCCACAGTGGTTCCCACTGTGGGGGGAAGGCACAAAGTCCAGTCCCCATCCTCTTGTCCACCCAGAGTCGGGCCCACTGAGGCCTCCACAGTCGCCGCCACGGCGCCCGATGTTCTCGCCGGGTGATGGTGCTCCGGCGTCGGGAGAACCCCCAGCGGCTTGGGGTACCAGGAACGACCACCTTCCCACCGAAGACCGCGGCTTCCAAGCCAACAGACCGCGCCGGACGGAACTCCACACACTGGCAATCTCAGCGAGAGATCCCAGGCTCCGGGATGTACCGTTCAGCGTCGCAGCTGGCCGCTCCACAGAACCGCTGCTCCACGATGTTCTCATCGGCGGTCCCAGCATACTGGAGTTCCAGCGCGGCGACCCAGGAAAGGCATCGCCCGCTCCACGACAGCGCTCCAGCGCTGCACCGCCGCCAAAGCCGATGTTCTGCGCCGCCGCCAAAGCCGATGTTCTGGCCAGGTCCTCTCAGGGAAACGTCGCTCCAGGACCCGCTGGTAGGCCGCAAGGACAGGTCGAAGGCGCTGCTCGGAGGAAGGCAACCCCTCCGACCAGGTAGGGACTTGAAAAGCAGTTTCCCCCTTCCCCCCCACCACCCCCCACACATAAAAAGATTAGGCCCCCTGACTGCACACTCAACGTACTAAAAATAATAAAAAAAGAAGGGAAAAAAACAGACAGCTGCAGGACAGGCAGCCGTTCTGGACAGCGCCTCCTCCGGTATAAGCGCATACAGGAAGTGGTCAAGATTAGACTTTTAATTATATAGAAGACAAGGAAACTTTAATTAGGCAAGGCAACTTTAATTAGGCAAGGCAACTTTAATTAGGCAAGGCAACTTTAATTCGGCAAGGCAACTTTAATTAGGCAACACAGCTTTAGCATTTCCAAACCAGAGGCAACACAGCTTTAGCATTTCCAAAACAAAGGCAACACAGCTTTAGCATTTGCAAACCAAAGGCAACACAGCTTTAGCATTTCCAAACTATATTTTCAAACCCCATTATGGGCACTGACAGGTCAGTAAATCCACTCACAGTTTAGTAGACATGTGTTCAGTGTTATTCAAAGATCAGACTGAGAGACGTGACCCTCTCATGGGAAAATGAGTTAGGTTATCCTATTACGAAAGATATTTGGGACGAAAGTTTACAACATATACATCAATGTTCGTTAAATGCCAGACATGCTTTAATACAATTTAAAGTCTTACACAGATTACATTATTCCAAAATAAAACTAAATAGAATTTTCCCACATATTTCTCCTATATGTGATAAATGCCTGCATCTAGAGGGAAATTTAACACATACCTTTGCAAATTGTATAAAAATTAAAAATTACTGGACTGATATCTTTCAAATAATCTCCGAAGTTGTTAATACCAAACTAGCTCCAGACTCTAAATTAATAATACTTGGGATATCAGAACAAAGTTTAACACTCACAACAAGCCAAAGAAACTTCCTTGACTACAGTATAATAACAGGGAAAAAATTAATATTAAAATTCTGGAAAGGCCCTACAACCCCCACAATTAAAATGTGGATTGTGGAAATGTCAGAGACTCTACATCTAGAAAGAATTAGACTCGTCTTAATGGACAAGCAAGAACTTTTTGTTAAAATATGGGCTCCATTCATTGCCTATTTGAAGGGATAGAGTGGCCCAGCGCAAAAGCCCGACTCAAGCTTGAACTAAGGATTAGATGTAATTATATTTCATAACATACGAACTTATCTCCTATGACGTATTATAAGTAATTCATTCCACCTTTTTTTCTTTTTTGATATTGACATTTTTCTTTCTTTCTCTTCTTTCTCTCTATTTTTATTTTTCTATCTATATAAAAAAAACACTAGAAGCAGAATTAACTGACAATTCACAAATTTAATAATGTATGAATGATTGATGTATATGAAAAGATTTTTCTTCTATTCTATTATAATATGTTACTCTACACTGTAATATGTTTGCTTCTAATAAAAAAATTATTAAAAAATAAATAAAAAATAAAAAATAAAAAAAAAGAAATCTCCTCAAGGTATGCCTACTTTGAAGAAGTTCTCCTCCCTCCGAAGACAGTTTCACAACCTCCTCTCTGACTGCCCCTCCTCTCCCTCTTCCCCCTTCCCTCCAACTCTCCATGGCCCGAGTGAGCACCACCGGAAATTGGAGGAGCAGCGCCTCGTATTCCGCTTGGGCAGTTTGCACCCTAGCGGCATAAACATTGACTTCTCCAATTTCCGGTAGCCCTTGCCGTCTTCTCCCCTTCTCAGCTCTCCCTCAGCCCTCTGGCTCCTCCTCTTCCTTTCTCCTTACTTCTTCACACAACCCTCTCCCCCCCACCCTACATCAGTCTGAAGAAGGGTTTCGGCCCAAAACATTGCCTATTTCCTTCGCTCCATAGATGCTGCTGCACCCGCTGAGTTTCTCCAGCATTTTTGTCCATATATTTCTCTAGTTTCTTTCTTGTAATTACCTCTAAATTGTTTAGCAACC